>JAXFYN010000025.1:1612433-1671433 GCA_036172215.1 Camellia granthamiana
GGGTATTTATAATTTGTATAATAAGGCCTTGTTTGGGTACCCAATATAAGTGCACTTATTTCATCTTTTTATCTTTTTTGGGTCACATCAATCAACATCTCCTCTCTACTTTTTCTACACATAATACAAGAAAAGTCAAAAAGTGCACTTATTCTAAACTTCCCAAACTTGGCCTAAATAGGGTCATTAATGATATCATAACACTAGTTGGTACACTAGTGTATACACTAATTGATGCATGTAGCACCACTAAACTTTTTTGGCAGTACAATTATTACACTTCAAAAATACAACAATGATTTAGACCACTAAGAAATACACCACTTATAGCACTAATACATTGGAAATGCCAAAAATAAAAATAAAAAAATAAAAACAAGGCATAGAAAGTGGGCGGGACCCACTGCCACATCATTAGTGCTCCCTCTAGTGATCCCTTTTTAGTGCTCCCAAGCATTTTTCTCAAAAATATTAACTTTTCAAAACTATCCTTTGGTAGTACATTTTTTAGGAAACATCAACTGTCATAATTATATTTTTTGTGTTATTAATGAATTTAAAAGAAAGGTAAAATAGGAAAATTATGTTATTTTAATTTTTCGTTTTTAAAAATTGACTAGTATTTTGGACAATAAAAAATGGAATAAGTAACTAATATTTTGGAATGAAAGAAATACAAAATTTTATAATGAAATTACACATTTAATGGTAGGGTACATATGATATGTACCCATAAAAAGGTGTCCACCATATCATTTTCTGATAGATATAGATGTAGATGTTCACATAGAACAAATATACTTTTGATGTAACCTATTCTGAATTTTCTTTTTTTTTATATATATATTATCGCTAAATGGTCCCTTTAAAATCTAATATGGAGGGAGTTTTGAATTACCTTTTCAAATCAAAATTTTAAAAAATAACTTAAAAAAAGGAAAAATCTGAGTAAAATTTTGAAATTTATAGTGTTACCGATAACATAATGTTAACCTTGCCACCTACACCAAGCTAGTAGTATTGCTCCATATACGTCACTCAATTGCAATCAAGAGCAGTGAAATGACTAGTACTGTTAATGCAAATAGTGCCTACTAATTAGAGCAACCAACTGCTTCTGATTTTTTTATCAGCCAAAAATTTTTTATTGATGAACAAAGCCAAGCAAATTACATCAACAAAGGGAAAACCAACAAAGTGAAAACCAACGGCTTCTAATTTGCAATCAACGACTAGTTCTATACAGTGTTTGTACAAAAACCAATGCTAAACAAAAAAATTTCATAAAATTTTTTCAGCAAACATCATTCAATTTTTTCAGAAAAGATCTCGACATGTTTAATTTGTTGATTATATTGTTGTGTTTCTACTATATGAAACCCAAACACAATAATTAATTTGCACGATCTCCTGCTCTAATGAATCACAAAGTGTGTCACAATCTCCTCTAAAAAGCAGTTTTCTAAATTTCCTCGCTATGGTAGTGTATTGGTGTAATTTTTTTATATTATCTATAGATAATAAAGCGATAATAGTTGGCATGAAAGAATAGTGATTAGAAGAATGGTAGTTGAAAGATAAATTATTTGAAGAATGGTAGTTGGAAGAACGGAATGGTGCTTCGGTCAAAATTTAACAATTTAACACTAGAGCATAAATGTCAAATTATAACATTTTGGACACTCAGTAGACTAAAATTTTACATTTGAATGATCAAAGTGATTTTTTAAATAGGAGATACTTGCAAACGTATTGAGCATTGAAATTTAACACTTGCGTGTCTTTCAAAAAAAAAAACAAAAAATTGTATAAAGATGCATGTGCCAGGAGCTTCTAAATGCCCTCACAAAAATTCTTTTGACTCCCCCACATTTTCAAATTTTTTAAGAAAAATTATATTAAAAAAAATCTCAAAGTTTGACTAGTATAAAAAAAATAAACTTTGAGTTTTTAATTTTGCGGTGCTAATAGAGACCCCCACGACCCTCACTCGCACTCCATTGGTCAGGAAATTTTTTTCTCTTTTTCTTTTCCTTCAATCACCAACCCCCACGTGGAGGTGGGGGTGGGGGTAGGGGTGGGAGAGAAAGGGGGTCTAGGGCATTTTCCTTAATTTTATCAATTTGAACATTAATTTTTTAATTTATTTTTAATCTAAACTCTATACCTATTTTTATTAAGTAAAATGAAAAATATTATTTTAGTAATTAAACTCAATGAAAAATAGTACTTCAGACATTTTATGTGCGCTTACATTAAATTTAATGATTAAAATACTCTTTTTCTATCGATTTTACTTAACAAAAATAAGTGAATAGTTTATATTGAAAATAAATAAAAAAATTAAGGTTCAAACTAATAAAATTAAAAATTAAAAATATTTTTTGTTATAAGGGTGAAACTAGGATTCATGTGGATGGCTTCAGTGGTGAGATGAGATAGCCAGGAGAGAGAAAGCTCTGACCCAATAAATATGAGAACAAAGAGAAAAGATTGTTTGGCATGTTTTAATTAAATAAGTGTATTTTTTTATTTTTTATAAAATATAGGTTGGATTTGAAGTGATGGGATAGAGAGATGATGCGATTTAAATAAGATGATATGACTTAAATAAGATAGTATCTTTTTAATTTTTTGACTTTTTTTGTGTATGCCAAACCAGGCCGAGTATTGGATAGTTGATTAAGAAAGAAAGTGAAAAATGTGGGATGTGTTTTTTATTTTTTCAAATAACTTAAATTCCACGTCGCAGCACATAGCAGAGGCTTTAAGAGACCAAATTCAAGAGTATGCACTAATAACTCTACTTGTCTTAAGAGACTCGAAATATATAATTTTATTACAAAATCTTGTAATATTAATAGAAAAATGTGTAACATAGTTACAAATTAGCATAATAAAAATTTCTAAAATTTTGTGTTTGATGTTGTAGAAGTTTATGGCTTGGTTACGACATTTTTTTATTCCAATTTGGGCTGAAGTTACATATTTTATGGTTTATGTTACTCTCTTTGTCTAAAAATATTTGTCTTTTTTAGAAAATCTAACTTTTTTTTAGTAGTATAATTATTATATTTCAAAAATATTAACTTTTCAAAATTATCTTTTGGTAGTACATTTTTTTGAAGAATATCAATTGTCATAATTATACTTTTTGTGTTATTCATGAATTTAAAAAAAAAAAATTGTATAAATATGTATGTGCCAGGAGCTTCTAAATGCCCTCACAAAAATTCTTTTGGCTCCCCAACATATTCAAAATTTTTAAGAAAAATTATATAAAAAAAAATCTCAAAGTTTGACTCATATAAAAATAAATAAATTTTGAGTTTTTAATTTTATCAATTTGAACATTAATTTTTTAATTTGTTTTTAATCTAAACTATATATCCATTTTTATTAAGGAAAATAAAAAATATTATTTTAGTCATTAAACTTAATGAAAAATGATACTTTAAGCATTTTATGTACACTTATATTGAATTTAATAATTAAAATATTCTTTTTTCATCGATTTTACTTGACAGAAATAAGTAAATAGTTTATATTTAAAAAAATAAAAAAATTAAGGTTTAAATTAATAAAATTAAAAATTAAAAATATATTTTGGGATAAGGGTGAAACTATGAAATTTGTTGGTTACGGTGTGGTTACTGGGATTCATGTGGATGGCTTCAGAGGTCAGATGGAGAGAGCCAGGAGAGAGAAAGCTCCGAGTCAATAAATGTGAGAACAAAGAGAAGCGAGAGAGAGAAAAAGAGGAAATTGAGTATTAGATAGTTGATTAAAGAAGAAAGTGAAAAATGTGGGATGTGTTTTTTATTTTTTCAAATAACTTAAATTCCACGTGCCAGTATATGGTAGAGTCTTTAAGAGACCAAATTCAAGAGCATGCACTAATGACTCTACTTGTCTTAAGAGACTCGAAATATATAATTTTATCACAAAATCTCGTAATATGAACAGAAAAATGTGTAACATAGTTACAAATTAGCATAATAAAAATTTTCAAAATTTTGTGTTTGATGTTGTAGAAGTTTATGGCTTGGTTACGACATTTTTTTACTCCAATTTATGCTGAAGTTACATATTTTATGGTTTATGTTACTCTTTTTGTCTCAAAATATTAGTCTCTTTTAGGAAATTTAACTTTTTTTAGTAGTACAATTAATATACTTCAAAAATATTAACTTTTTAAAACTATCATTTGGTAGTACATTTTTTGAGAAACATTAATTGCCATAATTATATTTTTTATATTGTTAATGAATCTAAAAATAAATAAAAAAAATTGTATAAAGATGTATCTGCCAGGAGCTTCTAAATGTCCTCACAAAAATTCTTTTGGCTCCCCCACATATTCAAATTTTTTAAGAAAAATTATATGTAAAAAAATTCTCAAAGATTGACTCGTATAAGAAAAAATAAACTTTGAGCTTTTAATTTTATCAATTTGAACATTAATTTTTTAATTTGTTTTTATCTAAACTATATATCTATTTTTATTAAGTAAAATGAAAAATATTATTTTAGTCATTACACTCAATGAAAAATGATACTTCAAACATTTTATGTACGTTTGCATTGAATTTAATAATTAAAATATTCTTTTTCCATCGGTTTTACTTGACAGAAATAAGTGAATAGTTTATATTGAAAATAAATAAATAAAAATTAAGGTTCAAATTAATAAAATTAAAAATTAAAAATATAAAATATTTTTTTGTCATAGGGTGAAACTACGAATTTGTTTGTTACGGTGTAGTTACTGGGATTCATGTGGATGGCTTCAGAGGTGAGATCAGAGAGCCAGGAGAGAGAAAGCTCTGACCCAATAAATGTGAGAACAAAGAGAGGAGAGAGAGAGAAGAAATTGAGTATTGGATAATTAATTAAGGAAGAAAGTGAAAAATATGGGATGTGTTTTTTATTTTTTCAAATAACTTAAATTTCACGTGCCCGTATACCTTAGAGTAGGGCTGCAAATGAACCGAGCTGTTCGTGAACAGGCTCGGCTCGGCTCGGCTCGGCTCGTTTAGTAAACAAGCCGAGCTCGAGCTCGATTATTGGGCTCGTTTCGTTAACGAGCCGAGCTCGAGCTCGCCTGTGTTCGGCTCGGTAGGCTCGGCTCGTTTATCTATAATTAAATTATATAATAAATATATTATTTATATATTAAATAATATATAAATACATTATTTATATATTAAAAATATATAAATATATATATAAATAATAATATAAATGCATTTTTTATATATTAAATAATATAAATAATATTAAAAAAAATTTATCGAGCCGAGCCGAGCCGAACTCGAGTTCGAAAAAAATTAACGAGCCGAGCCAAGCTCGAGCCCAGTCTCTTATCGAGCCGAGCTCGAGCTCAATAAACGAGCTCGATAGCTTAACGAGCCAAGCTCGAGCCCAGCAAGGCTCGGCTCGGCTCGGCTCGTTTGCACCCCTACCTTAGAGGCTTCAAGAGACCAAATTCAAGAGCATGCACTAATGACTCTACTTGTCTTGAGAGACTCGAAATATATAATTTTATCACAAAATTTTGTAATATTAATAGAAAAATGTATAACATAGTTACAAATTAGCGTAATAAAAATTTTCAAAATTTTGTGTTTGATGTTGTAGAAGTTTATGGCTTGGTTATGATATTTTTTTACTCTAATTTGTGCTGAAGTTACATATTTTATGGTTTATGTTACTCTATTTGTCCTAAAATATTAGTCTCTTTTAGAAAATCTAACTTTTTTTGATAGTACAATTATTATACTTCAAAAATATTAACTTTTCAAAACTATCCATTGGTAGTACATTTTTTAAAAAATATCAATTGTCATAATTATACTTTTTTTTTTGCTGTTATTGAATTTTAAAAAAAAAAATTGTATAAAGAAGTATGTGCCAGAGCTTCTAAATGCCCTCACAAAAATTCTTTTGGCACCTCCACATATTCAAATTTTTTAAGAAAAATTATGTAAAAAAAAATCTCAGAGTTTGACTCGTATAAAAAAAAATAATAATAATTGAGGTTTTAATTTTATCAATTTGAACATTAATTTTTTAATTTACTTTTTAATCTAAACTATATATCTATTTTTATTAAGTAAAATGAAAAATATTAATTTAGTCATTACACTCAATAAAAAATGGTACTTTAGACATTTTATGTACGCTTACATTGAATTTAATGATTAAAATACTCTTTTTCCATCGGTTTTATTTGACAGAAATAAGTGAATAGTTTATATTGAAAATAAATTAAAAAAAATTTAAGGTTCAAATTAATAAAATTAAAAATTAAAAATATATTTTGTTATAAGAGTGAAACTATGAAATTTGTTGGGGATGCGCTGGCCATGGATTATTTGGGGCTGGTAGAGAGAGAAAGCTGTGAGCCAAGAAACGTGAAACATAGAGAAGAGAGAGAGAGAGAGAGAGAGAGAGAGAGAGGAAATTGAGTATTGGGTAGTTGATTAAGGAAGAAAGTGGAAAACGTGGGATGTGTTTTTTATTTTTTTCAAATCACTTAAATTCCACGTGGCAGCATATGATAAAGGCTTCAAGAGACCAAATTTAAGCCTCACTTAATATAATAGTATAGATGTTTAAGAAAGTAGAGGGTAATTATAATATGGGTAAATTACATTGGCACTCCCTGAGGTTTATGTTTATTACAGTTCTCCCCTCATCTTTTGAAAATTACATCCCCTACCCTGAGGTTTAAAATTCCATTACAGATTACTCCCTCCAGTAATTTAATTTTTTTAAATACCAATTTTGCCTTCACTGGGTAAATTACATTGACACCCCTCACATTTTAGAAATTATAATCCTCTCTCCAAGGTTTAAAGTAGCATTATCAATTGCTCCCTCGATTAGTATTAGTTGAAAAAAAAAATTATTTGAAAAAAAATTTTGTTAGTCAAATTTTTATTTGAAAACCAATGTAAACTCATTTTTTGAATTTACGTTTTTTTCTCAAATTTACAAATTGAGATAACCATTTATAAACCAAAAAAATTATCAAACAAGTTTTTATGACAGTTTTTTTAATTCTTGTAAATATAAATTGAAAATTGAAAACGAAATGGTTACCAAACAAGTCTTAGATGGTAAAAATATCATAAAATTAACAAATAATTAAATAAGTTACCAACGTAAGAAATGATTTATCAAAAGATTCTTAGGTTATGTATGGTTTGATTTTTAGAATTTTTTTTTAAAAAATTAAAAATTAATTTGGTTAAGAAATAAAAAATAAAAAATAATTATCATTTTTATATAATTTTTATCTTTCGAGTGTAATAAACATAAACATCAAGGGGTGTTAGTGTAATTTTTATCTTACGTTGGTTTTTAAACAGAAATTTAAAATTTTGACTAACAAATTTTTTTTTCAATTAATTTTTTTCCCAATTAATTTTTTTTTCAATGATTTTTTTTTTCAACTAATACTAACCGAGGGGACAATTAGTAATGCTACTTTAAACCTTGGGGAGGGGATTGTAATTTCTAAAATGTGAGGGGTGTCAATGTAATTTACCCAGTGAAGGCAAAATTGGTATTTAAAAAAATTAAATTGCTGGAGGGAGAAATCTGTAATAAAACTTTAAACCTCAAGGAGGAGATGTAATTTCTAAAAGGTGAGAAGAAAACTGTAATATATATAAATCTCAGGGGTGTCAATGTAATTTACCCTTATAATATTAAGTGGGGTGTCTAAAATGTTTTTACAATTAATTGGTGAGGACCAAAGAAATTAAGGGAAATGAAGTCCAAAGTAGTTTTGTGGGAGATTTAGGCATTGTTTGGTTTGCTTTTAAGAAATAAATTTTGAAGAAATTTTTTTAAAATTTTGTTTGGTTTAATGATTTTGAAAAAAAAAAAAAATTCAAAATCACTTTTTATCTTCTACACATCAATCAATTACTTTTTCTCTTTCCTCTTTCATTCTCAATTACTTTTTCTCTCACATAAATCTACTCATCTACAACAAAATATCAAATCATCCCAAACTCCTATACTCTAAAACTATCTCCAAAATATAAAAATAAACAAACTAAAAAAAATTCTAAATTCTTTCTCTAATTTTTTTTAAAAAAATTTATCTCCTAAAATTAAACCAAACACACCATCAGAAGCTTTCATATGTGTCCCACTACTATCAGAGCCAACTTTTTGGATTGGGATTTTACGCAAAAAATTCCTCCTATGTAGGGGTGTAATTTTGGTCTGGCCCGGCCCATTCGGGCTCAGGCCGGGCTGAGCCCATGTCGAGCCTTGCGAGCTTCTGCCAAAAATCGAGTCGGGTTGCGGGCCAAAAAATTAGGCCCAGGCCCAGGATATTCAGGCTTTGGGCGGGCCTTGGGGCAAGCTCCTGGGCTTAGGCCTGGGCTCGGGCTTTGGGCAGGCCTAAACAATTTTAAATTTTTTTTTCCAACAAAATTTTATTATTTTTCATTAAAAATAATACTAGGCCTCTGGTGGGCCGGGCTTTTAAGCGGGCCTTGAGCGAGCCGATGGGTTGGGGGACAGGCCGGTCCAAGCGGGCAGGGCTCATGGATCGGGCCAAGCTTCAAAACCATGACCACAGCCCTGACCCAAGGTCTCGAGCTGGGCTTGGACCTGGCCTAAACAGGCTTTAATGGACCAGACCCACCTCGAGCCACGAGCGGGTTTCGAGTCGTCCGCGGATCATGAGCTAAAATTACACCCCTACTCCTATGGGATCTCGTGGCAAATCTAAGTTAAAAGATTGCAATGTCTAAGATCTTTCATTATACTTTTATTGTGAAAATAACATTAAAAATCTTTTGGCATTTTTGCCAACAACTTGCATTGGAAGTGTTTGGGGAGAAATTTTTTAGGTTTTTTTTAAAAAAAAAAAAAAAAACTAAAATAGTACTTAAAAAATAAAACAAGTTTAAATAATTTATAAGACAAAATATTACATTAAATTTATAATCATTTCACTTTTTCTCTCACAAAAATTATATTCAATTACAAAAGAATCCTATTATAATCTTCCTAAACACAAAATTTTAACTTACTAAAATAACTAAAAATTAAAATAACCTACTGAAATAGCAATCTCTCATACACCCAAATTATCTTCTATAGCCTCTCATTTTCTCTCAAAATATCTCTCTCTAACAACTTTTCTCTATCATCTTCACAGCCACCATTGAGCTTTCTCTTCGCCGTCTCTATACTTGTCGTTGCTTACTGTGGAACTCTCTCCCCATTGTCTCCACCACCACGGCTGCTCATCGCATCTATGGTTTATCACCAATGCCGCCATGTTAGATCTACCACCGACAACTATCATCTTCACCGTTCGCCTCAACCATCTCAAATTTGAGATCGATAACCTCAGATCTTAGATCGATCAACCACCTCAAATCTATGCTCTTTCTTTCTTTCTCTTCTTCTTTTTCATACGATGCCCTGTTTTTCGGACAATAAGATTTACACTGGTTCGAATAAATTTGAGATTAGAGATCTTAGATATGAGATCAAGGATCTTATATCTAAGATCAACTACAACAGTCTCTCTATATATATATATCCGTTTTTAGTGCATTTTTTTTTTTTTTTTGTCATGATCAATTTGAATATTGAAGTTGGGATGTCAAACAAAAACGTTATTTTAGTATGTTCAATAGCAGCAAAAATAAATAAATAAATAAAAGGTTTGTTATCTACCGGAGTAAAATTTTACTATTAATATTGTTAATTTAATATTCTAACTAGGCTAAGTTTGGCATAACTCAAAAAAGTTAAAAATTCAAAAAGTCACTATCCTATTTAAGTCATATCATCTTATTTAAGTCACATCATCTCTCTACCACATCACATCAAACCCAACCCATATTTCATAAAAAGTTAAAAAATGTACTTATTTAGATCATCCCAAACAATCTTGGTTTGGGGTACACTCAAAAAGTCAAAAAGTCACTATCTTATTTAAGTCACATCACCACTCTACCACATCACTTCAAACCCAACCCATACCCAACTCATATTTCATAAAAAGTCAAAAAGTATACTTATTTATATCATCCCAAACCACCCCTTTTATTTAGCGATGGCTTGGAATGATCTAAATAAGTATATTTTTTGACTTTTTATTAAATATGAGTTGAGAATGGATTGAATTTAAAGTGATGTAATAGAGAAGTGATATGATTTAAATAAGATGATGTGACTTAAATAAGATAGTAATTTTTTAATTTTTTTAAATTACAACAAATAAGACCTATTTATACTAATAATGGTAACGATCAAGTATGATTGTTAATAATGTCAATGGTAAAAATTTGCTATTTACATGTTCAAAATAGATAGTAAAATTTTACTATCCACTAAAACAGTGAGTTTTGAATGTTTATTTTATTTTATTTTTTTTATTACTGCGGTGGGAATAGTTGTTGAAAATGGTGGCTAGAGTAGATTGTCAAAAAAGATGGGTTGTTGATAAAAGGACGTGGTTGAAAAATTGATGCCGGCAGGCAGTGGTCGTTGAAAAATTGTCACTAGCCTACGGTGGTGAGTAATAGCCGGCAATAGTCTGTAGTGGTTGTGGCAATGGAAAGTGATGGGAGAGTAGAAGTTGAGGATATTTTTGTCATGTTGTTTTAATATTTTCAATTTTGTCCATGGTAAATGTCCTTTTAATAAAAAAAAATGTTTGGGAGCTCTAAATTGGGAGTACTAAAGGAGCTCTAGAGAGTGGGTCTCACTGACTGATGTGATGTTTTGGCCTTAAGTTTTTTTTTTTTTTTTTTTTTTGAATTTCCACCTCATTAGTGGTTCATTAATGCTCCCAAATTAGTGGGATATCAGCAATGGTGGAGGGCCCTAATTTTTGTGGCTCAAATGGCTCGAATTTGCCAAAACGACGTCGTTTTGAGTACAAAACAATATCAAAATTGCTAAAACGACGTCGTTTTGACAATTTTGAGTCATTTGAGCTACAAAAATTAGGGCCCCAAACATTTTCTTTTAAATATTCTAGATGACAATTTCAAGCCAACGGTTGGCTGCCACATTGAATAATTGCAATGGTGGCATGTCATTTTTTTTTTTTTTTTTTTTTTTTTTTTTTTTTTTTTTTTTTTTTTAAGAAAGGGCATGTCATTTTTTGTCACGAATATTTTTTTCATATGTAATGCCTATACAAATTAATAAATTTTATAAATTTTTCTTACGGTAATGATTTAGACCCCCACAAAAAATCACTCTTACAATTTTTATTCACTTGTGATTGGTCCAAATAAAAAAGAGAAAAATAATAATAATAATAATAATAATAATAATAATAATATAAACACATCATTGGTTCACATCACTGTGGGGATGGTGGAGGTCTTCCCAAAAAGAAGGTAGTCTCAAACATTATTGGGTGTGTTTGGTTTGTTTTTTAGAGTGATTTTCAAAAAAAAAAAAAAAAATTTGGAAGAGTTTAGAATTTTTTTTTTTTTGAATTGTTTGATTGTATATTTTGAAAGTAGTTTTAGAGTTTAGGATGATTTGATATTTTGTTATAATTGAATAAATGTATGTAAGAGAAAAAGTGATTGAGAAGTAGAGAGGAGAGAGAAAAAGTGATTGATTGACGTGTAAAAGAGAAAAAGTAATTTTGAAATTTTTTTAAGAAAAATCACAAATCAAACAAAATTTTAGAATTTTTTTTTAAAAAACAACTCTCCCAAAAACAAACCAAACAAGCCCATTGTTTTCCTTAAATAGATTATTCTCATCATTATTATATTGAGACTCGCTTTAAACACTAAAATTTTTATTACAACATACCATATCAATTGAGTAAATTTTTTTATTTAATAATGTTTGTTAATTTAAAATTTGTAAAACAATTTTCAAGAAAATAAAATGGTGTATTAGAACAACACAGATAGTCCATGGCTTTGAAGGGGAGTGGAGTGGATGCTACGCCCCAAGGGTAGGGTTGTAATTTTGGCCTGGGCCGGGCCCATGTCGGACCTTGCAGGTTCCTGCCAAAAAATTGGGTCGGGCCAGCCCACGGACTAGAAAACTAGGCCCAGTCCTAGGCCCAGGGATATTCGGGCTTTGGGCGGACTTGGGCGGGCCTAAACAAATTTTTTTATTTTTTCCACCAAAATTTTATAATTTTTCATTAAAAATCACACTGGGCATCGGCGCGGGCCTTGAGCGGGCCACTGGGCCAGGCCTATGGGCCGGGCTAGGTTTCAAAACGATGGCCCAGGCCCAAAGCCTTGGGCTAGGCTTGGGTTCATGCCTAAACCGGCCGGGCCCATCTCAGGCCATGGGCAGGCTTCGGGCTGCCCGCGGGCCAAGGGCCAAAATTACACCCCTACCCAAGGGTAGCAGGAGTAGCTATGCCCTAAACCGCCTGTACAATGCCTTTGATCAAAACAGTCCCTTCAACCAAAATGACGTGTTTAAGCATTACATTCTGTTCATCAAAATTAATGAGAGTTGTAGATTTATTTTGAATGTGACGGACCACACCTAAAATAAATATGAGACACACGCACGTATATTCATACACCGACCAAATGCTATAGTTCAAAATAATTATACATAAGCAATTGGAGCTAACCCAACTTGACCTTGTCTCTACTTGGCCTCAGGGATGAAGCCTGAAATTTATTTGTAGAGGGGCCATAGCAAATAGTTTCAAGTTATCTTGTATGCATTATAAGAATACTTGAGCAATGTAAGGACTAATAGAGGAATTTAAAATAAATAAATAAATAAAATCATTCTATAGACAATATAAAATAATTCACAAAATATAGGTAACTAGAAATTGTGAGAAGTTTTAAGCGGGCATGGCCACCCTCTATCTTCGTTCCCCAAACAAGAAGTCCTGGCTCCGCCTCTGCTTATGTGGTTTTTTTTGTTGTTGCAACTTTGTTTATTGTACTAATTATGAACTTTCTTTGCGCTTTGTATCAGTGAGTGAATGTGTAATGTTTTATGAAATGAATTTGATCAAAGAAACTTTGAACATATTGAATAAGAAAAATTTTGGTTTTTGCAACTCAAAAATAGAGTTTAAAGATCTTATGAAAAAACTCAACAAGGCGAACCCTTGAAAAAATAATGCTAGTGATACTACCACTACATTTGATTAGGCTGAAAATATTTTATACCAATTTTTTTTTTTCAAAAAATATTTTCCAGAGAATGTGTTGTTAGAAAACAGGATAGTAATGATGTCAGGAACAATGGAGAATACTAAAATAAGGCAATGACCAACAAATAATCATGAACCTAACCAAACAGAATGTGGTTACTCATTAATTTTGGGTATGTCCTGAGTGGATATATAGCAGAAATGAAGAAATCTTATTACACCACACAGTATACCAATCCAAACTCATATACATGGAGTACAAGATTTTATATTATTTTCAGAGCTAGACATGCACAATGGCTTTCACAAGGCTAAGGCTTTTCCTGGCAAAGGTTAGAGAGCACACAAGTCTTCACATCATATATTCAAATGAGACCCATGAGACCCTTTTGACATGGAATGGAATGCTCTACATATGTACTATTATTTTGACTAGTAGTTTGAAGAAGGGTAGATGAGAAATTACAGTTAGATGAACACGTTAGTAATAGCAACAGAGAGACATTTTAAAAGAGTTTCCTCAGTGTGAATAGAAAGTTGGATACTTCTAGACTAAGGTAAGTTAACTCTTTTCTGTTAGATTAGAACTCCATCTAACCTTCTCTTTCTATATATAGCTTGCCTCATCAATGTTTTTTTTTTTTTTTTTTTTTCAGGAGTGAGATATACACATACTTTCCTCGAGGGTCTTTCTCCATCTAGTTCATTCAGTGTGGTGGTTGAAACCTAGCTTGCTAGTGTCTCTCATGGGACCTGGAGGGCCTGGAGGACCGCCGGGCTGGGGGCCTCCTCCCGGTGGACCAATACCAGGGCCTCCTCCCGGATTGGGTTTTTTTGGTGGTTTCTGCAATGCCATATCAGCTTGGTAAGGAAGTTCTGATTTTTTGTGATAAAAGTTACCAATACTTGTGTTATGTCATTTGTGGCTAGAATTGTTACAAATTATTTTAGTGAAAAAAAGTTGCCACTTCTCGTGGTATTTATTACAAAACATTGTAGTTATTTTGTGGTAGTATACATGTAGTATACACATGTTTAAGGTTGTGCACGGAGCAACTCTTGGTAAGTATTTACTGTTTAAAATGTAGATAAATAACCACTCTCAAGTTTTTAATTTGACTCATTGTTGAAATTTGAGGTTGTGTTTGGGTCATAAATTGAGTAGGGAGATTTGGAACAAGTGAGAGAGATGTGAACAAAATATTAGCTAAATTTTTTTTCCAATTTTTTTTCTTTTCCAAATCTCTATTTAAATTCATGATCCAAACATGATCGTATGATGATTTATTTATTTTTTATTTTTGGGTTGAAGTCTCTGGTTTTAGTAATGCTAGAAGTGAAAGGAAAGTTAGATGGTTGCATTTTTTGGGTATTACATATAATGGACTTTTGAGTTTATGATATGGCATATATAACTGCATTTTTTGACATTATCTTGCGATGTAAAGAAGATCATAGTTACCTATCGAAGTAAAAAAAAAAGAAAAAAGAAAAAAGAAAAGAAAGAACGACACTTATTAGTTGACAGTAATCCTTGTGGTACTTCTTTGAGTTTTGATTCTTAATCAGAATGTTTGGTTTTTTTTTTTTTTTGTGTGTGTGTGTGTGTGTGTGTGTGTGTGGGGGGGGGGGGGGGGGGGTGGGGGGGGGGAAACACAAAGTTCTAATTATGTTTGTTTGTTGGATGTTTGAATTGCAGCCTGAGCTTCTTGTGTTGCTGCTGGTTGTTTCAAGACTGCTTTGGTGGACCAATGGGCCCGCCTATGGGACCCCCTCCTCCATGATCAGCTGCTGCCTCTGAGATTTCATGTGCCATCTTTCTGGAGTTTACATCTACTTATTATACGTTATAATAACAGTTTAATCTTGTTATCTTCACTTTATGTGGAGTTCAAATGAAAATTGATCATGGAAAGAAATGTTAACCTCATTATTTACTACTGATCTATTTTCATGTGCAAACTTAGTTGAATGATCTATAGATTAAATGAATTATCCCAAAAATGTTATCAAATTCAAATCTATCATCTATTTTGTATTGTCAATCTGTGAACGATGTTACTCAAACATATATGGAGGAGCACTGTCACATTTTACTTGGAAAGGACAGTGTACCACATTGCTGTAATTTTTTTCGGGATAAACTTTCAGTAGGTCCTAATAATTAAACTTAATTCTCATCAAGTTCTATTGAAAATAAGTCCTGGTAAAATCGTCACTGAAAATAATTTTTTTATGATAATTTTTGTTATGTCGTTAAAAATTGACAATTAATTTTTTTTCACGATCTTTATAAATTGTTGCAAAAACTTATAATTAATGACGTTTTTCTATGACGAATTTTTCAACTATTGCTGAAAGTTGAAAATTAGTGATTTTTTTTGTGAAGATTTTTTTAAACTGTCGTTAAAACTTATAATCAGTAACTTTTTTATAATAATTTTCAAACTAAAATTAACAATTACTGATGTTTTTTAATAGTGTTTGATGAAAAATGTCATTAATTATTATAGAATTTATTAGATAATAAGTCTACTTATTATGATTTACATGTAAGTCTTCCTTTTTTTCCTTTAAACCATTCGAACCATTTAACTAGGCATCCATCCCGAATATGATACAAATTGTTGGGTAAGACTCAAAGTAATTATTCTCTAGTCTGGGTAATTTTTTTTTTTTTTTTTTGATAACTCAGGTATCTCCAACCCGCTGATTTTAAGGGAAGCCAGGACTAATCCTGAGGGCCCTGAAGTTAACGACCGGGCAAACCTCCAGTGGCCCCAAGGGGTGACTCGAACTCGAGACCTGTAGATTTTATCCTCCAGACTTTACCATTCGGCCACTTGCCTTGGGGTTCTCTAGTCTGGGTAATTATTTAGTAATTTTGGAGTATCATGTAACATTGGAGTATCACTTGATAGTTTTAATTAGCTTAAGATTATCAGCCAATAATGTTAAATTTATCATATTTTTATATATTTATAGTTTGAGTTTCTTTCTTTCTTTTCTTTTTTTTTTTTTGAGAAACAAACAAACCAAATAGTAGATATATTAAGTAGGAAAGTAGTTTACAGAACGAATTAAGTCTTTTTTTCGTTTGAAAGGAGAACGAGTTAAGTCATGAGCTGGTTTCACAGCTTGCCGTTGAACCTCACAAATACACAAATAATCAAAAAGCTTATTAACCAACTTAATGTCTTTTACAATAGTACTAATAGACCAAACCAGACACTAACGAGTACAGAGAACATCCACCAAAAGCTGAGAATCTGTCAAGATTCGAACATGACGAAACTTTTGCTCCTACGCCCATTTAAGTGCTTGATGACAAGCCATAACTTCCGTTGCAACCTTTTATGAAAAAAAAAAAAAAAAACTTCTATGTTGGGTTGGTCTAGTGACTTAGGGATGCACTTCAAACCAGATTGAGATTTTGATCATTGCAAATAAAAATGATGATGAAAACTTGTTTGCAAACCCTTTCGAAAACATTTTTGGAATTTTATTTAATTTATTTATAAAAACACTCATTTTTAAGGAAAACTTTCAAATTGTTTTCTAAATTTTTTAACAATATTTCAGGACATACTTTACATTATTTTTTTGTTCCTGAAAATACAAAAAGCAAAAAAAAAAAAAAATTTGAAAATGAAAGTTTTGAACACAAGGCCATGTTTTCTATATGCTTGTATCCTTGTTCACTTGTATGCTCATTATTTTCACCAAAATATTAAACAAGATTATCATTAACATTTTATAATATTCAATTTACAAATTTCAATTGACTGCCAAAAGCAAAACCTCAACTGTCACAAACACTACATTGAAAAGGTAACTACAATTGAATTTACAAGAACAAGCAGACAAAATTCATGCGGTCAAGGTTTGCCATCGCAGATGATACTTGAGAAGCATGTCCACATCATATTTGGGAGATGTGAAGATAACAGCTTGATAAAAAAAAATTAAAAATAAAAAACCCCACTTCTAGCAGTCCAACAGAGCATCATTTCCAACAAATTGGTACATATGTTTTCGCCTTTTCCAATCCATCCTCTGGCATTAAGCATCATCTTGATCTGCAAAACTGCAGGGGTAAGGAACCACTGATGCTTCCACGACGTAAAATAAACATGCTGGCAGTGAGGATTTTTAGAACTATCCTTGCAAAGCTCTACAATTCGCAGAAGTAAACAGTACATCAATCATGTCTACATAATATTGAGAGAGAGAGAGAGAGAGAGAGAGAGAGAGGCTATTTAAAAAAATCTGGTTTCGTTGTTTTATAAACTTAAGAGTCGGCAATATAATTGAATGAGGTATATAAAAGTTAATCTGGCTAAGCGAAAAAAAAGGGAAATGAGCTGATGTACTTGAATTATGCCCCATTAGCTATTTTCGAAGTTAATTCACGTTGAAGGGGAAAAAAAAAACAAAAAAAACCAGTAACATAGGCTCTCTAGCTTTTCGATCACATATTGTCATTTTTTAACATGTGGATAATGTACCGACGAATAACATTCCACATCCCTATCAACATTCAAAACCATATCCATGTCAATGAAGAGCTGAAGACACTCCAAATCAACACAATGAAATGAAATTTGAAAAGAAGGATGGCCTTTGCTGTAATACGTAGCTTGTAGCATGGAAGTAATCCAGAAAAATTCTGTAAAACCTAAAAGAACGCTAAAAAAATGAATCTGGAATACAACATAGACCAGCAAAGATACGATTATTTTTCTTTTCTAAATCAAGTGGAATCTAATGTTTGAACTCCGATGCTGAGAAGAATTTTATTTTATTTTTTTTGATAAATAAATGCTGAGAAGATCAAACCTGAAAAATTGGTCATATATCATAGACTAAGATCTTCAATGTCGGTTAAAAAACCAGCACTCCCAGTAGACCTCTTATCAGATTGGTTAACCACCAGTTGACCGCACGTGCCACTCATATCTTGGCCCATTTGCTTACGAATTGTTGTCCGTATGTTATAGGTACCCCTAAGTATTTTCTGGAATTTGGTAACCTTCTGTTCACTGCTGGTACTGAAATGACTCAGAGTACCAATTGGATTGAAAGGTATTAGGTTCACAACCTGCTAACAGAGGCACACGAGGGAATGCAATGTGAAGGATGTCAGAAATTTTCATAGCTCAAAGAATTCTATAACAGGAAAGGCGAGCAATATCTATAATGCATAAATGATCAATTTAGCACTATCAAGCCAAACCAAACCAAACCTTGAGTTCCATCAATTTAGCACTATCAAGATGGAGAAAATTTCACACACAAGCCAGAGAAAAATTATAAAGACAAGTGGAATATGAGATCTCTAAACAGGGTTGTTTCAAGGAATCTGAGTGATTCAAATTTGGTCACTTTTTGCACCTGCTCTATGTAAAAAGGAAGATGATTACTTCAAAAAACTTGATAGCCCAATTGTAAGAGTTTTATTCCTTTACCAGGAGCAGGAGGTGATAACTTAACATTAGTATTTAAAGTTGACATGGGTAAGCCCATAAAAATTATAGCCCACCATTTAGGGCCCAATACACAACTCAAATACTAAGGCCCAGCACTGCTGAAGCCCCACTTAGCAATAAGAACCAATGACATCAAGACACATGTCAAGAGAAGGGCAAGCCACATAAGCAGACAAAGATCTGCAAAGTTATTGCCACTGCACATCGCCATTAATGAAGCCCCTTACAGCATTTATTGTGACAACCCCTCTCCGTCGGAATAGAACGGCTTCACCATAAACAAGGCAAGCTAGAGCATAGACTTCCGACCAAGGTGACAGGTCGGAAGGGACAACGAAATGATTACCAGAAGATATAAGCAGACGTCGAAGACAGAAAGAAGGTTAAGCTTTTCTATCCCTAATCTATCTACACATTCCACTTCTCTCTCTAACTTGCTCGTCGGAGGGTTCGCTGGGGGACTCCCCGTTTCCCGTTGAACTCTTGTGCAGGTTTTCTGGTGGGCTTGGTTGTAACGCCCTCAAAATAACAACAATAAACCCATCAATATAAGCATGCATTGATATACAAAAGACTAGTATTCATCTATTCATCATAGTTTCATTACAAAAGGTATTACATGTTAACAACAAAAACAAATGCCCTAAGGGCTTACAGCTTTCCAAGTTAACACTTGGTTACAAAAAAGAGAGTGCTAACTCATTTACACATTAAGCCATTGGCTTGAATTTACATGTAATACATCAAAAGAAAGACAACAAAAGATCTGCCCGCCTCTAGCCTCCCAAGCTATGTCCTTGGAGGTGGCATGCTACCTGTACCTGAAAATGATGTTCCCATATAGGGTGAGCCACAGCCCAGTAGAAATATACTAAACCAACCATGAACAATGACTAAAAGATTAGCAATTGATAGATGGTCAACACTGATACATTCTACATATATCACATTTCAATTTCATGACTTACAAGTCTATGTTACTACTCATTTTCCCTTTTCGATAAATAAGCATACTAGCTATGTTATCACATTAACCGATAAGCATATGAGCTATATCAACACCTCAGCAGATAAGTATAAGAACTATATCACACAATCGAAGATAAGCATAAGAGCTATATCTACTCTTCTCTAGACAAGCATATGAGCTATATCTACACTTCTCAAAGATAAGCATATGAGCTGTATCTTCACTTTTCCAGACAAGCATATGAGCTGTATCTACGGAGTTCATCCCCCATCTCCTCCCAACGCTATCCGGTTTAGAGGTACATCCCCCATCTTCCCCTAAACCGCGGAGTACATCCCCCATCTCCTCCTCTACACATAATGCATATAAACACATAGGTTCTATACACAATCAATCAATCAATACATAAAATTAATGTATTCTAACAATCGTCACATTCTTATGACACATTCCGTTGATTAGTTTTCGTTTGCCTAATCCTCATGCATTGTCTACAACAATCACGACTATCCTCCACCGATAGCCCAAAGCAGTTATTTCTAAACAGAAAATAAATGCACAAATGGATATTAAATCAACATTTCAATTCGGTGAGTGATAAGTAATTCAACTACACCCTTTAATCCCATACACTTCCAATCTCAATATTCCCAATTCAATTCCTCATTTTCTTTAATTAATTATAGACATTAATTAATTAAAACAATTAGGGCAAATTCCCATAATTAGCAAAACAACCCTAAGGTTCCATTTTCATCAATGTTTCAACATTTATTCCATGTTTCTATACCAAACATGCCTCTAGGTTCATTATAAATAAAACCCAACTTTTGTAAAAATTACACAAAAGCCCCAAACTTTCACCAATTTACCAAACCAACACCAACATCTCAAAATACTAAAATTTAAAAACAAAATCCATAGAGAGGAGTAGGATATCCCTACCTCAAATTCGGAGCTCAAAGGGAGAAGTTGACGAAACTCAAAGTGCTCCAAAACTCAATACGTTCGGATCAAAACGTAGCCCTCGACGATCAACACAACTTTTGTAAAGGCCAAAAGTGAGTAAACAACTCCTACTAGATCAAATCTAAGAGAGAAGTTTGGTTCTAGAGTGAGGTGCTCTCCAATGGAGTTTTGGAAAAAGTAAGAGAGAGAAATGAAGTTGAAAAAGTGATTCAAAAAGTGATTTCACGGATTGATATAACAGTCTCCCCGCTCGAGCGCCACTCACAGACTCCCGCTCGAGCGGCCAAACTCCCGCTCGAGCGGCGGATGCACACTCCCAGAAGTTTTGCAGACAGGTCTCCCGCTCGAGCGCCCAACTCCCGGCTCGAGCGTCACTCACAACCTCTCGCTCGAGCGGCCAATCCCCCGCTCGAGCGCCCAACACTACGTAGGAAATACTGGATGGGTGTATTCCCTGCTCGAGCGCCAAAACCCCCGCTCGAGCGGACAAGCAACAACAAGGTCCCCGCTCGAGCGTCGAAAGCTCCGCTCGAGCGGACAGGCCAAAATCTGGGCAACTAGTTTTGGTTCCTAAGCTCAACCAACCTGTAACAAACCTGCCCAACACATCCTATAACTCAAATACAAAGTAAGAAAGGATGTACACAAGGTAATAATCAACTACTAACATCCACGGACACAAGTCCGGATCACTGTACAACAAGGGTAAACCCGGGATCGCTATAACCTTGGTCATTCGGACATAGGCTTGAGGAGCGTGGATCAATCCGACCCGTTCCACTTGGAACGAACTGTATCATCAGTTGGCACCGTCTGTGGGAAGTCTTGCTTCGCGTGCCAGTTGTGCTCATTGTCACCGGAGGCCCTTCCCCAATAACCCCTTTTCCTACCACCTGCAAAGGTGGATGGTCACAACTAGATCCATGGCTTCCCACCCCAATGTTCTCGATCACCAAGCCGACCCTCCCAATCCAAACAATCCACCACAGTACTTTACCGAGCTCACCAACAGTATTAACTTCTTGGCCGAGCAGAACCAAGCTTTGATTAATGCTCTACTCCAAAGAAACCCTTCTATGCCTTCTCTACTACCTCTAGATATTCCGCCCAACCAGGAACGAGCCCCGACCCACACTATCCAGCAGCCCCATCCGCCCAACTTGGAGGGTTTGCGACCACCTCCCCCAGATATGAACCTACCCCCCCGGGTCCCACATCAATCGGTCCAGGCACCCACCCCTGAGGGAGAGGCCAGCAGCGTCCAGCCCCCGTTCCCTTCTGGTGGTGACAACGTCCCTTACTGGGATGCAGAACTCCGAGCCATGAAGCTCCAGCTCCAAGGAGTCATGCAAAACATACAGCACAAACCATCCACCACAGCCAACTCACCATTTGTTGCTTCCATCCGGGACAAACCTCTACCCCCCAAGTTCAAAATGCCCACTATCAACTCTTTTGACGGTAAAACGGACCCAGTTGACCACTTGGAGACCTACAGAACCCTCATGATCCTCCATACATTCCCTGATGAAATCATGTGTCGGGCTTTCCTCGTGACACTCAAGGGGTCAGCTCGACTTTGGTTTAGTCAATTGCCAGCGGACTCTGTCTCCACTTTCTAGCACCTCAGTGACTCCTTCCTCAGCCACTTCATTGGAGCTCAGCACCAGCGACGTCCGGCGACCCAACTCCTCAACATCCGTCAGACCGAGGGGGAGTCGTTGCGCAGTTTCGTTACCCGCTTCAACACCGAAGCCTTGCAGGTAGCGGAAAACGATGACAAGGTCATCCTTACAGCTTTCATGGCCGGTCTACGATCATCTGACTTCTTTTTCTCCCTCTCAAAAAACCCCTCGACCTCCATGGCAACCCTACTCTCCAAAGCCCAAAAATACAAGAACGCCGAAGATTCCCTAGTCGCTCGCCAAGACCCTACAGCCAAAAATCCCACCACCAGGGAGAAGAGAAACGATTCAGAAACCAAAAACACCCAATACAATAGCCAAACACCTCATTATACCGACCGACCGCCCCGAGCCGACCGGTCGGCACCAGCCCGACCGCCCGGCCGGTTCGAGCAGTACACACCCCTCAATTCACCCATGGAACAAGTCCTCAATCAAATCCAGCGTGACTACCTCCTAAAATGGCCCCAACCACCACGGACTCCTTTCAGTCGAAAAGACCAGTCCAAATACTACTGTTTTCACTAGGACCACGGCCATAATACCGAGGAGTGTGTTAACCTCAAAGATCAGGTCAAAGGCTTGATTCGTAAAGGTTATCTCAGTCGATTCACGAAAACTCGCCCTCAGCAGAGGCAATGGACTGAACCCATAAAAAACAACCGCCGGCACACCCCTCCCCGACAACCAGCACAACCTAACCAAGGTCATGATCGGCCTCCACAACAACCTCAGGCACAAGGTAACCCTGCCCCACCTGTTGGAGAAATCAGAGTTATTTCTGGCGGGCTTGCTCGTGGAGGACCATCCCGCTCAGCTCAGCGGGCAGAACTCAGAAAAATAAGGTAGGGCTCAGACAAAGAAGTTGCCACATTGGACCGACCCTCCAAACAGCCCAAGCAGTGGACCGAGCCTATCACCTTCACGGACACCGACTGCACAGGCATCTGTTACCCACATGACGACCCTCTCGTTATCTCCGCCCTCCTCTCCAATTACAAGGTCAGACGGGTTCTCATCGACAACGGCAGTTCTTCAGACATCATCTTCCTCAATTGCTTCCGCCAGCTCAAGATCGGGGAAGAAAGTCTGTCTCCTCTCCAAACCCCTTTGGTCGGTTTCACTGGCTACCGGGTGACCTCCATCTGCTCCATCGATCTTCCCATCACAATCGGCGAGTACCTGCGACAGACCACGAAGTTGCTTACCTTCCTTGTTGTCGACTACCCCTCTGCCTACAACATCAGCCTTGGCCGCACCGCCCTAAATGCTTTCCAAGCTATCACATCCACTTTCCACCTTGCCATCAAGTTCCCCACCGATCTTGGGGTCGGCACAGTGAGGGGAGAGCAGACCGTGGCCAGAGAATGTTATGTCGCCTCACTTAAAGAAGTCAAGCTCAAGGAGGCTATGATCATTGAAGGACTTGACGTCAGAGACGAGGACGAGCTGGTTAGAGAGGAACTAGTGGAAGAGCTTGTCGAGGTCCTCATCGATCCCACCAACCCAGCCAAAACTGCCAAGATCGGCAGGCAACTATCCCTCCAGGCCAAGGCCGACCTTACCGCCCTCCTGATTGAGCACAACGATGTATTTGCATGGACCCACTCCGATATGCCAGGTATTGACCCCTCCTTCATCACACACCGTCTCAGCATTAAGCCTCATTTCCAACCTATCTGCCAGAAACAACGCATCTTTCACCCGGAGCGCAATAACCTTATTGCTTCTAAAGTAGATAAGCTTCTTGAAGCACAGTTCATCACAAATGTGGACTACCCCAGATGGCTGTCGAATGTGGTTCTGGTTCGTAAAAACAATGGTAAGTGGCGGCTCTATGTCGACTACTCCGACCTCAACCGAGCTTGCCCTAAAGACAGCTATCCTCTCCCTTGCATAGATCTGCTGGTTAACGCCACGGCTGGTCATCAAATGCTCAGCTTCATGGATGCTTTCTCTGGGTACAACCAAATTCTGATGCACCCGTCTGATCGGGAACACACCTCCTTCATCACCGACCGAGATAGGCCGAAACATGGAAGTATATGTCGACGACATGCTAGTCAAGAGCAAGCTCTCTGCTGATCATCTGGTCGACTTGCAAGAGACCTTCGCCACCCTACGAAAGTACCAAATGAAGCTCAATCCGGAGAAGTGTGCCTTCGGCGTAGGATCTGGGAAGTTTTTGGGTTTCATGGTCAGTCAGCGGGACATTGAAGCTAACCCCGAAAAGATCAAGGCCTTGATTGAAATGCAGTCGCCCAGAACAGTTAAGAAGGTTCAGAGGCTTACTGGCCGAGTTGTTGCCCTCAACCGCTTCATTTCCCGCGCAACGGACAAGTGCCTCCCCTTTTTCAAAGTTCTTCGGCAAACTTTTGAGTGGATGGCAAAGTCTGAGAAGGCCTTTCAACAGTTGAAACAGTGCATGGCCAACCCGCTCCTCCTTTCTCAGGCAATCACGGGCGAACCCCTCTTCCTCTATTTAGCCGTGTCAAACACCGCGGTCAGTGCAACTCTCATCCGGGAAGACAGTTCTGTCCAATGACCGGTCTACTACATCAGTCGGGCTCTTAGGGGAGCGGAGCAGAATTACCCATTGCTAGAAAAAATGTCCTTGGCCTTGGTCACCGCCTCCAGACGACTCCGCCCTTACTTTCAAGCCCATTCCATAGTGGTCCTCACTGACCAACCATTGAAGAAGATAATGCAATAACCAGAACTTTTCGGCAGACTTATGCAATGGTCGGTCAAGCTCAGCCAATTTGACATCTCCTACCGGCCTTAAACGGCGATCAAAGGGCAAGCTGTTGCCGATTTCATCCTGGAATTCACTAATCCCATTCCAACCACAGCCCCTCCGCCCCCGCCATCCCCTGCCGAACCAGACGACCCCCACTCCTGGACCCTCAACGTCGACGGATCATCCCGCAAAGAAGGCAGTGGGGTTGTCTCATCCTCATCGCCCTTGAGGGTGCTTATTTCAAATGTGCTCTCTGTTTCTTGTTCGACGCAAGCAATAATGAGGCCGAGTATGAGGCATTGATAGTAGGTCTCCGTCTGGCCAGAGATATTGGTGTCAGCCATATCCGAGTGTTCAGTGACTCCCAGCTTATTGTCGGACAAATTACAGGGGAATTCGACGCCAAGGAAGACACAATGCAGGCTTATAGGGATATTGCACTCCCCCTTGTTCGCCTCTTCAATACTTTCCACATCCAGCACATCCCTCGGGCGGAAAACTCCAAAGCAGATGATGGCTTAATTAGCTTCTGCAGACCAGTCAGATCTCAACCACGATGTCCGCCTCGAGTACCTGACCCACCCTGCCATTTCCCCCGACCAGCAAGAAATCCACTTCCTCAATAATGAACCTATCCCCTGGGCATCCGACATCTTTCTATTTTTGACAGCGGGGGAACTGCCAGATGACAAACAGCAGGCCGCCAAAGTCAGGGCCCGGTCGTCCAATTACATTCTTGTTAGTGGCATCCTGTACAACGTGGTTTTTCACGCCCATACCTGAGATGTCTCAATCCTGCTCAAGCGACCTACGTGATGAGAGAAGTCCATGAGGGTGTATGTGGCAATCATTCGGGTGGCAGGTCACTAGCCCACAAAATACTCCGCACTGGTTACTTCTGGCCTACTCTCAACAAAGATACCGCTGACTTTATGCTTAAATGTGACAAGTGCCAACGCTTTGCCAACATCCCTCATGCCCCTCCTACAGAGTTGATCACACTTTGCAGCCCTTACCTGTTCGCCAAATGGGGGATCGACCTAGTTGGCCCATTACCCACTAGCCGAGGCCAAACCAAATTCGCAATTGTTACCATTGATTACTTCACTAAATGGGTGGAGGCAGAACCCCTTGCCACAATTACCGAGCGGAACACAACCAGATTCATCTGGCAGTCGATCGTATGCAGATTCGGCATCCCTCAGGCCATCGTCTCTGACAACGGCAAACAATTCGACAATGTAAAGTTCAGGAAATTCTGTGTAGAGCTTCAAATCCAGCCATGTTTCTCTTCCCCAGGTCATCCCCAAGCCAATGGCCAAGTTGAGGTCACCAACCGTTCTCTTCTGAAGATCATCAAAACTAAGTTGGAAGCTGCTAAGGAACTCTGGACTGAGGAATTACCAAATGTACTCTGGGCATACCGTACTATAGCCCGAACCCCCACTGGAGAGACCCCCTTTCGCTTAACATACGGCGCTGAGGTGGTCATCCCAGTGGAAATCGGTCTGCCTACCCCGAGGGTTCTGTACCCAAATCCGGAACTCACTGAAGAACTGCGTCGAGCCGACCTAGACTTGATCGAAGAGCTCCGAGAAACCACTGCTGTTAGACGGGCCTCATACCAACAGAAGATGAGAACACATTACAACCGCAAAGTCCGACCGAGGGAGTTCGCCGTGGGGGACCTTGTTTTGCACGAAGTAACCCTCGCCACCAAAAATCCGGCGGAGGGCAAACTGGCACCCAAATGGGAAGGACCTTATGTTGTTAAAACCAGACCTCGTCCGGGCACATACCGACTTCAGGATATGAAGGGCCGAGATCTCCCTCATCCGTGGAACGCCGAGCATTTGAAGCGCTATTTTCAATAAAAGTTCAATTTTTGTATCAATCTTTTGCTGTATTTCCTTTTTGACAATTTACGCACTTGAATGTTCTTATTCTTTCCTTATGTGATGTAAATCTCTGATCAAATAGGCTACACTTCAATGACAACAAGCTTATATCTCAGTCATCTGTGTGATATTTCAATAACGCTTTGATTGCAGCCTCAGCCAGACTGAGTACGAAAAGCCTCAGTCAGACTGAGCATGAAGCCCTCAGCCAGATTGAGTCACATAAAGCCTGAGCTAGACTGAACACGAAAAGCCTCAGCCAGACTGAGCATGAAGACCTCAGCCAGACTGAGTCACATAAAGCCTCAGCCAGACTGAGCATGAAGACCTTAGCCAGATTGAGTCACATAAAGCCTCAGCCAGACTGAGCATGAAGAGCCTCAGCCAGACTGAGCATGAAGACCTCAGCCAGACTGAGTCACATAAAGCCTCAGCCAAACTGAGCACGAAAAGCCTCAACTAGACTGAGCATGAAGACCTCAGTCAGACTGAGTCACATAAAGCCTCAGCCAGACTGAGCACGAAAAGCCTCAGCCAAACTGAGCACGAAAAGCCTCAGCCAGCCTGAGCATGAAAAGCCTCAGCCAGACTGAGCATGACAAGCCTCAGCCAGCCTGAACATGCCAAGCCTCAGCCAGATTGAGCATGACAAGCCTCAGCCACTATTGCAACTTTATGATCGTGGCATAGTTGTCATACTTAGTCGAATTCTGGTTCAACGTTTTCCAAGTCAAACTGGCTCATTGCTGGGTCATGATTCACAACTTCACTTTGCATTGAGATTTTCTTACATTTTAAACTTCACTTTGCATTGAGGTTTTCTTATATTTTAAACTTCACTATGCATTGAGGTTTTCTTACATTTTAAACTTCACTTTGCATTGAGGTTCCCTTACATTTTAAACTTCACTCTGCATTGAGGTTTTCTTATATTTTAAACTTCACTCTGCATTGAGGTTTTTTTACATTTTAAACTTCGCAGTGACTTATACACAAGCCCTATGTAGACCACCACTTTCATTCTTTGCAAATCCTCAAGTAATAAGGACAATAGCATAAAAACACAAACACAGCTCATAATTTTATTCATTCACAACTTATACATGAGTTTATTACAATAACTCCAAAAAAAAAAAAAAAAAAACAACACAAAAAAACAAACAACCAGAGCCTTAAGTACAAATTTTGTTCACACTAATCATTCCTCTTCACTTAAGGCGAGGTCTTCTTCTTCAACACCCTCATCTAAGGGGTCTGGGCCACGTCGTCTTCCTCTATCCTAACAGTGTTGAAGTCCAAGTCTGGGAACAGCTCTTCTGCTTTGCGTTTGAACATCTTCTAGCCGCTATCCCAAAATTCGGCCATCTCATGTTTGTAGAAGTCCGACTGTTGGAAGCTCTAAATTACTTCTTCTTCACTCCTGTTCCCAGCGGTCGCTCCCGACGGGCCAGCCCCCCCCAGACCCCTCCCTTGCCAAGTTGCTGGCGATCGTGGCATCGATAGCCATCTAAAAGTCAGCAGACCCCTTGAACTGTTCCACTGCTGCGACGCATAAGTCGGGATATGCTGCCCTCTCAGAGGCTGACTTGATTTTTTCTTCCTCCAACTCCTTCTCTAGCCTCGCCTTCTCTGCTGTTGCCTTGGCGCACTCGTCTGCCAGATCCCGCTCCAACTCAGCGATCTTTAGGTCTGTTTCTTCCTTTTCTTTGACCCACTGAGCGCGCAGATCTTCATTGCTGGTCATGGCCTCTTCAAATCGATCGTTGGCGACAGTGCAGGCTTTTTGCGCCTCTTCCAGCTTTTTCTGCTCGCCAACCAGTTGGAACTCGAGTGACACCACCTTCCGGCGTTCCGTCTCCAGCACCAACTTGGCCGCCAGCAACTCAGCATGGGCACGGTCGGCAACATTGCCCTGCATCACCGCCAACACCTCCATCTTCCTGGCCTTCTGCGCCTCTTCCAACCCCCTTGCACACGCGCTTCGCACAGCCTTCTGCCACTCTGCAGTCTCCCTCTTTAAGTTTCAAGTTGGGCCTCCACCGCCTCCAACTTCTCCTTCAACTCCCTCATTTCGCCTTTTGCAACCACCGCCTTTCTCAGAAGGGCCCCTCCTAAGGAGGTCGCCTCCATTTGTGCAGAACACAACCCCCTCAGCAGCTCAGCCTCAGTAAAACTGGCCATCGAGCGCACAGCTGCCTCTTCTACTACTCCTAAAAGGCGATCTGCAGCGGCTCTGGCCTCCCTTCCTTCTCCTTCCAGCAGCCTAGACACGGCTGGGGCGTGGTAAAAAACGGTCTTCAACCTGGCCCCATCTTCTTCTCCTTGGGGCGCAGGAGCCTCCTTGGGTTACTGATCCAACCCCCTCCACAGGGTCAGTCGCCCCAACCTCCACTCGCTCTTCAGGGGCGGTCGCTCCACTCTCCACCCCCTTCTCCACCTCCCCCAACCCCGCCTTTGAGGCGGTCTCCTCCACCGTCACCCGCTTCCTCCTCTTCAAGGTAGGCTCTCCCTCATTCTCCCTCACCCTTTTCTTCTTCCTCACCACGCCTCCCATCTCACGATGGCCTTTTTCTTCAACGGATCACTTGGGGGCAGTCTCGGCTCAAAATCACCCAAGTCCTTTTCCCCTAGCAGTTTGGAGGCGCGGTCGGATTCTTTCCCTCGGGATTGCCTTCGGCAGACGGTCTGCCTATGCCTCTTTGTATTTATTAGCCTTTGCAAAACTCGCCCTATCCTCTGCCTCCTGCGCCTTCCTCCTCGTTTCTAACTCTGCTGTTGCCAAATCTCCACCGGTCGGCTGAGGGCCCAGCTTGGCGACGAACAAGGCTGAGGGCTGAACAAGGCCGTCCCATCTGACGCCCTCCTTCTCCCTCTATGCCTTTACCTTCTTCACCCTCTCCTCTGCTGCTGCCCCTAGTTTTGGCTCCACAGACTTGTTGGGCACTCTCCACACCGTCCGCACTCTAACTCCTCCGTTTGCAGACACGTAGAACCACCGCGGCCTCCACCCCTTGATTGACAATGGCAACTCCGCTACCAGACCCTTCCCTACCGCCGCTTGCAAAGTCACCCAAGTTTCTTGCTGGCCCGAAGCCTTGTAGCACGCAAAAAACTCATCCACCGTCATTTCAGCCCCGTTGTTCGCCTACGGCCACGCGCTCGCACAGGCCAGTAGGATCTTCCACGCATTGGGCATCAGTTGGCCTGGAGCCACCTCCAACCGATCCAATACGTCCACTACTATCCGGGGGAGCGGCAACCTCAAACCCCCCTTCAGTGCCTCCTCGTACAGGACGAATTCCCCTGGACGAGCATCGGATGCCCTCTCCTTTGATACCGGCAATTTCAACTCTATTTCTGCTGGAATCTGGTATTTCTCGCGTATACCCTCCAACTCCTTCACGGTAACGGTCGACTTATTGACCTTCGTATGCCAGTGGTCTGGCTCCACCTAGCTGATTGGCTCCGCAGCCGACATCATTGTGAACGAACGAGGTCGTCCCGCCGGCTCCCTCTAGCTTCCCACTCGCCTCTCCGTCTTGTACTGCTCCGCCAAATCTACTGAATCGTCTTCACCCAATGGATCAACCCTTGCGTTTGTTGCTTCCTCTTGGGCCATCTCTCTCGTTTGTCTGCGAATAGCTTCAAATGCTGGTGCAAGATAATCCATAAAATGTTGTAGAGGGGTATCACTCAACACGAAGGCGTTTACACTTGGAATATTTTGGTTGTTTGCAAAGAGATACGTAAAATGGATAATTCCAAAAGCCCAAGGCTTGCCTGTATTCCAAGGGTCACAATTAATTTTCGCCAGTTTGAAAATTTTCAAAAATCTGCCAAAACTGTCTTTTCAACACCCTATAATGACCTATCGTTTCACTTCTTGTCCAACGCCTAACCTCCCCCACTACGAGATTCGGCCACGTGTACGACCACGATCCACTGCCCCTTTCCCCTTCCCTATCTATTCCACTTCACTTCAAACACGTGCCACGCTGCCTCTCGAGCCCCACGCCACATCCCCCACCCTTCGCGGTCGGCCATCCTCATGATCGGTCCCTCCACTCGCCACCCTTCGCGGTCGGCCGTCCTTATGATCGGTCCCTCCACTCGACCACCTTTTGTGGTCGGCCGTCCTCATGATCGGTCCCTCTACTTGACCACCCTTCGCGGTCGGCCATCCTCATGATCGGTCCCTCTACTCGACCACCCTTCGCGATCGGCCGTCCTCATGATCGGTCCCTCCACTCGGCCACCCTTCGCGGTTGGCCGTCCTCATGATCGGTCCCTCCACTCGCCACCCTTCGCGATCGACTGTCCTCATGATCGGTCTCTCCACTCGCCACCCTTCACGATCGGTCCCTCCACTCGCCACCCTTCGCGGTCGGCCGTCCTCATGATCGGTCCCTCTACTCGACCACCCTTCGCGGTCGACCGTCCTCATGATCGGTCCCTCTACTCGACCACCCTTCACGGTCGGCCGTCCTCATGATCGGTCCCTCCACTTAACCACCCTTCGCGGTCGGCCGTCCTCATGATCGGTCCCTCCACTCGGCCACCCTTCGCGGTCGGCCGTCCTCATGATCGGTCCCTCCACTCTGCCACCTTTCGCGGTCGGTCGTTCTCATGATCGATCCCTCCACTTGACCACCCTTCGCGGTCGGCCCTCCTCATGATCGGTCCTTCCACTCGGCCACCCTTCGCGGTCGACCCTCCTTATGGTTGGTCACTCCTCTCGGTCGACCTTCACCCCGCCGGTCTCTCACAACCCTCATTTTCTTAATTATTTCCTTCGTTGGACTAAAGCTGCACTTGGGAATGGGGGACTGCTGACATGGGTAAGCCCATAAAGATTATAACCCACCATTTAGGACCCAATACACAACTCAAATACGAAGGCCCAGCGTTGCCGAAACCCCACGTAACAATAAGAACCAATGACATCAAGACACATGTCAAGAGAAGGGCAAGCCACATAAGCAGACAAAGATTTGCAAAGTTATTGCCACTGCACATCGTCATTAATGAAGCCCCTTATAGCATTTATTGCGACAACTCCTCTTCGTCGGGACAGAACGACTTCACCATGAACAAGGCAAGCTAGAGCATAAACTTCCGGCCAAGGTGATAGGTCGGAAGGGACAACGAAATGATTACCAGAGGATATAAGCAGACATTGAAGACAGGAAGAAGGTTAAGCTTTTCTATCCCTAATCTATCTACACATTCCACTTCTCTCTCTAACTTGCTCGTCGGAGGGTTCCCTGGAGGACTCCCTGTTCCCCGTTAAACTCTTGTGCAGGTTTTCTGGTGGGCTTAGTCATTCGAACATAGGCTTGAGGAGCGTGGATCAATCCGACCCGTTCCACTTGAAACGAACTGCATCATCAAAAGTTAACTATACAGTGGATTGATTTGTGTTTGTCTCCTTGATCAAACCAAAAACTACTATTCGTGTTTTATATTTTAACATATATATTTTTAATATGTTGACATTTCAAAAACATCAGATAGTGGATGTTTTTTGGTTTACCTGCTAGTAAATGGTAGAGTTTAATTTCAAAATTTCAGTTCCATTTTCCATCAAAAAGTGGTGTTGCTTCCAACCCCGCATGAGGGTCAAGCCCAGCGAGCATTTTTTTTATAGGCTGACAAGAGCCTTGCTTTCAAGTTTAAAACTTAGGTCCAAGCCCTAACTAATGGGTTTGGCCCAAGCGGGCTCATGGGTCAGGCCCACAACAAGACACCTATCATAGGCTTAGCACAATGTAGCAAGATTTAAGGCCTTTCTTTTTTTCTTTTTTTCTTTTCTTTTTTCTTTTTTTTTTTTATTTGGGCAAAATCAATTTACCTAATTGTGATATGGTTTGGTAGTATTTTACCCCCTGTTTACAAATAGTCACATAACCCTCGCATGATTTTAGACTAAATTGCTATTTCCGTCCAAATAGACGAAAAGTGTGCTACACACGCCTATTTAGAGGGTGAGGGGAAAAAATTTAAGTCAAAGTTAAATGTTTGGGAATTTATATTCACACACCAAAAAAAATCTCAATACACACAATTTGTATTGTGAAAACAAGCACACTATTTTTGTTAGAACAATTACTTTTGTTCATAAGTTTATATTTGAACATTTGACTTTTGTTCAAAAGTTTATATCCGAATGATATAAATGATGTATACTGAAATTTTTTGTGATGTGTAAATAGAATTACCTTTCACATAATCACGAAAAGTGGTAGTTGCTTCCTCATATTTTGACTGAAAGGTTACTTAATCCCACTTGCAATGGCATGGGCAGCAAACTCAATTTTATGGTTTATTATATTATCTTTAATTTTAATAAAAATAAATAAATATATATATACATATATATTTAGTCTACATGTATTTTAAATTTTTATTTGAAAATAAGTGAGAGGGTAGTTGGTAGTGATATCAATGATTAGAAGTGACCGTCAACCTTGAAGATGGGGACAAAAGTTGGTTTTGAATCATCAAAAGTGATTGTCACTAGTGAGAGCTAGTGGCTAGAGGTGGTTGTCAGTTGCAGGAGGTGGATGGTCAAAAGTGTGACAGTCACAAATTTTTGTAGGAAAAGAAAGATGTGGCTAGTGAGTAACCAAAAGGACAAAATCAACTGCTGCTGAAATAATTGAAGTCATGATCTTGGTATTCTCCAGCAAGAACAAGATAACAAATTTCAGATTAAAGATTCTCTAAAGTTCCAAAAATTACACTGAAAATTTGTTTCAAGCAAAGTTATCCCTCCAAACATAACAGAAAAGTGATTTCAGAAGAGGGAGGGGGGGGGGGGGGGGGGGGGGACTTGCTATCAAATCAATATTTGATTTCTTCTGAAGCAGTAACAGCCAAAATTATACAACGGAAATAATCAATATTATGCAGTCATAAACATTATACGACGGAAAGAATCAATATTATGCAATCATAAGTTGGAAAAACTTCGACAACTAAGCCCACAAACAGAGTGGCCAAACTAAGGCCATACATAAAGACCACTACAAACTTTTACAACTACAAATGGCTTGTCTTGTAAACATAATTGATACAGAAAAGCCTTTATATAATCATAAACCTAGGGACAATAAAGGAGTCATAGTTGCTTGCACCAAGACTTTTAAGTATAAACCATAATCACTCTTTATTTTTATTAAGTAAATAACTAATTGGAGCTGCCAAAGGGACCAAAACCAAGGTACACAGCATAAGAAAGGCATATGTTCAAGGAAATCCAAAAAAGCGTCACCCTTCATGTATTATTAACTGTGAAGTTATCAAAAGAAAATACTTGTCCCAATACACCCCATGAAGCTTGTGTAATCACTACAAGAATTAACACTTTTGGCAACAAAAAAATTGGTCGCTAAAAGTCAATTTTTGGTCGGCAAAAGTTATCCGCGACCAATTTTTTTGGTCGCTAGTTTGGTCGCCAATTGAGGGTCGCGGAAAGTAATTCGCGACCAAATTTTTCGTTGGTCGGGAAAAGTTGCGTTTGCCGACTAAATTCTTGGTCGCTAAATATTTATTTACTGCGACTAATCCATTTTGTCGCTGAAACACTTTGGTCGCGAAAAGTCGCCTTTTGCCGACCAAATTTCTTAGTCGCCAATTGTCACATTCCACGACCAAAATTAGTTTGGTCGCCAATTGTGACTTTCGCGACCAAAAATTTTAGTCGCCAATTGTGACATTCTGCGACCAAAATTAATTTGGTCGCCAATTGTGACATTTCGCGACCAAAAATTTTGGTCGCCAATTCTGACATTCTGCGACCAAAATTAGTTTGGTCGCCAATTGTGACATATCGCGACAAAAAATTTTGGTCGCCAATTGTGACATTCTGCAACCAACATTAGTTTTGTCGCTAATTGTGACATTTCGCGACCAAAAATTTTGATCGCCAATTGTGACATTCTGCAACCAAAATTAGTTTGGTCGCCAATTGTGACATTTCGCGACCAAAATTTTTGGTCGGCAATTGTGACATTTCGCGACCAAAAATTTTGGTTGCCAATTGTGACATTCTGCGACCAAAATTAGTTTGGTCGCCAATTGTCACATTCCGCGACTAAAGATTTTAGTCGCCAATTTTGACATTCTGCGACCAAAATTAGTTTGGTCGCCAACAGTCACATTCTGCGACCAACATCCAACAAAATAAACCTGTAATTTACAATAATCCATCCAATTTATTCAATACAATCTGTAATTTGCAAAAATCATTCAAACCAACAAATAAATTGAATCATCAACATTCAACAAAATACATATAACAACCATTTCTAAACCTGTTTAATTAAAATCAACAACTATTATAAGTTTACATCCACAAATAATTCCAAACTACATATTTCATCTAGCATAAAAATTTAAAACATAACACGTACTTGTTATTATGTTTTAAATTTTTATCCATGTACATCAACCCAAAAATATAACTACTAGTCTACCAAATATTTTCTACACACACCCATCCAAAAATATAACTAGTAGTGTATCCAAAAATAAAACTACTAGTCTACCCTAATATTTTCCATATACATCTATACAAAAATATATAATCCTTCAAAAAAAGCAAAAAGTGCCAATTTGTCCTGTACAATTTAGCTTTGTGCACGAGGTCATCTATCTGTACCAAAAAAAAAGATAAATAATGTCAGGTAAAATTAGACAAATAATGAAAAATGTCCATGAAAAGCGAAGGTCACATTAGCAAATTATATTACTATCATTATCAAATTGTAAATAAAACAATAGCATTCTTATGTCTATAGAATAAATTGAAACCTCCACCATTCCAGATCCAATATAGTGCCACACAGCAGAAACCAACATGGCAACTGAAATTGATCCATATTGTCAATAACTCCTATGCCCCTCAATGAACCTTTCATGTGAATTAAATTTCAATCCATATTGTCAATAACTCCTATTTATAAAACAGCTTTTCAGAAGCCTTCTGATGAAACCCGTATTGCCAAGGCTTATGAAGGCTCCTAATATGTCATGTTGTGATGAAACGAGTGTTACACTGCTGCCACAGTGTTACACAAACATTCATGCAGACCACCAAAGGAAAAGAAAGAAGAAAAAAGCAGCATCTATCTTTTGTTTCTCTCTCCTTTTGCTAAGCCCATTTACAACAAGAAATTATATGCTTCAAGTGTCCTTGATATCTTGTATTTACTTCAAACTTTTATTTTTTTCAATTTTCCTTTTCAAATATTTTTAATCCATTTCAAATACACTTGAGATTCTCAGTCTAACCACCACTATTTATATATACACACCATAGATGCAACAAATACCTATAGATGCAAAGGTAAAGAGGAACAATATGATTACCATAAATGGAAATGTTAAGGGAAGGGAATGACCTATTATGACATGGGATGTGGTAGTAAAAAAAGGATAAAAATTAAGGTTAATTTAATTGAAGATATAGCCTTTGACAGAGCAGGACGGTGACAAAAGATTCATGTAGCTAACTCTACTTGATTGGAACACCAGGCTTAGTTTAGTTTTACACACCAAATTGATCCGTTTAGAAAACTTATTCTGATATCTTCAGTTGTCAGATATATCATTTTAAACCTGTCCATGATTTATACATTTGAATTAGGGGTGGTCGCGGGTCGGTTGTGGCCATGGAATCTCTAATCCGCCATCCGTCCGCCGGAGTGGCGGATTGGAGAAAATCCATCCGCATCCGTCCGCCAATCCGGCGGATGCGGATTGAGCGGATTGGCGGATTGGCGGATAGATGCGAATCGGTTTGGCGGTTTAAAATTTTACAAATTTTCGACATAATTTAACATGTACACTTTAAAAAAAAATAACTAAGGATCATGGAAATCCTATTAAAAAAAAATAGTATTGGTTGAAATGCCAAATAACAGTAATAGTAAAGCAACTTTACAATCCTATTCATGGAAATCCTATAACAAGCATAGCATAATGCAAGAAGTTGGTAATCAATGGTGTTTAATAACTGTTTTGTGTTTGTGTGTGACAACTTAAACTCCTTCAAGGAAGTATCATGCATGTAGCAGTATCTTTTATTATAAGATACAATTGGCATCGTCATAAAACCCTCAAACCTTGGCACATAAGGATCATAATAATTTCAAATTGATGTCCCATTCTAAATTTCTAATAATGATACTGCAGGTTAAGCAACTGAGGGTCATTAAAGAAATATGCTAAAAGTTAATTGGCCAACAAAAAACAGAAAACCTTACAATAAGAAGGTGCTAAAAAATTAAGTACGAACCATGGAACTCAATTCAATACCTCAATAAATACCGCGACCAAAATAATTTTTAGTCGCTAAAATTAAGGTTTTGCCGACCAAACTTTTGGTCGCGAAAGATAAAAAATAATTTTTTATTTTCCTTTTAGCGACTAAAATATTTTAGTTGCCAAAACTATATATACCGCGACCAAAATAATTTTTAGTCGCTAAAATTAAGGTTTTGCCGACCAAACTTTTGGTCGCGAAAGATAAAAAATAATTTTTTATTTTTCTTTTAGCGACAAAAGTATTTTAGTTGCTAAATCTATATATACCGCGACCAAAATAATTTTTAGTCGCTAAAATTAAGGTTTTGCCGACCAAACTTTTGGTCGCGAAAGATAAAAAATAATTTTTTATTTTTCTTTTAGCGGCTAAAATATTATAGTTGCCAAAACTATATATACCGCGACCAAAATAATTTTTAGTCGATGAAATTAAAGTTTTACCGACCAAACTTTTGGTCGCGAAAGATAAAAAATAATTTTTTATTTTTCTTTTGGCGACTAAAATATTATAGTTGCCAAAACTATATATACCGCGACCAAAATAATTTTTAGTCGCTGAAATTAAAGTTTTGCCGACCAAATTTTTGGTCGCGAAAGATAAAAAATAATTTTTTATTTTTCTTTCAGCGACTAAAGTATCTTAGTTGCCAAAACTATATATACCGCGACCAAAACAATTTTTAGTCGCTAAAATTAAGGTTTTGCCGACCAAACTTTTGGTCGCGAAAGATAAAAAATAATTTTTTATTTTTCTTTTAGCGACTAAAATATTTTAGTTGCTAAAACTATATATACCGCGACCAAAATAATTTTTAGTCGCTGAAATTAAAGTTTTGCCGACCAAACTTTTGGTCGCAAAAGATAAAAAATAAATTTTTATTTTTCTTTCAGCGACTAAATTATTTTGGTTGCCAAAACTATATATACAGCGACAAAAATATTTTTTTAGTCGCCAATTGTGGCAAATTTAGCGACTAAATTTTTTTTAGTCGCCAATTGCGATATTTTTAGCAACTAAATTTTTTTTTAGTCGCCAAAAATTAATATACCCCGACTAAAAAAATTTAGTAGGTAAATATTGTACTTTTACCGACTAACATAATTTTTGGTCGCCAATTCCACAACTTTTGGCAACCAAAATATTTTTAGTCGGCAAAAATGGTCGCCAATTGTGTTTTTTCTTGTAGTGAATTAACTATATTTAGACCCAAATTTATGGTGCATATTGGGGCTTTGGCAAGTAGGAGCATCCACCACCATATCAACTAGGCTGATATACTCCACCTGATCTAGATGCCCCATTCCATTGTAAGTCTCAGAGTTGCATCATAGATCAAGTGGGCTACTGGCATATTGTCCATAAATAACAACCACAGTTTGCAGAATGGAATGGAAAGGCACATATGACCAAGTCACAAAAAAAGTTTCAAATTTTCAATTTCAGCATAAATTTTTCAGATGCAAAATATCTAAATGCTGAGTATCTTGAGTACAAAACACAACCAAATTTTAAACATTTCAAAGTATGGTTGAAAGTTAAAATGTGAGTTAGTTCTTCATTAAATTGATAAGAGAAGACAGAAAAAAATTAAGGAGTTTTTATTTACTTTTAACTATTATGAAATTTCTTGCTGATAACAAGAATGAATGTTCTGATTAATGTTCAATTTGCGAAGGGAAACAAGAACCCAGCAGACCAAGCAAAAATTAGTTTTACCAACGTGTCAGGTAGCACTCGGTAAGTTCCCAGAAAAACACATAGCAAATATCCTTGACTCTATGTAGATCATAACATGTTAGCAAATTTTATAGCAATAGTGGGTACTTGTTACAAATGTCCTGCTGAAAAAATACATAAAACTACCCATGAAATGCCTAACAGAGAGCATGAAAATATTTAAACTTATTGTGTTCAATAAAGTTTCATACCTCAGAGGTGAAACAATCTTGTTGTTCGTATCTGAAACAGCAAGGCCGACATATTTATCACAAACATCCAGACCAAGCAAACGCCTTCGTTCTAATGGTTTTGTCTTCATCAAATCATGGAACAAATTGAATGGCTTCACGTACTTCATGTTGCATTGTGTCAACACCGTCTGAAGCCTTCACATATATAAAAGTATAGAATATAGATATCACATGCATGTTTCCAATAAAAAGAACTAGCAATCTTCTCCACAGAGATCGTCCCATGCTCAGAAGTCTACAAGCACGCATGACTAGAAATTTTGAGCTCTCACTTCAAACTAAAGTTGAAACTAAAATGAATAAATTCAATTAGAGTCGTATATACAAGGTGTTTATATATATGTGTACATAAGTAGTATCTACTCTGTCAGGCATTTTAACAATCTTTGGATAAGCACATTCAACAAAACATACATTACATACATATATGGGGAGAAAGACACAAAAATTAACCCTTTTTTCTCTGAAAATTGCTTGTTCTAAAATTAGATTAACCCCAACTGAAATAACAAAATTTATTTTCCCCTCTCCTGAAATTATGATGTTTGCCAAAGCATGCCCATCAATACAAAAATGCAATCTCTATATATTTAGCTGCAAAATTGTAAAGAACTTAAAGGGAGAGAGTGAAAGAGTAGCCAACTTAAAAGGAGAAAACATGAAAATGTGGTGAGAATCAATTGAATAGATAACATGATTGATATCTATTTGATAATTATTTTTTAATATAAAAAAATGGAGACAGGCTCTCAAGCTGCGAGCGTTTTCTAGCTACTCTTCTGAAAGCTTTAAAGTTTCTCCATAACAAACATTCAAATGCCTTAAGACACTACTGTCATCTGCAGTTACCAGCAACTTTCGCTTTGTGCTGGACCTGGGTTTTCTTGATTTACATCTCAACTCTCTGTGCTGTGGAGACGGTGTTTGAGGCTCTTCACATTTTGACCCAATTGGTCTGTGTCATACACAAAATGAAACAAATGAAGGTAATGGATCTGCAACTGCAAAATACAAGAGGTACGAATGCTCTTTCTAACAGCTAACACCATTTGAATGAGTGGTTTAAGAGAAAAGAAGATAATAGATGACATCCAGTACAGCAACATCAAGAAATTACTGGGAATGTTTTGTAAACTTGTTTCATGTAAGCTAGTAATTTTACTTCCTAACAGAATTTGAGCCTCCGTCTTTGATCATTCAAGTAAACACATATTTTTACTTCCAGAATTTGATCCTCCATCATAGATTGTTCACGTAAGCATATATGTTTACTTCATTGGTGTGGTCCGGGTTAGAGCCCACAATAGGGGTATGGAGAGATGAAAGTATGGAGGGGTCATTCCTGGGAAATTCTATTTCCAACACCCTGATAAACTCAGTCAACACACTTAATGAAAAATTAGATTAATGACAATTATATCCTACTTGAAATTTACTATAATAGTCATTGATCAACACTCCTAATATTATATATATAAATTCTCTGTACACATCCTTTAAAAATAAAAATATCTTAATATACACTCTTTGAAACAAAAAAAATTGAACCCTAATTTTTTTTTTGTAGTCACTTTGCTTGTTATACACTCTGTACTCTTCTCTCTTATTTGCAAACAAAACATCTCCTCTATTACTTTAATCTTTAAGTTTATACTCAATTATTAACATCATTTAATTATTAGTTCAACATTTTTTATTTGATTTTGATATGAAAGAGTTGCAAACCTATGACAGTTCAAACTCAAGCAATGGTGACAACAAAATCAGTGTTGAAAAGGTAAAATCGTGGAGTAATTTTTTTTTTATTTTTTGCGGTTTTTAGTCGGTAATGCAGGGCCGAATTTATTAAATTAATTCGGTAATCAAATTCCGAAATAATATAAATAGTTCGTCAGTACAAGGCCGATTTTTTTAATTTGTTTTGGTATTTGTGTGCCGAACAAAATCAATATATTCGGTTCTTGAATGCCGAATTTTATTATTATTTTCGTATGTCAATTTCCGAATGTTTTTATTTATTTCGGCTCTGTAGAACCGAATTAAAATTTTCCCCCTCCTCTTTAGATGGCATGCACTAAAGAACCTGAGATTCGATCGGATATTATGGTGGATTGTACTAGTCATTTTACAGCGAAACAGGTAATTTTTAACATAAAATTTGTAAGTTCATAAATTTGCATTAGTTAGTTTGTTTAGTTTGTTATTATGAAAGTTATGTGACATCATATATAGGTTTTCGACAGTAAAGATGAATTACTCACTTGGGTACGAGACATTGGAAGGATAAATGGCTTTGTTATTATTATAAGGGCGTCGGACTATGGTGGCGGTCGTAAGAGACCAAGAATTTATCTTGCTTGTGAGCGGAGTGGGAAGTATAGATTGCGTAAAAAGCTGAAAGATGGCCCAAAAGACTTATTGAGACAAATTGGTACGAAGAAGTGCGAATGTCCATTTGATTTGAGGGCATTCAAGTTGAAAACAAACGATGAATGGACATTGAATGTAGTTTGCGGGCTGCATAATCATCCAGCTGCGGAGCATCTCCAAGGACATTCATATGCAGGGAGATTTGCAGCTAATGAAAAGTCGCTATTAGTTGATATGTCAAAGAGCCTAGTAAGACCAAAAGAGATACTCATTACACTCAAACAGAGGGATGCCCTTAATATGAGCACAATGAAGACAGTTTACAGTGTACGACATCGATGTAGGGTTCTACAGAAAGCTGGTAGATCCCAGATGCAACAACTACTGGGTGAATTAGCGAAACATAAGTACATTGAGCGTCATCGATGTGAGGAAGGCTCTATGACTGTCACAGACTTGTTTTGGGCACATCCAGTGAGTTTGGATTTGCTTCGTACATTCCCTCGTGTGTTGATTATGGATTGCACATATAAGAGGAATAGATATCGGCTTCCTCTTCTTGAAATTGTGGGAGTAACATCAACTCATATGACATTCTTCGTGGCTATCGCATACTTGCAAACTGAGTGGGTTGATAATTATGCATGGGCGTTACAAACATTGCGTGATCTTATGGACGACAGTGTTTTACCTGAAGTCATTGTCACAGACAGAGAGCTTGCTTTGATGAATGCCATTGACAACACCTTCCCGAATGCTCGACATTTGTTATGTTGTTGGCATATTAATAAGAATGTATTGACAAAATGCAAGAAAATGTTTGAGACAAAAGAAAAATGGGACAAGTTTAACACTGCATGGAACTATTTGATATTGTCATCCACTGAAGAGGAATACAATGATCACCTTGCAACACTACATAAGGATTTCAGTAACTATCCGGAGGCAATCAAATATGTTACTGTGAGTTGGTTGAATCCGTATCAAGAAAAATTCATTGCGGTACATACAGACATGTGTATGCATTTTGGCAATGTTACAACCAATCCGTAAGATTTGTTTTTTTTTTTTTTTAATTTTTAATAAATCATATTGTTATTTTTAATTATTATGCTTGACTATTTTGGTTTACATCCATATGAACAGGGTTGAGAGTGCTCATGCTAGATTGAAGAGGCAATTAGGTTCAAGTCAAACGACATTTGAGGTTTCATTTGAAAGAATACATTGTCTACTTGAGTTGCAGCACATTCAAATTAAAGCATCATTCGAGAAGAGTTTGACAACTGTACAACATCAATTCAAACCTTCTCAATTCAAAGAGCTCCGGGGTAATGCGTCTATTTGTGCATTGGAGTATGTGTTAGCAGAGAGCAAGAGATCAAATTCAGTTGGAATTGATGTTGCAACATGTGGGTGTGTTCTTAGGCGCACACATGGTTTACCTTGTGCTCACGAGATTGCAGATTACACGAGACAAGGCCGTCCTATTCCACTCAATAGCATACATGTACATTGGACGCGCCTTACTATATGTGTGCATAATCCGAAGGAACAAAAGTTGGAATTGACTTGTATCCCAGAACTTGAGTTGATTTTAAAGCGGTTCGAAGAGTCTGATATTGCCACGCAATTGGATATGTTGAAGAAGTTGAGGGAAATTGCAAATCCAGCCAGCACTTTTCTTATTGAGCCCGATGTGAAACCTAATCCACGTCGAGGACATAAGAAAATTGATATATCTTGTCGTCGTAACCCGTGTGCATTTGAGTTGGTTGATGATGAGCATGATAGCCAAAGCACATTAGCTTCCAGTCAGTCAAAGAAAAAGAGAGCTTCAAAAGTGCATGAGAAGAAGCGGAATGTGAAAACAAAGACATATCGTACAAGAACAAGTTTACCGAGTGCATATGCTGCTGACTTCCCGCCTATGTTAATACCATTCATAAAGTTGATGAAGGATGTAGATGGTGATGGGAATTGTGGATTTCGAGCTATTGCAGGTTTACTTGGTCTTGGAGAGAATGACTGGGTGCAAGTTAGGCGTGATCTGCTACTTGAATTGAATAATCACAGAGATGAATACGTCGTACTATATGGGTCGCATGAGAGGGTTAAGGAGCTAACACACATCCTTTCATATTTTGAAAATAGCGCAGGCTTTGATCGTTGGATGACTATGCCTGACATGGGCCATCTTATTGCATCATTTTATAATGTAGTCTTGTACCACTTGTCATTGCAACAGTGTCTCACTTTCTTACCTTTGAGATCACCGCCGGTAACCCTAGCTGATCGTCGCGAGATTGCCATTGGATTTGTCAATGGAAATCATTTTGTGCAGGTATAAGTTATGAAAATAACCAAACATTGTTGTCTAATATTTGTGTAATTGCAAATTTTATGTATTTGGTAAAGATATGTAATTTTTTGGATGTATGTGCAAGTGTTTTTGGAAGCCGGTCATCCAGTTCCTCCCATTGCCGTGCTTTGGCGAGTTCACCATCACCCTTGTGCGTCAAAATAGGAGAATGCATATGTTAGCCGCGTTCAAAAATTCAAAGACAACATAGGACCTAATGTAGCTACTCGAGACACATTTGATGTAGTTGACATAGATTGAGGTATTACAGAGTAGTAATGAGAGGGTTAGGACATTAGTTTTTATGATTTACTAGTATACAGTAACGAGGTAGATAGCGTTTTGCCATTGGATTTTGTATTGGTCAGTTTTGTTTTACAAAATAGAATATTATAGTTCTCCAATTTATGGAATGGATGTCATATTATTTTTACATTGTCTGAACACAAAACGTAATGAAAATAATATTAACCAAGTGCAATTGCAGTTAAAATGCCATTGGATTAAACAAGTATGTAAATAAAATATATATATACTAAATAGTAGTTCAATCCATTCGCACCATCACAAACGACATGTTTGCTTGTACATAATCCAAAAGATACAAAATTCGAAGATAATAATAATATTTGTCCCCTTATATATCTACCAACATCATCAAAAACTACTTGTGCTAACATTATGAACTACTATTAACTAGGTGACCGGCGAGTGTAATGTGCTCCAAAACGATGTGTAGTGGAAGAGCTGGGTGCAGACCGACCCTAAGTGGATGTGCTGGGCGCAGCTTCACTAATGTGCTGATCTTGAAGAAGTTGTTCGATTGCATCAATTGCGTAGTAAAGTCTATCAGGATGTTGAACACTGTCCTCATAGCCAGCCTCAATGAAAGGATGAGTAATATGATGTATCTGTGACATACGCTGCATTACGAGAACAAATATAACATTATGTACAAACTTGTAACAGTTTACATAAATAATTTGCAATGTAAATGAAAAAAAGGATACCTGTGCGTCTTGGCTAGGATACTGATAATGATGGATATTCGGATCCACTTGAGAACGATGCGATGGGTTTTGTACGTACATATGGGTAATGGTTTGGTACCAATCCATGTAACCAGGAGCACAATCCCAAGGTTGCCGTACCGGTGTACTCCTCCTCTGATCAGATAACACATGGTTGTCCCATGCCTCCCAAATGATGTCCAAGTATGCATACATAACATTGTAGCGTGGTGCTGTGGCTCCTCGAGAAGCACGCATAGGCCCAAGTGGTGGATTAGGGATTGTCTGCACTCTACCAAACTGTCTCAACACTCTATCAGGGTGATATGGTTCAACTACTTCCAAACACTTTAGGCAACCGTGGTAGAACGTAACTGGATGACATGGATGGACATCTCTGCAACTCTGGTACGGGTCCCAAATAACCTACAAACAATAAAAACTATAAGATATGACAACTGTAAATTTTATAGAATTTCAAATTTTGAAGGACTTTTCAACTTACATCATGTACACCCAACCTATCAAGCTCCTCTCGAAAAGCCTGCAACTGTGTCTCTTCACCACACTCTCTCCGAGAAGTCCAACGGTAAATATGTGGCATGTCTCGAGTGTAATTCATATTCAAGTGTGGTCGGAATCCACGAAAGTGCTTATAAATCCATCCCTCAAGGAGTGTCATGTAACCGGCTATTTGTTTCACGCCGGACCTGCTAGCGTACCCCAACTGTCTATATAAGTATGCCAATGCAGCAGCACCCCAAGCATATGAAGATACAGTCGTCAAATCGGACAGCAAACTCAAATAAACAACGGGGACCCTAGTACATGTCTTGTCACTAGAAAGTGTACAACCCAACAAAAATAGCAAGTATGCTCTACCTGCACATGCAATTCTTTCCATTGAATCATTGTCTGTGACATTATGAAAGTGTGCCCTCAACCACTCAAGCCTCACTGAATTGCCTCCAGCAGTAGACATCTCATGTCTGACTTCTTGCTCATCAATTTCCAAGGTATTAACTACTAATGTAACAGCCCGCCTTTCTGACAACTTACGCACACTAATAGATTTGCCTACAATGGGCAACCCTAGGATAGTGGTGACATCGTCCAATGTGATAGTCATCTCTCCAACAGTCAAATGGAAGGTGTTTGTCTCCGGTTGCCATCTCTCAACAAAAATAGACACTACAATTTTATTGACAAAGCGGTATGTGCAACGAGCTAATTGTGCAAGTCCTGACATCTCCACAATGTTTACAAATGTACCGTTGTTTCCTTGTTCCCACCATGGCCACGAACGAATCTTAGATGAGTGATTATGACACTTTAAGGGCCCCCTTTCATCAGCACCATTCCAAATAGCTGTGGCAACATGACTTTTAAAACTTTTAAGGATTGATGGATCAGTTGGACCTCCCGGAAATGGCTGAGTAAGGATATCTTCATCAACAATGTTAGCATCATCACCAATAGGGTCATCATCCATAGCAATATCATCCATAACTGGTGCCCCATGTATAGGATCATCATCTATGGCAATGTGCATGTCATCATCATGCACTTGAGCACATCCACGTCCACGTCCACGTCTCTCTAATTCACCGAGTCTTCTGTTCGAAGCTGTTACTGATCGACGTTCACTAGGACCGACATCCATCTGCATAAGAAAAGTTGTTCTTATCAACCCAATATAATGAAACATAATTAGCACTCCCATAAAAGGATCACATCAATGCGGGTAATAAGTAGCCTAACCATGCCACCTTAATGAAATCTAATACACAGTTATAGACCATTAAATTCACAATTTGGATGTGAAATTAACTCAAGCTTTTAATACTCTATATAATGCAATTTTTTTGTTCACCTATTTAGCTAACAAAATTTATGAAGACCCAACAACTAAGCTAACAATATCACATGAACATACCAATACTGCACAGTTTTTTGTTTCTATTGTTATGCATTCAATTTGGGGAAAAAAAATAAATACATAAACATACCCATAAAATAAAATTGAACCTAAAGTAAAACAAATATTGGTGGCCTATGTAACCTAGTTCTATATCAAAAAAAAAAAAAAAAAACCCATTCGGCACTTCAGAACCGAAATTACAAAAATATTTCATCAACAAACTTCCGAAATTATTGCATTTATTCGGAATAAGAGAACCGGAAATATAGAATACATTCGGAAGTTGAACAACGAAGTTATCTATTTTTTTCGGAATTCAATGGACGAAATTATGCATAATATTCGGAAGTCAAGTGCTGAATGAAAAACATATATTCGGAAACCCAGTACCGAGCACCTCCAGTCCCGAATCTAACCTACTTTCATGCCAATGGAGTGAAGAGAGATCCGAAAATTGTCAATCTAATAACAAAATGATAAATGTAATAATAAAATTGAAAGATTTCTTACCTTAAACAAGGTTTTCAACAGTGTTTAGTAGATATTGAATGGAGCTCTTGAAATCTTCAATGGAGGTGAGGAAAGTGCAGATTTTTTTTTTTTTTTTTGGTTTCCTGTTTGAACTTCTTCTTATTCCTTCCTGTTTGAAGTACAGATGTAAATTGGGGTCACTTTGGTCTTCACAGGAGTGGGTGGAAATTCAAGTGTGTATTTTGAAGGTCAAGTGTGTGTACATATGAGTGAAGGGGTTGTTTGTAATTTTAAGGATGTGGGTTGAGATAATTACTTAATAATTAAATTAATAGAGATGTGTATTGAGAAAAGATTTGCCCTGAGTTTATCAGGGTGTTGGAAATAGAATTTCCCGTCATTCCTCCTTTATCATCGCAGCAAAAATAAGAAACGAAGGGGTAAATTACATTAATCTCCCTTGAAGTTTGTCTTAATTACAAATATCTTTCTTGTGGTTTAAAAAATGGCATAGACCTCCCTTACTTTTGAAAATAATAGTCAGGTTCTCGATTCTCGTTAAAAGAGTCTTAACGATGTTAACTTGATAGTAGAATTGGCCATAATACCCTTTAATTACATTATGAAAAGACACAATTGACCCTTAAGGTAAAAAACCCTTCTCATTCATTCATATATATATAGAGAGAGAGGGTCTTCTCACGTTTATCGCCTCGTGATCCCTCCCCACTCACTCCTCCTCCTCCGACATGAATGTCATCCACAACCAGTCTGTTTTCTTCACTAACACTAGCTGCGATAGCCTCACCTTCGCCTCTGTCCTCTCTCCTCCCCCTCCGAAAAACAGTTGTATCGCCACCAACCCCACCACCTTCATTTCACAACAACACAATCAATCAAATTTCCATCAAACTTTTTTGAGTAAAATTAGTGATGTAATGTTGAGAAAATTGCTTGAATTTTGATTTGATACACATTTGATGAAATAATCATTTGAGCACAATTTTTTTAACCAATAATTTTCTATCAAATTTCATCAATTAAGAAGAAATGTGATGCAAATGTTATGTTGTGCTGTGGATCTATTGTTTGATTTTCATGCCTTCAATTTTTGGAAATTTGATTCGGCGGCTCGATACGCGATATGATGAGCGAGATTGGCACTGGCGAGGAAGCAGTGAGAGAGGTCTGCGTTTTTCGGTAGGACTTGAGATTTGTCGTCGTCGAGGAATGTGAGGACGTCAAAATCGTCGTTGTATTGAACAGAGTAACGGTGTTCGGGAGCGGGGCGATAGTTGACGGAGACGACAATGGCGGGGACTTTGCGGGCCAATCGGCGGCAGATGGCATCGTAGGCCTTGGATTCGGCGATGAGGTAGACGAATCTGTCACCGTAGAAAAAGATGATGACGATGAGGGTTTGGTCGGGATTGGTGGGGACGAAGAGGCGGAACCAGAGGTTGCGAGAGGAATCGGTAGGTGATGGTTGAGTTTTATGCGCCATGGTGTGGATATTATCAAGCTCTGGCGCCGGAGTATACTGCGACGGCGACGGTGACGGAGTTGAAGGGCCAGGCGGTGGCACTCGCGAAGGTGGATGGTCAGGGGTTTCCTATTGTCTATTTCTTTGTTGATGGTCAACATAAACTGTACAATGGCCAAATGACTAAGTAAAACCCCTACAATGGTAAACATGATTCATATATATGTTAAGTACATGATGGGTAGTATTGAAATTTGCAAAATAATTATGGATGTCATTAGTAGAAACTATTTGATTTTGAACGGATGGGTAACATAAGCGAGCGTTTATATATTAATTTCAATAATAAGGGAGGTTTTGTCATTTTTGAAATCACAAAGCAGGTATCTGTAATTAAAACAAACCTCAAGGGAGATCAATGTAATTTACCCAAAAAGAAGTAATTTGCAAGTTTTTCACAAATGACAGTAGAAGTCATACCAATTTCAGATTTAAAGAAAAAAAAATCCAACAATAACAAATTCACATTACATTAACAGCCGTGATTAAGACCCCTCACATTCCCACCCCCCCTCACCCTCACACACACGTGGGGGTTGGTGAGTGGGGGAGAAGGAAAAAAATAAAAAAAATAAAAAAAATTTGACCAATCAAAAGGCAAAGGGGGTCGTGGGGTGATTTCCAAAGGAGGTCTGAGTCTTTTTTGTTACATTAATAACCAATCTTTTATAGAACAAAAATGTTTCAGGCCCCTTTTTTCCCCCCACCCCTTTGACCCCCTCTTTCTCTCATTGGTTACATTTTTTTTTTCCCCCTACTCCTCCAATCACCACCCCCACCATCATGGCTCTTTATAGAATAACTCTGTAACATTACAGGAATCTCTCTCTCTCTCTCTCTCTCTCTCTCTCTCTCTCTCTTAATACAATCCTCTCCTACTCCTCCAAAGAACCATATTAAGCGAATTTATCATCTTAATTCCCAAACTAGGCCTAGTTTGGACGGAATTCCCAAACTAGGCTAAAGCGCCATTACAAATTACGCTTTCACTGTTTGGGGCCGAAAATTTGATGAATAGTGAAAGCGCTATTAGAAACCACGCTTTTAACATAAATTTTTTTTTGTGAAGAAAACGTGGTTCCAAACCACGCTTTCACTGTGCATGTCGTTTAATTTGAATTCTGAAGAAAGCGTGGTTCTAAACCACGCTTTCACTGTGCATATCATTTTCTTAATCACGTTTTCATGTTTTTTCTTAAGAAAACGTGATTTGAAATCACACTTTCACTGTTGGTAAATAAAAGTGTGGATTGAAACCACGCTTTTACAACTTATATAAAAAAAAACCCAAGCCTCCTCATTTGCAATCACGTTTTTTACACTTACGTTTTTTCGACTCTGGCTCTCCCTCTCCCTCTGCTCTCAGACTCTCACTCACTGTCGCTCTCGCTCTCCCTCTGCTCTCAGACTCTCTCTCTGCTCTCACTCTCTCTCTGCTCTCACTCTCTGTCTCTGCTCTCTCTCTGTCTGTGGTATGGCATCTATCTCTCTCTGTCTCTCATTTGAATTTTATGTATTTCTTGTGTTTGTGAAAATATGAATGTGTGGTTTAAAATGTGAATGTGTGTTTGTGAAAATGTGAATGTTAGGGTTTTAAATGTCAATTATTAAATGTGTTAGGGTTCTAATGTGTTAGGGTTTTGAATTAGGGTTTTAAATGTGTGGTTATGAAATTATGAAATCATAAAATGTTAGGGTTTTGAATTGTGAAATCATAAATTATGCTTGTGGTTTCAGAAATTAGGGTTTGGAATTTTTTGAAATCAGAAATTAGGGTTTGGAATTTTTTGAAATCAGAAATCAGTGTTTGGAATTAGGGTTTGGAATTTTGCTTGTGAATCAGAAATCAAAAATTATGCTTGTGAATCCTGTCTATATTTTTTGAAATTAGGGTTTGGAATTTTGAATTGTGAATAAACCAACCTGTATTTGTTGAATTGGAAATTTTATTTTTTGCTTGTTAAGAGGAATTAAGAGGAGATTATGGTTTGAAATTAGGTATTATGAAATTTAATAAACTACTTAATTTATCCTCACCATTACTTAATTTTATAGATTTAATTATAGATAATGAGACCCATATTTGAAATCAATCTCATTTCTTTGATATGTATTTTATGTATTTTTTCCAAGTAAACTCTATTATCCCAAGACTATTGTTTCAATAAACTAGCCGATATCTGAATGAGTCTATTCATCTTTTCTATAATTTTTCATGAAAAATTTAAGTTCCAAATATGCCATTAACACAATGGATTGCACAACCAATAGGATCCATCCAATGGAGACAAGGCATATAGATAGTGTCACAGCAAGTTGGTTGGTTTAGCACCCAAAGCTCTTGACACGGTTGGACACTAACAACCAAAATTTATGCCCTCCATCCTCATTCTAAGGTTGTCCCTCTTGATGCCTCAGTTTCACTCAATTGATTCCCAATAGTTTCACTCAATTGATTCCCAATATAGAACATTACTCATCAGCACAAAAGCAGACATGACTTGAAAATGAAGGGTACCTGCAAGTGCAGAGAGATTTCATTTTGGTTGTTCAATATAGTTTATTAAAATTATAAGTATGATGAGATTGAGTAATAGAAAGATATTTATAAAAAAACGTTTACAATGTCCAATCCAATGAAAGGTACTTATCATGAGAATTTTAATCTCACCTTGGATGAATTAACCTATACTTTTCTTTTTCAACTAAACGCGATTTATGTGAGACTCACTAAATTGTTAATCAATTCCCATCTCTAAGAGAGTTATCAAACATGGCCTAACTATGTATCTCACTTAAGAGAGTTTTGAATCATATGTCTAAATACACTCCTATTCTTGAAATTATGCTTTGAAACTTATGTTTTCAGATTCTCATATAATATAACGATTGACAGAATGTATTAAGATAAAAGGACTTAAATGAATTTAAAGACAAAAAAATCTTGGTCATATTTAAAAGACCTCTTTTACCTTCTCTACTATATTTGAGAGTTAAATTGATACCAAAATGTTATACGTTGCAAAAGTATTTGTGATTGCACAAACAAATAAGGTGTAGTAGGGGAAAAAAAATATCAGGTGGTCTAGGGCACCATTAGGTCCTTGACCTCTGCCAATCATCAAATGATAAGTCTCACAGTTATTTCATTATACCTAATACAAATTTATGAGTTCTACGCTCTCCGTCAATGACAACATCTGACAAGATACATGTTAACCATTTTAGAGAAGTAGTGGTTAGGATAAATTAAATTAGGGTTTTAAAAGTAATTTTTTTTAATTAAGAATAAAATTATGTGAATTGAAATTCATATAATTGAGAATTGTTAATGTCATATTATGAAATTCATGAATTGAGAATTAAGGTGGACTGACAATTTCAATTCGAGGTCCACATGCTTACATATATATGATCATTTTGTTTCAGAAAATAAGACTGTAAACTGTATGATTGAATTCAAAATCTGAAAATTGAAATGAATCTGAACAAATCGAAAGTTGAGAGATTTGGCAAAAAAAAAAAAAAAATATTTAAATTTAGTGCATAACTGGCCATATAACCGATATAGGGGTATTTTTGAAAAACCCAAAATATGAAACGTGAACACCCAGAGAAGACTTCTCTTTATAATAGTACTACATATATATACACCTTTATTCAGTATTTCACTTGGTAATATCAAGGTGGGGTTGTATACTTGAATCTGCCACCTATTATACTATATGAGAAATGGTATTTGTCACCTGATTTATTTCACTATACTATTTTACCCTCTAGGTGTATTTATTCAATTCAAGACATTTCATCATAAAAAAAAAAAAAAAAAAAAAAACTGCCCCTCCAAGCTAACCAACAAAAAAAAAAACTAAATTTTGGGAGATGCCACATTCTTCCACAACCATTTGGAAAATCAAACCAAACAATTTATTTTTGTCAAATTTATTTATATTTTTTCAAAAAAAAATCAAAAAATAATTTAAAAAATCAAACCAAACCACTATATCATGTATTATTTTTAATATACATTCAATAAAATTAATAATTGTTATAAAAAATATTAACTTTGATATTAGAATAATTTGAAGACATTTCATCATAAAATACTAACATTTAATTTTATAATCTTGCCATAGAAATTTTAAAAAATTTAATGAGCTGAATTTGTAATACATATAATAGCATTATAATAGAAATTAAAATTTCCTCACAAAACTTAAGAAAATTTGAAAAAGTTTTTGAAATGGGTATTGAACGAAGGGACTTATTGCCACTTCCGCTTTGTGACTGTCCACCACCATTGAAAAGGAAAATCTTATCATTATGTTTTAATAATTTTTATTTTGATTTATACAATTAGAAGTCATTATTAATTGCACTGTCCCTTCAGGGACGGGCATACACTAATTATAATATATGCATGAAAAGAGTCTTAAAACATACACTATGAATGGAACAAATACTTGATAGAATCGAGTTCTTTCAACTCACATTGTGCCATCAATCGAGTTCTTTCAACTCACACCATACCGTGCATACACTAGTGATTAATTTGATGAAAAGAGTCTTAAAACATACACCGTGCCATCAATCGAGTTCTTTCAACTCAATGGAACAAATATTTAATTATCTACAAAACTTACACTATGATTTAGGATGTTTGTATGACTTGTCCAATTTTGTCTAGTCTCACTGAATAAGAAAAATACTTGATAGAATGAAGTGTTTTTTAAATGTGTGATATATCTGTGTACTTTATTAAAATACTAAAAAATCGATCAAGATTTATGAAAAGAAAACAAAATATGTGTTTTTAAAATTGGTCCCGCTTACATGTGTATGATTAAATCATTGCCTAAATTAACGGTTGTGTAGAGTCATTATTATTTATTTATTTATTTATTTATTTTGAGTGAATGCCTTTTAAAAATTGATCATATTGAGGGAGGGAGGCCCTTGTCGCAATGGTAAGGTTGTTTTATTATGCTGATAATAATATAAAATAAAATAAATCTATTATAATTCGAGTGTTATGGATTCAAATCATAGAAATAATGGGCTTATTTGGTTTGTTTTTCATATAAAATGTTGGGAAAATTTCTCTACAAACAAATTTATAGATTCATCAAACCAAACCAATTTTTCCAAATAAAATTTTTATAATTTTGTTTGGTTACCTACTTTCCAAAATAACTTTCTCTCTCATACACATCAAATTAATCACTTTTTGTAAAACTCTCTCCCCAAAACAATTTTCCACAACCATTTCTGAAAGAAGGCAAACCAAATAAGTTTTCGTACTTTTTATCTCAAAAACACTCTAGAAACACAAACCCAACACACCTCTTTAAATACTTAATAATACGCATGCATATATCTGATCTTCCTCTAAACTCTGCCATGACTGTAATCTTTGGAATTGTCCCTTTATAGATCTTGTAAGTCAAAATGGGTCACTAGCTAAAAATCTTGTAGTTTTGTTATAAACAAACAAAATTGATCATAAAATTGACTAAAAATACATATATATACGCATAAAATTTTATAGAGTTTGTTACTATTTTTAAAAAATTTATCCATCTATATACATTTTTTGTACAGTTCTATAACCATTTTTGTATTCTTAGACTTATTCAAAATCTGAAGTTATTGCTGCTATGTGATTCAAAATTTATTTTTTGCCACTAATTCAATAAACATTTTTATATAGGACATCTATACATGTGTATGAATTCCAAAAAGGATCATATGAACAAAGCATATCCAACCTAAAAAAGAATGAGAATAAAAAAAGACCAATGACAACAAAGAATTAAGACAAGAAGTATAGTTGTTTTGATGTTTTTTTTGAATTAAGACAAGAGAGCAATGACAACAAAGAACCTTCACGCAAAAAATATAAGAGTCTTCACATAGGAAGTAAATAAAAACTCCACGTAGAGATGAAATCTCAGCTGTTGTTTTATACGAATAAAAAGTACGAAAGAAAAAATGAAAAAATAAACAAACCAAATAATGGAAATTCAAATTCAAATAAACAAATTCACAAAGTGTCCGCCTAAACAAATTCAAATAACGAACATAAACATAAAAGCAAGTTAATTTAAAAGAATCAAATCAACACTGAAATGTTATCAAAACAAAGAAGAAGAAACATGGAAAAAGAAAAATTTACATTTACCGTGCGCAATAGCATGATGTTAATCATAATAAATAATGGAAAAAGTAGAACATAGGAGTTCCATAGACAGTTATGTCCAAACAAACCAACGTTCTTTATGTGGTGTAAGCTTTTTTCTTAAAAAGCTAAAAAATCCAAAACAGAAGGTTTATTTTAACTGATATTTTAATTAAAAAATGAATAATGATTGTTGGATTACAATTACTGATTACTTAAATAAAGTTATTGCCTCACAAGTAATTGTAATTGAATGATTTAAAATTCATATAATTATTTGCTCGATTGTAAAATTCGATATATGTATATTGTTGCTATTTTAATGTTCATTGTTTCATTGAAGTGAGTATATGGCAACTGTTCCAATTATCTTCTACTGGGAGGGAAACATAATTCGGGATCCTGATGAAGGTGTGACATATGATGCTGAGCCGAAAGGGATATATGGGGTGCAACTTGGCACCACACTTAGCAATTTGGAGGAGATGTTTATGTCGAAAGTGGCAAGTTACAGGGAAATTGTCCGATTGATCTTCAAATGTAGATATCCTTATTGCTAGTGGCAAGCAATCAGCAAATACAAAATATTACCGATCAATGACGATGAGGCATTGAACACCGTATTAACTATCGGTGGAAGTTTTCAACCACCAAATTGTTTGGAAGTGTACATTGATAAAGAGATTGCACACAATATCCCCAATATGACACAGATGGAAAGTTCAAATCCGTTCACTACATTGCTGACACATGGGATTGACACGACAGCGTTTTAGTCTCCTATGTATGAATCAAATGAATGTTATGCAGCGGGCTACACACAACAGACATTTCATGGCCATGGTAGAGAATCAAGTTCACGTGGTGGATATGAGACTGAATTTCACAATAACACCGAAGATGTGCCCACCTACAGCCATCATACCACTCCAGTTGAAGTTGCTGGTAATATGGCTGAAACGGTTAATCCTGTGCAGTTTGCTAACAGTGACATGTACGGTCCTGATGTCGCCCTAGACAATGATGAGAATGAAATGTGTGATGAAGAAAATTTATTGGGCGGATCAGATGATGATGATGAAGAAGATGATGTCGACGCTCCTGTTGATATTCAGAATGTCCTCATTCCACCTAGACCTGAAATCCCTTTCTATGAAAGCATTCACATGGGTGGTGATTTTGACATTAGTAACCGCGATGTCGTTCCCCGTAACCGAATATGGAATGCTGAAAATCCAGAGTTGGACAAAGGGATGGTTTTCGTTGATAAAAAGCAACTCGTACATGCTGTGAAATTGTTCCATGCAACAAATAATCGAGAGTATAAAGTCGTAACCTCCAAGCAAGACGTTTGGGTGTGTGCTTGCAAGCACGATTTCAAATGGTGGTTGCGTGCATCTCTTAGTAGGATACATGGTCTTTTTGAAATAAAGCAGTATAGGGGTCCTCACCATTGTTTATATCCATGAATGAACAGGGACCACACTAATATTAGCTCCAGTTACATTGATTCTCATCTTTTGGGACAAGTTGCGGTGAGTATACAAAATAAATGTTTACATATATATACATATTTGTTTGTTTATAGTGTTCACACCAAAATAATCTGACTCATAGGTATTGTCGTATGCAGAATGAACCTAATATGCCAATTAAGAATGTCATTGAAGATATCAAAAAGACCATGAACTATAGTATATCATACAAGAAGGCGTGGCATGCAAGGGCAAAGGCAATTAGAATGGTATTCGGGGATTGGGATGAATCATATAGGATGTTGCCTAAATTCATGCATGCATTACAAACATCTAATCGTGGCACCATCGTGCAATGGAAGCATAGATATACCTGAGGTACAACCATTATGCCCGTCTTCCACTTTGTTTTCTGGTCTTTCAAACCCGTCATCGATGGATTCAGATATTGTAGGCCTGTTATAACCATAGATGGTACATTTTTATACGGGAAATACACTGGTGTGTTGCTTGTAGCAACGATTGTCACTACTAATGGCAAAGTATTACCGCTTGCATTCGCTGTTGTCGACAGGGAGAGTTTGGAGTCTTGGTCATTCTTCATTTCAAATATCAAGGAACATATTGTCATGGACCGACAGGGAGTGACTTTGATATCTGATCAAGCTGAGAGTATTTTAGCTGCTGTGAGGCGGCATTGGCTGAATCCTTCGCTCCAATTTGTTGGATATCATCGGCACTGCCTTCGACATGTTTGTAGTAACTTTAACACTAGGTTCAAAAATAAGGAGCTGAAACAACTTCTATGGAAAGCAGAGAGTGCTCATCAACGACGAAAGTGTAATGGTTACTTACAACAGATACATGCTATTGACCAAGATGCCATCAATTGGGTTCACAAGATGAATCCCGTGGAGTGGGCCCTTTCGTATGACGGTGGATATCGGTAGGGGGTATTGACCAGCAATGATGCAGAGTGCTTCAATAGTGTCTTGAAAGGTGCAAGGAACTTACCTATCTCAGCTATGGTTGAATTTACATTTTGGCGGCTCGTAAAATATTTTGACGAGATAGGAGCCCAAGCTGAAATAGATGTACGAAATGAGTTCCAATACCCTAGAGAGATGCAAAAAATTGTATCGCAAGGGCAAATACTTTCAAGTTGATATCGTATGACAGGTTTGTTTGTAATGTGAACTAAAATGTTCTTATTATGTTGTTAAGTTAATTACACCTAAAAACATGAACTTGATTAGTTTGTATCAATATTGTCTGATAGGCCTCGCCGCGTATTTGAGGTGCAAACATCTTTTCGCCATGGACGAGGTCGCAATACACAGATTATGCGGATGAATCAACCCATGTGCAGTTGTGGGAAATATGAGATAAGACACTATCCATGTTCTCATATGCTCGCTGTAATGTCTGAATGCGGTGACAATCCATTCGAGTATGTTGATCCAGTATATAGGCTTCCTGTATACATGAGAGTTTGGGAAACTAAATTCAATCCAATACCGCATCAAGATTATTGGGATGATCCGCAGTGGACCTTAATGCCTAATGTACTTCGTCTGCGAGAAGTAAAACGGGTTGGACATCTATGTCTCGTATTCCGAATGAGATGGATATATCAGATAGGCGTTTGACCACTTGTTGCAGTGAGTGCTAGCAGACAGGTCATGACAGGCGAACATGTCCGACGCGACTTGGTCGATGAAGACTATGTAATACTTACATATTGTAATAGATCATTTTTTAATTCTTTATTTGTAATAGATCATTTAATTCATTATTTTTTAATTCTTAATTTGTAAACGGAGTCGTACATTTAAATAGATCATTTTTTATTTGTAATAGATTATTTCTAATTTTTAATTCTTTATATATTGTAATTGTTTGATTTCCTTGAAAAAATTTACAACTAACATACTAAACAAATAAATTAAACTAAATATGTATTCAAAAATATTTAACTATACCACATAGGTTTAAGTTTTTTATTCTCTACTTGATTGAAAATATCTATTACAAAATTTTAGTAAAAATCACATAGTTCTTCTACCATTTTTAAATTTATTATTTATGAATAAATTTTATATTTTCGAATGCTGCAAGCATTTTTTAAATTTACAATTTATGAATCAGATCTACGCAATTTACAAATTTTATACTTTATTGGAACTTTTACCATTACAAAATCAATAATGAAGTTTTGTCAAATATGCCATAAATGTAATTAACAACCTATTATTGGAAAAAAAAAATTCTCATTAAATTTTTTCGCAAATATTTATGTACGAAAACTATCCACATGTTTATACTCATTATTAAGCTTATGTAACTGAGACCCTAAAATTATTTTGTAAAAAATTTCTATATTAGTTATAGCATAGATAACGGTAGGTTCTGTTGAATTGCTTATCATATTAATGGCACAGAAATTGATAATTTTAAAAATAA
>JAXFYN010000025.1:1671633-2141828 GCA_036172215.1 Camellia granthamiana
GGTATTGACGGTTGTATGTGAGTAACGCAAATTTGGATTTAATGGGTATTGAAATTCATCTTCATCTGCAACCCAATAGCGACCCATTGCTGAATATAGATCAACCACCGTATATCTCATGATGATATCGCTCGAAATAGTTATAAAACTTTTGTTGTGGTATGATGCGATATATATACCATATATACACATGGTAGCTGTATGTATGCAATTATAGTAAACAACTATGCATCAGAGTTGTTATGTCAACTTTTATGACCTGAACAACTATGCATCAACTTGATAGGAGTTGTTAGTTCGACTTTTATTTACTACTCAGTGCATATCTGAAGGTTTTAAGCAAAGTTCAAATCCACTTCAAAATGTAATTTAATTTTTCCGCTTACAAATATAATTAAATTTATTTTGCCTTGATAACATATTTAATTTTAGTTTTTACCTTACATATTTCATTTAATTTAATTGGAGAAATTTGACCAATTTAATTTGAAGTTAATTATGTGTTGATTTAAGTCAGTGTTGTTCTTGTCTGCATACTAGGCTAGGTTTTATTTGTAACACTTTCAAGTTACGAAATGACGAAAAACCCATTCATTCTAACTGTACTACAAATTAATCTTCAATACATTCTAACTGTATAATATTTTATCTTCAACGTTTATGAATCTATTTGGGCCTGCATAGGGTGGCTTTTTAAACACAAAGGGTCTAATTGTTTTGTTATTTTGTTCTGACACCCCCCTCAAAAATTTTATGAATTGCATAATTCACACGGGCACAGTATGTATGGTACGATAATAAATTGTAGCTCGGCGCAGTGATACGTCCAACATTTTTGAGTGATGCTCGCTAGTGACTTGAACAGACATAATAATTTGTATGATTTGTTTTTTCCTCAGATGCTATGTGACTTTATGCAGCGATGCAGTGATGCATGTGATGCATGTGACACTGTGCAGTGATACAGTGATGCATGTGACTTTGTGCAGTGATGCATGTGACTTTGTACAGTGATGCAGTGATGCATGTCACTTTATGCAGTGACGCAGTGATGAACGTGACTTTTTGACTTTGGCATGCTTGAATACTTTGTGAATTTTTTCCTCACATTACGTGATGCATGTGACTTTGTGTAGCGCAACTTAGATGCTTTGTTTTTTCCTCACATTTCTGAATTCATGGAAGTCACATTAATATGGCAATAATGTTGATAAACAATTATATAAAGGACTGAAGGACTTTTACATAGATTTACCGAATATAAAAAGAAGCAGAAAATGCAAAGAGGAGAAAGGGGGATGACTGTGAAGTTCATTAAGTGAAAATAAGAAAAAATATAGGCTGCAGTGCCAATCTTGTTACTTTTTATCAGGTGACCATTGCACTTTGTTTCATAGTTGTTTATGAACAATATTACTTTAAAACAAAGAAAATTAAAGCCGCTGTTTGATTTTATGATTTCATTTATAAATTTTTGAAAACCCCAATTTGAACTGAAAGCGTCAATTCCAAGTGACTATTTACTGTATTAAAAAACGTAAGCACGAAAAAATAGTTTGATGTGATGACGTGACAACTCACTGCATTACTGATTCATTTGACAACTCACTACTTGAATATGAAGGAATTGCATTGTGAAAAGGACGGCCTACAATTATGATTTTATCTGACAACCATGTCTGTGACTACATCAATTCAGGTACACAAAGTCACGGGTACTCAGGATTGCATGAAATGAATAAGATCAAATAATATCACGGGTATCACTTCTTCTATAGTGCCCCAACTCAATTATCATCACCAGATCATCTGTAGTTAACCCCCAGTATGATGTCTATAAATAGCGCTACCCCCTGTATGATATTTGTTCAAGTCATAACAATAGTAATATACCTACAATTACTATTATTATTAATTTTTTTTATTTTACGAACAATGTCTTCAAGGGGTGCAGGAAGTTCAGGCCGGTAAAGAAATCTGAAAATGTGGCTGCTACCTCCATTTACTTATGACTACAAGAGTGAAAAGTACTCGAGTCCGAAGGATTATTATGCTGGTATTCGAGCGGAATGTGCGTTCAGGGTAATGGAGCAAGAAGGATTGTTTAATGATCTACGTAACTTTGGGGCACCGGTACCTCATCATCGTTCATTGACCATGGCTAGACGAAATGTGAGTGACTATGAAAAAGCAGTTAGCAGAATTAAGAAGGAGAACAACAGAATGTTGATGCGGAGATGTCAACATTTCATGTTTCAGCTAGCCACTGAAATGGCAGAAGCAAGCAACAGAGATTTGACAGTGATTGAGCGAAATAATGTCTTAAACAATGAAAAATATCTCTCTGACTACTACATGTTAGATGAGGAATGATAAATCAAACACCTTTATCTTTCATATATGTTTGTATGTTGTGTCGTATTTTCGTTACTGGAGTGTAAGACAATGTTGTTGTTCATCTAACTTACGGATGTATTTCAAGTATTTGTTATATGAACTTGAAGTTTATGAAATAACTAGATTTATAAGTATTTTATTTATTAATTCTGGACTTTCTTTATTGAATTGCAATGAGTTAATGAATGTTCTGGATTAATGAATGGATTAATGTATGTTGAATTATGTGAATACTTAAAGTTATTTTTATTTATTTATTATTTTTTTTAAACATGATATACAACTCCATTTTTTGTACCCACTTTATAGATTCAGTGATGTGGGTGAAAAAGATGAATGGTTGATAATCAGATAATATTTAATTATCAACCAATCATCTTCTTGACATATTTATAAAATTTTGAAGTATTTCAAACAAATATTTACATGTTAGATGTTTACGAAGACATTTAAAAAAACATAAACTTATTTTAAAAATTTGTGGTAATAATTTTTTTTATGATTTTTATGAGAGTATTTTATGAAACCCAACTCGGGAGAGAGAGAGAGACAGATAGAGAAAACAAAATTAAGGTTTGTGCTTTCAAATTTGTAGACACTAGGAGTGTCATGAAAATTTACCCCCACCAATTATTCCACAAAATGAAATTAAAATAGAAATATAATATCATGAATACAAGTAAACACAAAATCACAACAATGCTGCATTGCATAACAACAATATATTGTACAAGTTCACATTACAAACATACAAAGCTTAATGCACCATCTATTCTAATAGAACATGGAAAATGATAGGGAGGGGGAAACCAAATGCATTTTGATAGATAAAACAGAATTTGTTAGCTGGAGAAACAATCTCAAAGCCAAGTGGTTGGTCTAATTAGGGGACTAATAAAGTTACGACAGACGAACTGCCGCATGCAACAGCACAGAAAACAGAACAGGTAGCTCAGGCCCGTCAAATAGTGATCCTGTAGGTAAAGAATTTCAATCTCCATCCATCAAGAAAGAAGAAAGAGTCGCCTTCTACTTCTTGGAAGTCCAGTCAAAATGATGACTCTGGTAAGAAATGGGGGTTGACAGAAAACTAAACTTGGGGGCTGGACAAATAAGCTCAAAGCCAAGTGGTTGGTCCAGTTGGGGGACTAATAAAGTTCAGACAAATGAACTACCGCTTTCAATAACACATAAAACAGATTGGGAGTAGCTCAGTGACAAGCTTCCCTTAATTGGGGCTCGTCAAATAGTGATCCTCTAGGTAAAGAATTTCAATCTCCATCAGGAAAGAAGAAGAGTCGCCTTCTATTTCTTAGAAGTCCAGTCAAAATGATGACTCTGGTAAGAAATGGGGGGTTGACAGAAAACTAAACTTGGGGGCTGGACAAACAAGCTCAAAGCCAAGTGGTTGGTCCAGTTGGGGGGACTAATAAAGTTCAGACAAATGAATTACCGCCTTCAATAACACATAAAACAGTTTGGGAGTAGCTTAGTGACAAGCTTCCCTTAACTGGGGCTCGTCAAATAGTGATCCTCTACGTAAAGAATTTCAATCTCCATCAGGAAAGAAGAAAGAGTCGCCTTCTACTTCTTGGAAATCCAGTCAAAATGATGACTCTGGTAAGAAATGGGGGGTTGACAGAAAACTAAACTTGGGGGCTGGACAAACAAGCTCAAAGCCAAGTGGTTGATCCAGTTGGGGGACTAATAAAGTTCAGACAAATGAACTACCGCCTTCAATAACACATAAAACAGATTGGGAGTAGCTTAGTGACAACCTTCCCTTAACTGGGGCTCGTCAAATAGTGATCCTCTAGGTGAAGAATTTCAATCTCCATCAGGAAAGAAGAAAGAGTCGCCTTCTACTTCTTGGAAGTCCAGTTAAAATGATTACTCTGGTAAGGAATGGGGGTTTGACAGAAAACTAAACTTGGGGGCTGGACAAACAAGCTCAAAGCCAAGTGGTTGGTCCAGTTGGGGGACTAATAAAGTTCAGACAAATGAACTACAGCCTTCAATAACACATAAAACAGATTGGGAGTAGCTCGGTGAAAAGCTTCCCTTAACTGGGGCTCGGGAAATAGGGATCCTCTACGTAAAGAATTTCAATCTTCATCAGGAAAGAAGAAAGAGTCGCCTTTCAATTCCTAGAAGTCTAGTGAGAATGATGACTCTGGTTAGGAATGGGGGGTTGACAGAAAACTAAACTTCGGAGGCCGGACAAACAAGCTCAAAGCGAAGTGGTTGGTCCAATTGGGAGACTAAGTTTAAAACCCAATTGGTTTTACTTGATTTGCTTATGAAAATCACTATTTACAATTAATTATACCCAAACAGATTGTTTTCTGCACCTTTTTAAAGAAATTGACGATTCTCTTAGTATAGAATAGCAATCAACGCAAGGCCAAAAATGTAAGAAACTAGACTTGTAACCAGTTCTAATGACGCTGATTTGATATTTTTCGGATTTATACCCAAAGAGAACAACACTTCCAAAATTACTGTGTAACACCAGTTTTCTGGATAGATTTGAATGCACCAGTTTTCTGGACAGAATTGAATGCACCATGATATTCACAAACATTGGTGGCCAAGTACTCCTACCTAACCCACGTTTCACTCACAAGATCCACCATTATTTTAAAGTTGATTTCAAAAGTTGAGATTGTAAATGTTTCCCAAAATATTACAAATTGAATATTCAAAAGTTGATTTTAAAATAATTCCAAATGACAACAAAAATTGAAATAGTTATACTTTTCAATGAAATACAAATAGTTGGTCGTAACAACGAATGATGCATAGCTAAGTGAAACACAACATTGCCTACATAAGCTTCCTTTTTTATTACAGTGATAACTCATCTCTTATTGATATATGTGAGATTCTCAATTCAGAAAGTCACATGGCAACAGTGAATTCATTGATTTACCTTACAGTGAGCATGCCCTTATTTTGTCCGTATATGCAGATGAATTGTCAAGTCATGTGACTTGGTGCACAGGCTTTGGTTTTCTCGATTTTTTTATTACAGTGACAACTCATCTCTTATTGATATATGGGGGATTCTCAATTCAGAAAGTCACATGGCAACAGTGAATTCACTGATTTACCTTACAGTGAGCATGCCCTTATTTTGTCCGTATATGCAGATGGATTGTCAAGTCATGTGATGGTGCACAAGCTTTGGTTTTCTCGATTTTTTGCTCGATTTTTTTATTACAGTGACAACTCATCTCTTATTGATATATGTGGGACTCTCAATTCAAAAAATCACATGACAACAGTGAATTCACTGATTTACCTTACAGTGAGCATGCCCTTATTTTGTCCGTATATGCAGATGGATTGTCAAGTCATGTGACTTGGTGCACAGGCTTTGGTTTTCTTGATTTTTTGCTTGATTTTTTTATTACAGTGACAACTCATCTCTTATTGATATATGTGGGATTCTCAATTCAGAAAGTCATATGGCAACAGTGAATTCACTGATTTACCTTACAGTGAGCATACCCTTATTTTGTCTGTATATGCAGATGGATTGTCAAGTCACGTGACTTGGTACACAGTATTTGTTTTTCTTTGTTTTTTCATTGTAGTGACAACTCATACCTTGCTCGTATATGTGGGATTGTCATGCAGAGGCATCTTTCTAAAGCCGTTCATAACCAACTATATAAACGACTAAAGGTGAAGACACAACCTTACAACTCATTTCGCCCTACGAAATTATCATTCATTTGTTTTAAAAAATTAGCATGGCTACACAATTCATGGGAGGGAGTGGGAATCGCAGAGGTGGTAGGAACTTGCAAAGGGGTGACAGTTCACGACGAGGAGGGGGAAGGGGACATGGCGATGCTGAAGACGATTCATGGGAGGGAGTGGGAATATCTGTTTTAGATTATGCTTGTGGTTATCGTGATAGGTTTGGGAAACGACATTTTTTGATGCCCAAGTATTATCGAGTTCAAGGAGGTTCATGTATGGAGCCATCTGACAATAAAACAGGATATGGTTTATCTGACGTTGCTCATCTCAAGTGGCCCGTACTATTTATAGAGCGAGTGCAAATGGAAAGATTATGTCAGAAAAATCGACTGAAGGTGCCAAAAGCACGTTCTGTTGAGATCCAAAAGGAAGATCTTGATAATGTTGATCGGCTATGTGAAAGACTACAACGTGAGATTTCTCAAATGCGCCGTAGGTTAGCTCGCGATATGCAGCTATACATAGTTAAGAAGTATGCCCAGAAGAACAGAACAGAACCAAATGTTGCGGCTATCAAGGGTATCATGGAGGATCCTGAACTTGTCTCTGACGCTGAGCTTTAGGATTATTCAGACTCTGAGCCACCTGCCGATTTAAGCGCGAATTAGGTGTTAATGTCTACACTTCGGCAATATTAGGTCATGCATTAATATGTAATGTCTGTGTTAGACTAAATGTTTCCGTAATGAGTTTGTCATATTGTCTGCCTAATATTTGTCTGTCTAACTATTATGTTTATGTATTATGTGTTCAGTTCAGGGTGTGTAGGATGTATGTATTGTGTGTTCAGTTCATGGTGTCCAGAATGTATTTTTGTGGGAGACTTATGTCTGTACTATCTATGTAACTGAAAACTGTTACATTTGCAACTTCAGTTATGTTGTTTTCATGCCTGTATGAGTATTTAGTAAATTAGTGACTTCGTATATTATGTATTAAGTTTTATTACAAAAATGTTGACAAAATTTATTTTAGGAGAAATACACATTCTCTTAACTTGTTCATCTTCTCAATCATGAGAACCCAATAATGTAACCATTATTCATTGAATATAACAAATAACGTTCTCATTCTTACAAAAAACTACACTATCAATTGAATAAAACAAACAACCTTTACATTCATTCATTCATTGCACAACATTAGTCTTATGAAATAAGCGAAACCAATTGAATCACAATAACATCAACTTCAACCCAATATTTATATTACATAAGTTCCTGTTAGTAATCAGAATTCAAATTACATACAAGTTACATTACATAGTTTTCTGTCAAACGGAAAAAGTACCATTCGTATGTAAAAAATAAATCACCAAAATTTGAGATCTTTCTCTTATTCCTTCTTTGCTGCAGCTCTCGCGGTGGCCTTCGTCTTCTTGGCCTACTCCGCAGTGCTCTTCGCGTCTCACCCTTCGTCGTTATTCGTCAAACTGCACAGTGTGTGGGTCTGCTTCGGACTGTAGAGCATGTATATCACCTTCCAACCCAAAACAAAGACAAAAGGAAAACAAATTTTTTATTTATTTATAATGAAAACGGCTAGAAAACGGTTTTACTAAACCGGTTTTCTGAATTACATTATCACATTTTAACCCAAAACAAAGACAAAATAAAAAATATATATATTTAAATAAAAACGGCTTTAGTAAACACTACAAGAATTAACACTTTTAGCAACAAAAAAATTGGTCGCTAAAAGTCTATTTTTGGTCGGCAAAAGTTATTCGCGACCAATTTTTTTGGTCGCTAGTTTGGTCGCCAATTGAGGGTCGCGGAAAGTAATTCGCGACCAAAATTTTTGTTGGTCGGCAAAAGTTGGATTTGCCGACTAAATTTTTGGTCGCTAAATATTTAATTACCGCGATTAATTCATTTTGTCGCTAAAACACTTTGGTCGCGAAAAGTCACCTTTTGCCGACCAAATTTCTTAGTCGCCAATTGACACATTTCGCGACCAAAAAGTTTGGTCGCCAATCGTGACATTCCGCGACCAAAAATATTTTGGTCGCCAATCGTGACATTCCGCGACCAAAAAGTTTGGTCGCTAATTGTGACATTCCACGACCAAAAAAGGTTTTGGTCGCCATGTGTTACTTTTCGCGACCAAAAACTTTTGATCGGCAAAAGTGAGTTTCCACGACCAAGAGCTGTTTTTGTCGGCAAAAGATGTATTTTTTGCGACCAAAACTTTTGGTTGGCAATTGTCATTTTTTGCGAAAAAAAATTATTTATTTGTCACGACTAATAAATTGGTCGCCAAAGCAAGAAAACAATACACCTGTAATTCCTAATAATTCATTCAATCCATAATAAACCTATAATTTTGTTAGAAAGTTATAGCGTTAAGCACTCTAGGAATAACAATAACAAGAATTCAGACAATATAGCATTATAGTTTTATTGAACATTCCATTTGAGTCTCAAAATTTGAGCCATATGTGAAAGTTATTACAACTAAAAACTTAGGAAAAGTTCTTTAATGAAAAAAATACAATCCAAAACTGGCCAATCTTCTTATCAATTTTTCTTGCTCGGGTGTTTCTCCACTCTATCAATGAACTGGCCAATCTTCTCATCAATTTTCTTTTCAAGTTCCACATCACCACATTGCACCTACGCAACAAAAATTTCAGGCATTAATGATAAAAATTATATACTGCCAAAATAATAATTATCAATTTTAATCACTCCTATGGATATAGTGCAATTAGATTGAAAAAAGGTAACATGTCACAATCCAGATTTCAAACAGCAAGAGGCTATATATTTCTTATTGCAAATTTAACAACGAAATATTGCAAAACCTGCCAATGTGCAGAGTAGCATAATAAACATAATAAACAAAGTATGAATTCAACTGGTATTCAGCAAGTCAATGTTTTCAAATGGCAAGATATTGCAGCAATCAGTACAGGCAAATAGGAGACACCAGAATCATAGTTTAATTAATACTTCTGTTCACTATCAGCAAAAAAAATTTTACTTGAGGAGCATACCAGAAGATGTAAGTGTAAAAGGAGAACAGCAAACAAGGGTCCTTGCTCAGGCAGAGAGCTCTGGAGATAAATAATTGGGGAAAAAATATAAAAAATATGCAACAAATAGCTTACTTGTGGCCACGCTGATCAAAATAAAGGCAAACACTGATTAGGACCAACCACCTCAATAACAGGTAGTTTACAAGTAAATATAATCATCTTTATGTCAGGTAGTTTGAAGGCAGCCACCTTACAAGGAAGTCACCTTAATGTTAAGAAAAACTACAATAATACACCTAATGGAAAAAAATAAAAATAAAATTATATGCCATGTTTGATATGCTGATAAGGGGATGGGGTAAGATTAAATAATCCAGGGATAAAATTATCCCACCCAATGTTTAACCAAGACCATTTTATCTCTCATGTGCAACATTATTTTGTCGCGAGGGGACGGAAAATTTATTGGTATTGGGGCAATTAGAATGTGCTGCTCCCTCCTTGTGCTAAACACCTACACAAAATATTAGACACATAATCACATTGGTATTGAGGCACCCCTGACTGGGAATCCTCCAAAAGCACCATGCATACCCTTTATGCATATGCATGTTACTTGCTTTCTAGGTAAATGATGAATATGATTTAAAAAAAGAGGAAATTCCCAATAAGTTACTTTTTCCATAAAAGTACTATTGAATCCTATTAACATATGATTCAACCCTATCAACACAGTGTTGTTAATATGAGTTAGTGGTTTACTTTTATAGGAAAAGTAGGACTTTTTGACAGTTTCCATTAAAAAAAATGAAAGCCAGTGCAATGTAATTTAAACACTGTTAGTTGCTTTTGTAAATTTCTTCATCAGGCCTATATTGTACAAAAAGAGGTTGCAAATTAAGAAGGTGCAACTGCCACACAAATGTAAGGTAACCTACTGTACTTTATACAGAGCACATTTTTGGAAGAGTGTCTAAACAACCCTTGGGTTGATCTAGAGAAAGCTTGTGTACTAGCTCAATTATAAGTCATCAAGTCAAAAGGATTTACTAAAAAAGTATTGAGCCCAAAGCAATTGCTAGATTAATACCCTAAATCAAATAAATAGCCAAACCCAACCCAACGAAGCTTTGTGTACCAATCAAGTGGGGTTAACTAACCCTCAATTAAATAAATAAATAAAAAGACAACATGCCAAATTTTCGTACCGTGTGTGGTTAATTTTGACGGCAAACGTCATTTTTGCCGTTTGGTATTAACCCCAAGGGGTGTTCATTGTACCAAATCAAACTTCAAGGGGACTCTCTGTTTTTTGACCTAACCACATAGGGGTAGAGTGTAATTTATCCAAAGATAAATAATTCCATTTCATTATCACTGGTTTGATCCAATTCCAAGTATTATGAAGAACCACCTAATACCGTTAGAAAGTTTTACAAAAAATAGTACCTCCCCATAGCTGCATAGCACCATAGCAAAGAGAGTTTCTGAGTGTTTCCTGATCTTGCATTAATTTTTCTAGCTCCTGCTTCCGACTCTCCTGTGTTTCTGGATTATATTCAAAGTCACGAATCCGAATCACAAGCAAAATCAAATATGCAATACATAAGAAGGCACCTGCTATTGAGATCGTTATATTTGACATATTATTCATCCACTTATCTCACCAGAGAATAGGAGCTAGAAATTCTTGAATTTCAACAAAACAGAAGCTAAAATTGTTATCATAACAGGCATCAAAAAACACAAGGGCTGCTTGAGTGACAAACTCACTTGAAAACCTCTGTCGCGTGCCTTAGTTCTAAAGTTGTCAGCATCACGACTGAACAGTGTTACAGTATAAAGAGCATATTCTGGGGACCTAAAACAATTAGTTCAATCAAAAAGTGCTTTTTTTTTTTTTTTTGGTAAGCAACCAAAAAAAAAAAAATAGTAATACATTCCATTACTTCAAACATTGATACAATACATGACCAAGAAAGATAGCACTTCTGAATTGTAAAATATGTAACAAGCACAATTCTCTAATCCTCGGTGAACTTGCCAAATAAATCTGTGGTGTAGCAATTAAAGCTACCATGCAATTTCAAATTCAAATAATAAACTGACAGTCATGATTACAAAATAAGGTGACATCATAAACAGCAAAGAGATTTTTACCACATAAGCGGTGAGTGTCTTGTAGCTTGACAACCAATCTTTCTGTGAGTATTTAGGGACAATAGCAAGGAGGGTTGTCAAATGCTTTGTTATGATGATATCCTGAGGCTTCACTAAATTGGACAGATCACAGACAGCCAAGCTGGAGTAAGAAGTTCAAATCCACTACAAAATCTAGACAAAGTATGTATCATGATACAATTTGATGTGTCAACCAAAATGAGGTCCTAGTATCTTTAAAAGGTCTGTAAATCAACAATTTCCCCACCCACCGATCCTTCATTATTACACTAAAAACCCTACAACATCACCACAACCTATCCTAACCCCAGTCCTTTCCCCAGCAAGCAGTAGAACCTCAGATCTCCAAGAATTGTCAATGCTTGTCAAATGTCAACATAACATTAATGTAGTAGCCAATTCTATTTTCCACCGAAATGTGCAGAAGAACAAATATATTAATTATTGCTATTCTAGTAACAACAATTTTTTAAAGAATTATTCCAGTAATTTCCATAATACTATGTCAAGGTAAAACCAAATTTAATTTCTCAGTTAGCCTTTATCACAAGTAATGTCTATAAAACCAGCACCCACCCTACCCCTCCCCTGAAATTTGACAGACACGAGATCTCTCAAGAAGATAAGTTCTAATGGCTGCTCCTGAAATTCTTCCATGCTTATTAAATTGAATCTCGACAAATTTATGTCAACGGCTGTTCCAATAAATATGATTACATGATCAATCAATAAGAAAATGCCAACAAATTTTGGAAAATGCATTGTGTTTATGTATGTAAAATAATTAGAGAAGGTTCACAGAATGACTGAAACATCTCACCTGGAATTGTTATTTTGAACAGTTTTTGCATTGCCAAATGCTTCAAGAACTGGATTTGACTGCATTTAATTGATAAAACATGAGCTTCAGATAGGCAACAGTTACAAAGCTAAATAGAATAAATCATAAAGGAGGATAAATATTCTGCAAATTATATGCATACAAACACAAAATCTCAATCTGGCAGCTTCATATCCTGCATCATCTGCTTTCAAATAAATAACATGAACCAAAACCTTGAAAATGTTCAAATATTCAAGAACATTAGAAAGCTCCCCCACAGTGGGCTATATGATATTGACAAAACAAATTAATTCTGACCACAGTCCTCCATCTAAGCCAGATTCTGAATCTGTCAATTATCTACTTACATGCTCCCTTGTATTGTTCCATCATGTGACCATCATATAGATGAGGTAGTCTTTGGAATGGATTAATGGCAATAAGAATACTTCCAGTATAAGTCTGTCATAATTTCAGAGTACGATAGAATATTATGACTGAGCCATCCATAGCTGCATTAATTCATTGATTTCTCTCACTCAGGGTGAACATTAATTAACTAATATCATAAACTAAAGGTGAAGACAGTCTTACATAAATTTCATTGGTCTGATATCTCAGTGCCAAATTCTGCAAAACTCCAGGCTCATGCAAATATGATAGCTTAGTCATGTCATCGACTCCACCAGCAGGAGCTTCCATATCCTTTGGATAAATTTTCGATAAACTAGCAACAACCTGACCATAGAAACCAGGGGAAATTTCAAGTAGATGAATGAAGCCAAATAACTAAATCAACAGACATAATATTCAATTTACAAATGTTGAAGTCAAGTTGCACAGGTATTCATTATTTCACATGGAATTGTCAAAAACTAAGGAATACATGCAAAAGTACTTTTTTTTCCATTCATTAACCAGGATAGGCATATGAAATAGTATGATATAATGAATTTTTTGAAAAGAACCAATCAATTTTCAGGTTGAAAACCAGACAACTCTCAATTATTAAAGAAAAGACAGAGAACACAAACAGTTCACTTTTGAGGAAATGCAACTTCAGTGGCAGATACAGATCTTACTTTTGAAGATCCAAAAATATATGAAATTGTACCACACAAAATAAACAACATACATCGTAATTACCAAGTAATTCATAGAAAATAGATTTAAACCACACGATGTAATTAGACTAGGGAGTACTGAAATATACAACACACAGAAATAAACCCAAGAAACATCTGATTTTTGGAAATCGTCTTACTTTGACTAAAACTAAGTTAACCTTTTAGAGAAGAAAAAGTTACATTCATGCAGTCATTATCCATAGTGGCTGTCCAGTGATTTTAAATGCTCAAGGCACACCAAGGCGCCAGATTTAGGCGTAGGCGCAAGGTGAGGCGCACCTTTTTGGTAAGAAATAGATAAACTAATAATTCAAACTTGAACAAAAGCAAAATGAAAGAACACAGGTAAATTGTAGAAGAATTCTCAAAGCCATAAAAGCCACATATCATTCCAAATGCAAAATAGTCAACATTCAACAAAACTAATAATTACTAAGCTTTACTCTAATAGTCATTCTCTATCAAATTTTATTGTCCTTAGATAATTTATTGCTTGTACCAGAATAACCTAAACATTAATAATTACAACATTATTTTAGCTAACAGTTTTTAAAGTTAGAACTTTAATTTTGAAGTTAGTAATATTAATTTCACTATTTGACTTATAAAAATATGTCTATTATATGAAAAGTATAGTGATACGGCATGCAAAACTAATACTTGATGGGGAGGATTATTTCATCGTTGGCGACATCTACTGACCATAAGAACAATTCAGCCCACCATAAAACAAACTACAGCTTGATGGTAGTTAAATTTTCAAAATTCACTGCACCTTATAATTATAAATAAGTTTCATTAGTTATGAAATTAGCCGTAGAGAATGAGGAAAAAAGACTAGACATAGATAGGAACACAGTGAAGATCTTAGCTCATAGTATAACAATCAACTAAATGGTAAAAACATAACCCTTATTTCGTGTATTTCCCTTGAACCCATACCTCAATGTGGTCCATTAGGTAAGCCAAAGGCACTCCTGCCTTCCTAAGATCCCACAAAACTCAGCCTACAATTCTGACAGACTAGAAATGACAATCTACAGAACAAGCAGTCTCATTAAATAAACAATCACTGTAACTCTTATCAATTCTCGAGTCTTTTTAAGCCAACATACTAAAGTTAAAGTTACTCTTAATTATCTCCCAAAAGCATATAATTCCAAGAAATTATTCAGTGACTTGAATTCCTTGAACATTTAACTGTGAATAAAAATAAATAATACTCACAAATTCAGCAACAAAGTGTTGAACAAACTTGATTAGTTAGAGATATTATGAAAGGAAACATATTTCATTATGCCACTTAGATTGTTTCGTGCAGTGCAGTACAGTGAGAAGTTTGTCATAGCATGATTATTCAACAACAAAATAAATTGAATTAGCCTTATGTTGTGCAGAATGCCTGGAATTAGTAATACTACAAATAACCAGAAAAGATAATAAACTGAAAATTAAATTATCAGAAATCAACCAAAAAATAGAACGGAAGTAGCCATTTGGTCCTTGAATCGATCAATAACAGCCTCCTCTCCCCCTTCCATGTCAACAATGTCCGACCACTTAGTCTGAAGCAGGTTGAACGCTGAAGTGCAGGAGTGGATATTTCCTCTTGCACAAGTTCAATGGGTACCAGATCCTCCCTCAAAACCCCCAACATATTTGCAAACAAATGGTGTTGAGCCTAGCCCGCAGGTCCTTAATAGCCTGAGACTGAGAAATTACCACATCCGAACCCCGATTTAAGACCCTACCTCTAGTTGAACCTCGCTCATCAGGACCAAGAGCATCAATCGCAACAATTTCTGATCGAAGGCCCTCCATAGAAGCAGCGAACGACCTCGAACTAGGGCTAAGACTCCCTTCACCCCCCTATCGTCAATCTGTTAACACTAATCGAAGGAACCTCCTTAGAGGAAATTTTCGATTCCCCTTGCTCTAAGCTCAAACCCCGATTCAGTTTGCCCCAAACCAAATAACGCTGGTGATTTCAAATCCCTAACTACATCCTTAGCCCTAGACGAAACCCCTTTGGTAAACTGTGGAGACTCCATCGACATCAATGAGCTATTGAAACCGTAGAATTTTAGGAATTCCAGAGAATGGAAGAGCTTCTCTCACTAACCCATGCCACTTTCCTAATTAGAACCAAATAAAATATGGATTGAACTACCACTTGAAATCCTACAATCAATTAATTTCTATAAAGAGCAGGTTGTGACAAGCTCATATCATCATATAACTCTACTAGCATAGTCCAGCCTAAATAAGGTCACAGCAGAAGACCACAAATCAAATTGCGGAGCTCATGTTAGCTTCTTTTTCCAACAAACTCTTCTTTAGTGTTATGGAGTAAACACATATTCTTGCTCATGTACTAAAATTAAAATAAATGTGGATGAAGGCCATATAAATATAGAACTTGCATGCTCTTCGACCATGAGCACAAACATTATAATTACATTCCATAAATTTGATTTCATTGCAGATACAATTTGACAAGACCCTCACATGAATAATAATTGAACATTAAGCAAAAAGGGTGAATGCTTTCATATACCATACATGGTGCCCATCTTTCAAATCAAGGTAACTCACCTGAGCATTCTTGTTCCATGGTCGAGGTCCTTTGTTCTACAGTTTTTAACTTTTGAATGTAATTGACAGGGAAAACAAGCATTAAAGAAAACAAAATAGAACAGATGGTGAAAGCTTCAAACTAAGACAAATAGCAAAGATCTCAACAACAATCTTACATTGAAAGATCTCAACAACAATCTTACATTATTGAACTTTGGCAAGTGTCCCTTTTAGCCAAAATTTGGGCGTTTGAAACTCAATCAACATACATCGATTAAAACCAACAAAAACAATTCATTCAGCGATTCAAAAATCATTTGAATAACAATAATAATGTAACAAAGAAGAAGCGATCTGAGACCTGTTAAAAAGAGAGTATGAGCAGCACCACAAGCAATTCCAGTGAGGCTTTCGTTGGCGAAAGAAGAGCAAAAAGCAGGTCGCCACTGAGACTCCAAGCTTCCCAGCCCCAATCTACTGTAATCGCCATTTCCCCATAGAGCCGCAAACCTCTTTCCACTACTCGATCGATCTTCTTCACCACTACTGTTCGAAACCCATCTCCTCGAAAGAAAAAACCCTAAACCTAAATTTCCATTTCTGAGACATGTCAGCTTCTTCGCGCATGAAGTCTTTCTTGTGCATTTGAAGATCTGTTTATGGCTTGCTTCCCTCACATTAAGCAATTTACCTCTCAACAGGAACACAGAGAGAGGGAGAGGGCAGACAGAGGGCGATGGCGATTTGCGGCGGTGGCGATGTGCGACGGACGTGAGCAATGGTGGTGAGGGACTTCGGTGAGCTAGAGAGAGTGGGCACCGATTGAGAGAGAGAACACAGAAAGAGAGAGGGGCGGGCCAACATAGAGAGACAAGGGAGATCAGGGCAAGGAAGAGCAGGGCTTTAATTTTTTTCCTGAAATTCAATTTCCGCCCCCAAGTTTCAAATTTCCCCCCAAACTTTTGACAACCAAAAAATCAAATTAGTCGCAAAAACAGGTTCTTTCGCCGACAAATTTTTTTAGTCGCCAAATCTCAATCAACGGCGACTAAAATATTGGTCGCTAAAAGTACTAATTTGGCGACTAATTTTTTTTTGTTGCTAAAAATAAGTTTTTGGCGACGAAAAAATTGGTTGCCAAAAAATATGTGACCTTCTGCGACCAAATTTGTAGTTGGTCGGCAAAATTATACCACTTTCTGCGACTAACTTATTTTTTGGTCGCCAAAATATAACCTTCTGCGACAAAAAATATTTGGTCGCCAAAATTAATGATCATTTGCGACTAATTAAAATTTGGTCGCCAAATATCATTTTTTTGCGACGAAAATTTTTTTGGTCGGTAAAAGTGGTCGCAAAATGTGTAAATTCTTGTAGTGAAAGCCAAAATAAATTTCTGAATAACACATTTTAACCCAAAACAAACACAAAAGAAAAAAATAAAAATTTAACATGAAAACGCCTTTAGTAAAGCTAAAAAAATTTTATGAATTATATTATCACCTTCTAACCCAAAACAAAGACAAAACAAAAAACAAAAAAAATTTACATGAAAACGGGTTTAGTAAAGACAAAAAAAATTTCTAAATTACACTTTCTAACCCAAAACAAAGACAGAAGAAAAAAAAAATTTAATGAATTACATTATCACCAAAATAATGACAACAGAAAAAAAATAAAAAAAAAATTAATAAAAAAAAATAAATGAACAGTGAAAGCGTGGTTTCAATCCATGTTTTTGGTACTGAACAGTGAAAGCGTGGTTCCAATCCATGCTTTTTGTAGTGAACATTGAAAGCGTGATTCATAATCACGTTTTCTTCAAAAAACAAACTTAAACAATATGCACAGTGAAAGCGTGGTTTAGAACCACGCTTTCTTCAGAATACTACTTAAACAACATGCACAGTGAAAGCGTGGTTGGAACCACGTTTTCTTCCGAAAAAAAATTTATGTTAAAAGCGTGGTTTGCAACCACGCTTTCTTAATTAAAAGCGTGGTTTCTAATAGCGCTTTCGCTATTCATCAAATTTTCGGCCCCAAACAGTAAAGCGTGATTTGTAATAGCGTTTTAGCCTAATTTGGAAATTCCGTCCAAACTAGGCATAATTTAGAAATTAAGATGATAAATTGACTTAATATGGCAAAAGCCTCAAAATAATGCCTCTAAATTAGGGTTCCCTTTGCCAACAATAACAAGAAGCACCTCCTCCTCCTCCTCCCCTCTCTCTCTCTCTCTCTCTCTCTCTCTATATATATATATATATATATATGAAACCCATTTTACCTGTAGCAGCCATGTCTGATAACAGGTTTGGGCTGCAAACGCATTCTAAGCTCGCTTTATCACCAGAGATCAGACCTATTCAAAATCCCCTCAGTCAAAATCCATCCAAAATCAAACGCCCCCGCACCACAGGCTGGTCAAAGCCTTGAAAGAAACTAGTCCCTGAATCTGAAGATGAACATAAAGAAGATGAAAATGGGAATTACGCTCCTCCTTATTTGGCCAATATTTCAATTAGTTGTTCAAAGCGCGTTACGAGGTAGACATCAAAACCTGATATCCTGTATCCTCCTCCCCTTCTCCACAAAAAAGGCTTCAAAGGTCGACCAACCGGGAGCAGCAAGAAGGCAAAGAGCTCGGTATCTGAATGGGAACTAGAAATTGGAGAGGATACTCAAGCTCGTTGGTTACAAGGTCACCAAAACAAGACAATATTAACAACCCTCCATCTAACCTCCCTAACCATGGTCTGGATATGAAGAAACAACCCCCGGGTGCACTTGTTGAAGTACAGAAAACTATAGTTCAAGTTTATATTGCTTTTTCGAAGGGTTTCCTTAAAGGCAAAAACCGCTCCTCACAAAAGGAAAATACTCACATTGTTGATGCTCCTCAACATGAACATGAAAAAGAAGGAACTATTAGCCCCAAACAATCAGCTGACTCAAATTGTTGATGGTTTCCTTTCTCATAGGCCAAGTACTTCTGATGACATAGGTAAAAGCCTCCATGCACTAGATGGCATGACAGGACTAGTGGGCTCCTATGACGTGAACCCGAGTTTAGACGCAACCCTTCGAGCCATAATGAACAAGCATGGAGTCTGCTTATATGAGAAATTTGCTCTTGGAAGGAATTTGCATGATCGTCCAAAAGCTTTAGAGAACAAAATTGACCGAACTTGACGAAGAAATGCTACATGCCTACTATTCTGCTGTGAAAGATGCTCAAACGATGAAGTTAAATGTAGATTGGTTACATCAACGAGCGACTAGATGAAATTCGTGAGGCTCTAAAATTATTTGAGCATAAAATGAAGAGACAAAGAGCACGGAAGCGATTGAAAACAAGAAGAAAGCTATACAAGTGAAAAAAGTTCAATTGTAGAAACTTCAAAGTGTACATGAACGCTCACTGGTAATGGAGATGCAATAGACTGACAAGTCAATGAGTACCATCAGAGGCATGACTGCTTTTTTTCCAGCATTTTCTAAACAGCTTGACGGATGGCCCACTTGAAAGTGACTGGATGAAATTTGTGAGGCCTCACTTCCTTTCTCCCCTTTTATCTTCTTCATCTTTGCCCTCCATTATTTATACCTATTAAAACAATTTGAGCACTGCATTAGGTAAAACGAAACAGCCACATAAAAATGAAAATATAAAATACCATCAAGAACAACTACTATAAATGGAAGAAGGAATAACCAACTAGGCTTAGCCTAGTTGGCCACCATGCCTTCCTTAGGGCTTAGTCCCAAGGAGGTCATGGGTTCAATTCCCCTTAGGGGGGTTGAATTAAGGGAGTGCAAGCACTTATGTGCTTTGCCAAGGGTGGGGAGCTTTGCTCCCATAGTTGCTAATCTAACAACTAACAACTAACATTTGCCGATCAAAAATAAAATAAAATAAAAAAAAATAAATGGACAACTAACATTTGCCGATCAAAAATAAAAAAAAATAAAAAAAAAATAAATGGAAGAAGGAATACTAAGATAATCTGAAAACGTACCAAACAATGGTCAAATCCTTAACAAATTAACAATTTATAATTTTCTGTCATCTACTATCTTCTAATACTTTAACTTGCTCTGATCAGTAATCTAGTAAATAAAGAATCCGATTAAGATGAAAAGGCTATTACGAATAAGCTGACTTCACCCTCTTCTTGTTTTTATATTTAAGCAAACAGATAAATGAATTAATGAGACAAATTTGTAAATAAGATTTATTACATGTCCCTTGCAAACCCTAACCAACTAGAAGATCTATACAAAAGATCAACAACAGGAAAAACAAAAAATAAAACATAATGAGTATATATAGAGATGGTGAACCAATTGCTAAGTCAAACTTAGAAGCTAGACAAAGCAAATTCTGTACTTGTATTCACCCAAAAAAAAATTCTGTCCTTACTGAAGGGAAAAGAGAGACAGTAAAGTGGCGAGCTAAAACAAAGCCACAAATTCATAACAAAATAACTAAGTAAAATAAAAGAGAGATGTCCATTTTCTTATTTATGTTAAAGCCAAGTCTTGATTCTAGTGAACACGTAAACTGTTCAACCACAGCACCTGGGCTTGTTGCCAAGCTTTGAAATGAGAACTGATTTAAGATAAAAATAAAATGAATGGAGACTTATCTATAGGTCCTAATAGGTGGAGTTCTTGTCCAATAGGTCTTATAATAATTAATGACGTTTTTTATCAAACACTATAGAAAAACATCATTAATTGTTAATTTTTAGTGACAGTTTGAAAATTTTGTCATAAAAAATGTCAAAATGATAAGTTTTAACGACAGTTTAAAAAGATCATCACAAAAAGTCACTAATTTTCAATTTTTAGTAACAATTTGAAAATTGTCACAGAAAAAATGTCACTAATTGTAAGTTTTAGTGACAATTTATAAAAATCGTGACAAAAAAGTCATTAATTGTCAATTTTTAGCGACATATGCAAAAAATTGTCACAAAAAATTAGTTTTAGCGATAATTTTATTAGGACTTATTTTCAATAAGATTTGATGAGAATTAAGTCCAACTATTAGGACCTATTAATAGTTTACCATAAAATTGAAACCCAAAACTCAAACTGAACAGGGGTCCTCACCGCAAATCCCCACTCCCTATTCGGGAAATTCTAATTCCACACACCTATTTACCTCAATACACACACTTAATGAAATATTATTTTAATGACAATTATATCATAAAATAAAATAACCATAATGGACATCAAAATACACCCACAATATTATATCAAAATATTCTCTATACACATACTTTAAAAATAAAAAAAAATCTCAATACACATCTTTTGAATAAACAAAAATTAAATCTTAATTTCACCACTATTTGTCATTTCTTTCATTGTTTCAGTTTGCTAGGCCAATTTGCCTTGATTAGAAGCATATTTGTCTCTTCTGATGGGATGTCTTTTTACTCCAACCAATATTCAAAAAAACATTGGATCATACAGTTAACCACATTGTGTACCTGTTGAACAAGCTGCAAAAGTGAACGAACCGAAGATTGCAAGCGGAAAGGTTCTGGAGAAAAGCGACAAGCCCGGTGGAGATATCAGTCAAGACAACAAACCAAGTTTTGAAAATATCTAGGACAAATTACAAACACCCCCTCGAGGTTTGATAAAAATATAGATTCCTCCCTGAGGTTTGAGAAATTACAAATTGCTCCATGAGGGTCAAATTTCCATAACAAATTAGGAAAAATTAGGGGGGAATCTTTATGAAAATAAAAACCTCAGGGGGCAATTTGTTATGGAAATATAAACTTCAGGGGGCGGGATGTAATTTCTCAAACCTCAGGGAGGAATCTGTATTTTCATCAAACCTCGAGGGGGGTGTTTGTAATTTGCCCAAATATCTAATATTTTGGAAGTTAACAGTGGATTAAGGGTTTTTTTTTTTTTTTTTTTGGGTAAATCAGTGCCAAATGAAAAATAAAAAAAATCATAGAAAAATATGCAAGTTTTCTAGTGGAACACAAACAAAATGAATTGCAAATAGATAATACATAAAAATATTTCAATTGGAGGGTTTTCAATGGAATTGTCAAATATAAGGCCTTGGAGATGTTAATGGGTCTTCATTGTTTCTTCAATGGGTCATTTTCATGCATATGTGGAAGAGGGTTTTCAATTGAATGGGTAAAAGTATGTGGAATGAGGGTTTAGGTGGTGTGTGTACAAGGATATGAATTAGGGTATAATTGGAACATAAAGTGTGTGAAATGAAAAGAATAATCAATAACCAAATTAATAAGTGTGTGCATTGAGAAATAATGTGCATTGAGATAAATAAGTGTTTGGAAATAGAATTTCCCTCCCTATTCACATATGTTAACAAAAATGCCACTTCAAGTGCTTGTGCAGAGTTATAACAGTCAAAGTTCTCTCTATCTCTCTCTCTAAAAAAACCTCCTTGCCCGGCCTCTTTTTGGGCCGGCCGGCCGCCGCCTTGGCTATGGCGGTCGGCTGGCCTAGCTCGTCTGTCTGCTAGTTTTTCTATTAGTTTTTAACTTCTATATACTAGAGTCCCCCTTTCTTCCCACCTAGGTGTGCCTTATGTTGCTGCGGTGAGTTTTTTGTGGTGAGTCGGTGGTCGTTCAGTTGTCGTTTCAGGGGTCATCTCGAAATTTCATTCGAGCGCTTTTTTGCGAGTAGGAGTTTGAGGGGTGCACTCTGGTTCTAATTGATGGGGTTGTATCGATGCTCTGTTTGGGTGGAACCATAGGTGTCGTCGACGATCCAGTATTGTCTGGTGTGCACTCGAGCTCCCCTCTTCGCGCGAGAGTTTGAGGGGTGATCTTCTTCCTAATGTATGAAAGTCGGGTGGTCGGTGCTCGGTGGGTGTGTGGATCCGTGGTGTGAGTTAGAAGAAGTTCCGTTGGTTTTCTATCAGCCTCAGCCGAGGCAATGCAACTGGTCGGTGAGGAGTTCATTGGAAAGGAGCTCGGGAACCTCCACCACCAACACCGGAGATGTTTTCTGCATTGCAGCTAATGTTGGAGCTGCTTTGTCAAGATCAGCAGGGGTGGGTTTTGGGTGTGGCAGCAGCATAGGCATTGGCTATGGAGTTTCTCTCGGTCGGAATAACAGCACAGGGGTGGGTTTCGGGTGTGGCAGCAGCATAGGCGTGGGATGCAGAGGTGTGGGCTACAGCAGGTGTGGTCAAAGGTATGGGTACATCAGAGGTGTGGTGTGGGTTCATCAGAGGTATGGTGTGGGCTGCAGAAGAGGAGTGGGCTACAGCAGGTGTGGTCAAAGGTGTGGGCTACAGCAGCATAGGTGTGATGTGATCAACGGTGTGGTGAGAGCTACAACAGCATAGGTGTGGGCTTGGGGAGTTTGTAGCAGCATAGGTGAGGGATTCTTGGTAATTGGGTTGATCAGAGGTGTTTGGTGGGTTGATTTTGTAGGGACTCTGGTATTTTAATATTTAGTTAAGTCTTTCTTAGCTGTTTTGTTTTCAAAAAAAAAAAAAAAAAAACGTGAGGTCAAGGGATTGGCTGTATGGATGCGAGTAGCAGTAGTAAGGGTATTTTTATACTTCCGAATCTCTCTCAAAGCATGTCGTCTTCCTATACCTTTAATTTCATGCTGTTAATGAAATTTTTCTTTGCCGATCAAAAAAAAAAAAATAACAGTCAAAGTTCTTTGCCAAATAAATCTGTGCTATACCCACGAACAATCTGCAAACTGGTGAAGGATTGCTCTCAATCTGCAGATCCATGGGTTGAGAGTGTGTTTTGCCACGAGTTACATGGAGTAGGGCACTTTGTTCATTTCTATCCATATATCTACATTAGAAAAGCATGTCTCCCAGTGAAAGAGAAACTCCTGTTTTTTTATTTTTTATCAACAACATTGAAATTTTATAATAAAAAAATAAAGAAAGAAAGAAAGAAACAAAAACATAAAGAAGTGCACAAGGGAGGGTAAGAAGTAATCACAATAAATCTCAATGCAAAAACCTACATTAATTTAAGGGATTTATATAGAACATATGCCTCTATGGGAAACATTTTGCATGGTCTGCAACTTCTAGAAATTCGGACAAGAAGAACAAATTTTCAAAATGTGTTCCAGCGCACCGTACAGAAAAGCAGCACCAATCAAATTTGCTAACCATGCAATTTGAATTTACTTTGGCAAACAAATTTACATGCACCATCCAAACATCACCAATATTGCAGCAATGAACTTCACAAAGAAGAAACATGAAACAAATTGACTTTACCTTAAGCGCTTCACAAATGGGAGTCTGATGACTTGTCACTTTAAGGCCCACAGGCAACCAGTCAAAGACCTCTTGAGAAGGTTACTTGATGGAATGAATGGGCTGCCACCAATCACAGTGATCACAAGCAATCTTCACTTTCCGATGAAATATCACTTTCCGATGAAATGTACTAAAGAACAGTTCAAGCTCTTTACAACTGCATCCACCAAACAAAAGGTTCATTACTACCATTTTCAAGCATACAACTAACAAGAAGTTAGGAGTTTATTTCCACAAAAAATCCCCATTCAATTTGTTAGGGTATGAATTTACCAATCATAACAAAACTTAATTCAAGTCAACAGCCCTAAAATCCATAGCAACTGTTGTCTAAAATAAGTATCAAACCAATAGAGAAACAATCCTGGCATCATCTGCCCCCTACATGCTAAGTTGTTCAATCTTTAGTGTGGTCTATAAGTGGCATATTTATAGTGAAATCCTTCCAGAAAATATCTGCCAGTTTATGGTATGTACAGCTTGAACCAGAATTGCGTAATACATGAGTTACCCGTTCATATCTGTGGTTTTAGACGTTAAGCAGTTGCAATGGTTTCTCGTGCCAATGCAAGAGGAACAGCTGTTGATTTGCAAGCCTACTGCGTCCAGTGCTCCCTATCAATTAGAGCACCATGTATATACTCCACAGATAGCCAATGATTCCAACTAGTTGAACAATACCCAAAAAAAGAATTGACCATTTAATTGCTAAAGGGGCGGTTAATTTAAGCCAATTTTCAGTAATAATTGTCCATTTAATTGCTAAATGATCAGGGCAATAACAAAGAAAAGAAGGATTAAAACTTTATAATTTCCTAATGTTATGGTTTCCAAAAAGAGTAAAAAGAATCAACTCTACTGAGTCCTGTACAATTTATTGGCTATACTAGGCTCAGATCTTGTTTCCTTGACAATTAAATCCAAGTTCAAACTTCTTCAGCGTTTCTTTTCAGTGATTTATTCACAACCACATGCCAAAAGGAAATATTTCTAAAGAACACAGCCGAAACAGAATCTGGAAAGCCCCTAAATGGACACAAAATTCTGGAAGTATATCGTCATGAATCCATTTAGAAAAGTTCCAATACTGACATAGATCTTGTCATCAACCAACCTAAAACGCAAATGGTTGATAAACAAGGGTAAGTATCCTCGCTGGATGGTATCGCTTCAAATCCAGCGGAACAACTTCATCAAATAAATTGTTAACTCTCTCAAACCAACGCCCTATGGAAGATAGAGGGTGGAAACCGATTCTACGTAAGCATGGTGGTAAGGGAGGTAGAAACTCAGATCTGGGTAATGAGATTCATACGATTTTTGTGGATAATTTACCAGAATCTATGGATCCCAAAGGGTTGTATAACATATTCATCAATTATGGGATAGTGAAGGATGTGTTCATCCCCAATAAAAGGAGAAAGTTGACTAGACCAAGATTTGGGTTTGTCCGATACGCTTGTCCAGTGGCGGCGAATATGGCGGTTCAAAAAGCTCATGGCATCTGGTGCGATAACAGAGCTCTGAAAGTGAAGATAGCAAATTTTGTTCACGGTAAGGAGGATAACTAGAAATCAGTTACCAAATCAGTTGGAAGAAGGGCCATTGCCATAACCAGCAGAGTTCCAACTATGGTACAAAGGGGAAAGTCGTATGCTCAAGTATTGAGTGGTCCAGGGCTGGTCTCAAATCCAAACATCACTATACAAGCTTACGAGGAGGGGAATGGATGGCTATATGACAGTGTGATTGTTCGATTGAAAACTCAAATCCTTGCGGTGGAGTTCAAAGAGGAATTGAAGAATAGAGGTATGGGCAATGTTTACGTTAGACATGGAGGGGGGAGGGATGTTGTGTTAACGTTTGAATCAGCGGATACCATGAAAGAGAAGCTCAAATCAATGGAGGGGTGGATTCAATTATGGGGTCAATCAGTCAAGGTATGGCAGCAGGGGATGATTCTTGATCAAGAAAGATCTGTATGGCTCACTTGTTATGGGGTTCCCCTGAATCTCTGGAGTAGTAAAACGTTTAATAGCATTGGAAGGGCATGGGGGGAAGTCATAGGAATTGATGAGAGCACATCCAGGATGACGTCTTTTCACAGTGGAAGGGTGAGAATTGCTACTAAGTGCATGGAGTCCATAAACACAACAATTATTCTGCGATGCAAGAGGATCGACTTCCCAGTCAAGGTGTGTGAAGAACAGGTGGTGATTCCAGAGGTGATACACAAGCAATGCAAATGTTACAGTGAACTGCCCCAAACGGAAAATTCAAATTCAAATGGTGAGGAACAGGATCAAGAGCAGAGATCCGTTGTGGGTAGCAAGAAAGGTGAAGATGAAGCTGATGTGGAGGGCCACGTTGGTGGTGTGCTGGATAACACAGGTGCTGTGGAGGTTACGGGGCCAAGGGTAGGCTATGATGACCTTCCCGACACTGATGGACATCTGAGGGAGCTAAGCGTGTCTAGAGTTGAGGAGACTATCATGTCGACAGGTCAGCTGGATTGCTTGCAAAAGAAATATGGAGGTGGAGGTCCTGTTCCGGTTCAAAATGAAGGTAACCAGATTTTAGAAGATGCTGTTGTTACTCCTGGTTTTATGAAGAGTATTAGTGGGCCAGAAAAAGATGCACCTGGGCTTAATATAGAGGTGCTATTAAGTAAGGCCCATGTCCTACACTGTGGTAACAATCTGGGCCATAGAGTTTCTGAGTTAAGTGATCCAATGGATCAGCTAACAAAGGAGGATGAAGTCCAGAATAACAAGGGCAAGGGCAAGGTTACCCATGACAGTGTGGCTAAGGAGACCGACGGTGCAGTAACATGCTACACGGCAGTGGTTGATCAAAAAAGGAAAATTACAACAAAAGAGAAAGGTAAAGGAATGGTGAAGTACCAGAGGAAGAGGAAAGTCAACATACAAGTAGGGATTGGATCAGTGTTGAACTTCAAGAAAGGGGTTATATTTAGGTCGGCTGCTGCAGCTATCTCTTTGTCCATGGCAAGCAAATCGGGTTCTGGCCAGATGCTTCTGGCTGAGGCCGAAACGTCTCTGAAGATAGGGAAGTTGCTTGGGCTGAAATGTAAAGGCAATGATGAGGAAGTAATTAGTAAATTGATGGAACTAGAAGCTAAGGATAAGGAGGTGTTGGGTCAAAGGGGTAGCAAGGTAGAATAATTTGTATCTGCTGTGGAGTTATTGGTGTGTCAACTTGTTTTAATGAAGCTCTTATCTTGGAACGTTAGAGGGTTGGGCAAGCCCATTAAAAGGAGAAAAATCAAAAAACTTCTATTTGAAAGGAAGGTGGATATGGCACTTTTTCAGGAAACAAAGAGGCCTGCTATAACTGAGGAATTTGTCAGATCTTGTTGGCCTGGGGATCAGATGGCTTTTATGGCTGTGGATTCAGAGGGTGCAGCTGGCGGTCTACTGTGTGTCTGGAATCCACAGGTATTTCAACTGCTGGACTGCTGTTACAACAGGTATTTTATTATTTTGTCTGGCACTCTGTTTTCAAGTCTAGCTTGTGTTATTGTGAATGTTTATGGGCCGAATGATGGTGCTACTAGGAAGGGATTATGGGAAACTTTGAAGAATTTAAAGAAAAGTTTTATTAATCCTTGGTGCTTGGGGGGTGATTTTAATGAGGTTAGGAAATTATCTGAGATGGTGGGTTGCTCACAAAGGTGTGGTGGTATGAAGGATTTTAACGAGCTAATTGATAAGTTGGAAGTGTGTGACTTACCAATGTTGGGGCGAAAGTTCACTTGGTGTAACTCTCAGAATGGTATCAAATGGAGTAGGCTGGACAGATTTCTAATCAGTCCAGATTGATTGCAGAAATTTAACTTCAAACTGTGGGGTTTACCAAGAAGGCTCTCGGATCACTGTCCTATTTTAATGATGGAAGATGAAAGAGATTGGGGTCCAAAGCCATTTAGGTCTCTTAATGCCTGGTGTCTTCATCCGAATTTTAAGAATTTTGTGTAGAAAGTCTGGGCTGATTCTCATATCAATGGCTGGGCTGGTTTCAAATGTATAATGAAACTGAGGGTACTTAAAGCTGCCTTGAAAAGATGGAACATTGAGGTGTTTGGCAAAGTGGATTTTAAACTCAAACAACTGGAGGAGGAGATACATGTCTTGGATTTGGTAGCCGAACAAAGAGTACTTACTGACGCAGAGAGATCTACACTTAGGGAGTTAAAAGGTGAAGCATGGAAGTTGAGTAAAATGGTTGAATGGTTATGGTTGCAAAAGTCTAGAGCTAACTGGATGTTAAAAGGTGATAGAAATACTAAATTTTTTCATGTCATGGCCTCCACAAGAAGGAATAGGAATGCTCTGTGCTCAATTGAGGTTAATGGAGTCTTGACTGAAGATCCTATGGGAATACAAACCGAAGTGTTCAATCACTTTCAGAGGCAATTTTCAAAATCATGGTCTAATAGGCCAAGTTTATCTGGTCCCTTCAAGTCCATTGGGGATGAAGAGGCGCGTGTTGCTTTGGAAGCTGAGTTCACAGAATCAGAAGTTCTAGCAGCACTTAAGAATTGTGACGGGAATAAGGCACCTGGCCCTGATGGTTTTAACCTGATGATGTTACAAAAGTGTTGGCAAATAATTAAAGGGGATATGATGTAGTTCATGAGTGAGTTCCATACCAACTCAAAGTTGGTCCTTGGTATTAATAGTTCCTTTGTAGCCTTGCTCCCAAAGAATGAAAACCCTTCTTCTCTCAGTGATTTTAGGCCTATCAGTCTTATTGGATCATTGTACAAAGTGCTCTCCAAAGTTTTATCCAGTAGACTCAAAATTGTTTTACCTAAGATCATTAGCGAGTCTCAATCAGCTTTTATAGGGGGTAGAAGTATTCTTGATGGTATTCTGATTGCTAATGAGATTGTTGATGATTGGAAGAAGAAGCAAAAGAAAGGGATTATCCTTAAGCTTGATTTCGAGAAAGCATATGATTCAATAAATTGGGAGTTCCTCTTCTCCATGTTATCAAACTTTGGTTTTGGATCAAGATGGATCAAATGGATGAAGGAATGTGTCTCAACTGCTAAAATCTCTATTCTGGTGAATGGTTCACCTACTGCTCAGTTTAGTCCTCAAAGGGGACTTAGACAAGGAGATCCCTTATCCCCCTTCTCTTTAATATTGTAGCTGAGGGTCTTAATATTTTGATTCATAGAGCTGTCCAGGCTGGATTGATCAAGGGTGTATCAGTTGAGTCAAATGCTCTTACTATTACTCATTTACAATTTGCTGATGACACAATCTTGTTTTGTGAGGCGAAGAGGGAGGAGGTGCTTAATATCAAAAGAATATTAAGATGTTTTGAAATCTTGTCTGGGTTGAAGATAAATTATCACAAGAGCGTAGTGTGTGGTGTTGGTATTAATGAAGACCTTACCAAAGATTTTGCTGCCATTTTGAATTGCTTGCATCATAGGTTACCTTTGAAGTACTTGGGGATGCCATTGGGGGCTAATCTAAGGAGGAGAAGGTCTTGGCAACCTGTCATTGATAATTTCAAATCAAAACTTGCTTCCTGGAAGTGTAGGCTTCTTTCCTTCGCTGGTCGGTTGACAATGATCAAGTTTGTGTTATCTTCATTACCAGTGTATTACTTATCTTTGTTTAGAATGCCTGAAGGGGTAGCAAAGGAGATTGATAAAATTCAGTCCAGATTTCTTTGGGGGGTGATGAACTTAGAAGGAAAATTCATATGGTAAAGTGGGAGGATATCACTCAAAGCAAAAGTAACGGGGGTCTTGGTATTAGAAAGGTGAGAATAATGAATGAATGTCTTCTTCTCAAATAGTGGTGGAGGTTTGGGAGTGAATCTGACTCTATTTGGAAACAAGTGATTCTAAGCAAGTACCCACAGCAGGGTGGGTCTAGGTGACCAGATCAAGATGCAAATTCCAGTTATTCTATGGTATGGAGGGATATTTTAAGGGTTGCTATTAAGTGCCCAGAGCTACTGGAGGTTTTTAAGGCCATCTCAAAGATTAATATTGGGGATGGGAGGCTCATAAGTTTTTGGCTGGATCAATGGGTTGGTAGTGACTGTTTAAAAAATTTATTTCCTAGATTATTCTCTCTGTCTTTGCATAAGGGTGTATCAGTGGCAGTGATTAAGAGCAGGAGTAATGGAAATGAGGAGTGGGATTTGTCTTTCAGAAGAGCATTGTTCCAATGGGAACTTGAAGAGTTGAGGAGGATGAAGGTATTGCTACAAAATGCTCCAGAGCTCAGGAATGGTGTGATAGATAGGTTGTCTTGGGATGCAAACAGGTCTGGTACCTTTACTGTTTCGTCTGCTTACAAGTAGAAGGAGTCACCCATCTACTATGCCTGCAAAAGTGGTGGATCTCATCTGGAAGAATGCTGCACCTCCGAAAGTGCAATTCTTAGCTTGGCTAGCACGGAAAGGGAGGATCAAGACTGCTATGTATTTGCATAGAATTAGAATCCTAGGTGCCAATTCTGATGTTAATTGCGTATTTTGTAAGAATGATACGGAAACTGTATCTCATTTGCTGCTGCGCTGCACTTTCAGTTGGAGAGTTTGGTCTCATATTATTGGATGGTGGGGTGTATCTTGGGTGCAACCGGGTTCAGTGGATGGTCTTATTCATTGGTGGACTGGGTTTAGATGCCATAACAGATTGAAGGCAATCTGGAGGATAATCCCACTGGCAGTGCTTTGGTCCTTGTGGAAGCAGAGGAATGAAATCATCTTTAATGAGGCCCAGTTGGATCTTGAAAAGTTGTGTGATCTTATCAAAACTCGGATTGCATTGTGGTTCAGAGCTTCTAGCCCTTACTTCTATTATTCAGTTGATGATTTGGTGTTCAATTTGCAAAATGTGAAATTCTATATCATGCACTGATCTGTTTCTGGGTGTTTCTGGGTGTTGGTCTGTTTCTGCTGTGTTGCTGATCTGTTTGATCAGTCTTAATGGAGCTACTGTATATTATTTTGTTATGCTGGGCTGTTGTGTATGGTGCTGCTATGTATGGTGCTGCTGATTGGGCTGTTGTATATTATTACGCCTTGTGGTGCTACTGTTCTGTTGCTGGTGTTTTGGTGCTGGTCTGTTCTAGTGTGTAGCACTGCCTGCTCTGGTTTTGGTGTTGTTGTTTATTTTATTTTATTTTATTTTTCTGGTTTTTTGGTTTTGTTTCCTCTGTTTGTTGTGCTCGTTGGTTTCTCACAAACTAGGAGGTTGGAGCTTGCTTCAGCTCCAAGCTCCTCTTTATTGATGTAAATTTTAATATATGCATCAATAAAATCTTCTTTTAGCCGATCAAAAAAAAATCAACCAACCTAAAACTTCTGACATGGTCTCTCACTAATACGGCAAGTTAAAACAGAATAATTCAATATATTATGTGCTAGCATGATATGAACATATGATAGTATAATTCCATGATATATTCATATAAATTAATAAAGATTATGTGCTTTAAGTAAAAGAAATGGTATTAGTTTACCATTTTAACTAATTGACACAGTAGTAGATGTAACAGCGAAAATAAGAGTATATATCCAGCACTAATAATTCATATTTGCTGACTATTTAACATGGGACACCTATTAATAAGTGAGAGAAGGCCACCATGTCAAACACAAGACACCATAGGTATACATAGAAATATTAGCTCACATCCTAAAAGTACCAAAATGAAAAAGAGTTCTAAAACCTTTTGCATGTCAACACAAGTTAGGCAAGAGAAGACTCTATCTTGCAAAATAGCATAGTTGTGAAGGGAAAAATATATTTTAAAAAATCTAGTACAACAAGTTTTATAATGACATCATTCGAACACTAGAAGCACTAGCCTAAACAGCAAAAGTATGTGCATGATATTTATTTAACCTAATACTCCAAACCATGCAATTGTTACAGAGATAAAAGTTTTGTATATATCTTTTGGTACATTGGATTCCAAAACCTGGGAGACGAGGGAGTCTTGTCGTGACAATACTAGAATCCCAAAGAAACTAAAGAAAAACTACAAAGGCAAAAGAAAATATGTAGTGAACAACTATTTATTCAAGATTTTGGTTTTCCTCTTAGTAACTAATGGAAGGGGATTTTTTTTTATAGATCTTTCAATTTCAATTTTTAGAGAATAAATATATGTCATTCGTGATGAAATGTTAATTTTCTAATGAGAATTTACCATGCTTATAACATATGTATTATAACTAATTAAATTTATAAATTCTTACAATATATTTATATATCACATACCAACCCCTAAACGCTCCTAATCTTAAAACTCTTCCATGTGCTTTCACTCCACCGCTCGTGCACCCATCCCACTTTGTGCAACTAAATGCCTAACTGATAAGATATCTACACCAGCTGCAACACCTATAGCAGCAGCTCAGTCTAAGTCTGCAGGAGATGAGTCTCAGTCTGCAGGGGATGAGCTGCAGTTGAAGCCAAGAAGAGTTGCAGTTGAGCTGCCGTTAAAGCCACAGAGCTGAGCTTATCTCTACAGCAGAGTTATGTAGTGGAGCTACACAAATCTGTTACAAATCAGTTAGAGCTATTAGTGCACATGTTGTTATTAATGCACAAGCAGTTAGGAAGTTGTTATGTTAACTGTACCTGAGTTAACTAGTTACTAGTGATACACTAGTTTGTTGTATATAAATATACTTGTACTGTGATCTGTAAATTCAATGAAATAGAAAATTCAGATTCTCTTTATGGTATCAGAGCAGTATAGCTCTTGCGAGCATTAAAAGCTTTCTCTTCACTCTATCAATGGTGCATCTTCATCAAGAGTCAGCTATGGCAGATCTTCCAGCAAAATCAACAACAAATGCAGCTTCTTCATCTGGTATAACTACCAGTTCTTCTTTACCTTCTAATCTCACTCTGCTCATTTCTAATCTGAAGTCATTTGTTCCAATAAAACTTGAGTCTACAAATTATCTGATATGGAGGAGTCAATTTCAACACATCTTACGAGCTACAAATCTACTTGGATTTGTTGATGGCTCTAAGATCTGTCATTCTTCCACAGTTCTTGATGAGAGTTGTAATGTTGTCGTTAATCCAGAATATACAGACTGGATCACTGTTGATGCACATTTACTCAGTTGCCTTACTGCTACACTATCTTCATCCATATACACCTCTGTTCTTCACTGTATCACTAGTCATGAAGTGTGGACTACTTTAGCTGCACAATTCACCTCCTTGTCTAGGTCACATGTTCATCAATTAAAGACTAAACTTAGTCATCTGACCAAGAAGAATTCAACAATGGAGGAATATCTTAGTCAGATCAAGACTATTGCTGATCAATTAAGTCTTGTTGGCTCACCAATTCAAGATGAAGATCTAGTGTTACTTACTCTAAATGGATTACCTGATGAATATAATGCCTTTAAAACATCCATTCGCACCAGATCTGAACCTCTCTCTATTACTGCCTTGTCTTCCTTATTATGTTCTGAATCCATTCACATTGAAGGCTTTCTAAAACAAACACATACATCAGATCTCCCATTTGCTTATGCTGCTAACAGAACTTATGCTAGAGGAAATTCTAGAAGTTACACCAGAGGTGGTTCTAGAGGTCATAACTCAGGAAATGCAAGCAGATTTTATTCAAATACTTACAGAGGTGGAGGACAAGGTAACACCTATAGAGGTGGAGGACAAAGCAGAGGTGCAGGAAGATCATCTTCTTTTCTGCATCATTCAGACCAACATGGACTGATCTGTCAAATTTGTGGAAAACCAAACCATTCAGCCATGGATTGCTGGCACAGAATGGATCAAACTTTTAACTCTTCTTCTTTACAAGGGAAAGGAGCACAGTCTAAAGCCTATGCTGCCTCTTCTTCAACCACTTCTGCTGCATCTATTCCAGAATATCAGTCTGCTTATGCTGCATCTGTTCCGGATTCCAATTGGTTCTTAGATTTTGGAGCAACAACTCATTTCACCAATGATCTTAACAATTTCACTCAATTTCACCCTTATCAAGGTTCTGACCATGTTACTATAGGAGATGGTTCTACTTTGCCAATTCATCACATTGGCAATGGTTTACTTCCTACACCAAGTACTTCTTTTCATCTTCATAATTTGTTTCATGTTCCTTCTCTTTCTACCAATCTTTTGTCAGTTCATCAACTCATAAAAGATAACAATTGCACCATTACTTTTGATGCTGATTGTTTCATTATACAGGACAAGGTTTCCAAGCAAATCCTTCATAAAGGTCCTCACTCTGCTGGTCTTTACTCTCTCTCAGCTTCATCTGCTGTTCCTGGAACTGCTTCCACCACTTGTTTCAACACTTCCACTGCTTCTACTTGCAGCAAGAGCACTTGGCATAGTAGATTAGGTCATCCTTCTACTAATAAGCTGCAAATGCTTGTATCTCAACATTTATTACCTACTAATGTACCTAGCTCTAATGATAATAAGCTGTGCACACATTGTTGTGTTTCTAAGAGTCATAGGCTGCCATTTCATCTTTCAAATTCCACTGTAAATCAGCCATTGGCTCTTATTCATTCTAATGTATGGGGGCCCTTTAATGCATCTGTTTCTCATTTTAAGTACTATGTTCTTTTTGTTGATGATTATAGTAGATTCACTTGGCTATTTCCTTTGACTTACAAGAGTGAGGTTTTTTCTAAATTTGTTGAATTCAAGGCTTTTGTTGAGACTCAATTTACCACTAAGCTCCAAGTCCTTAGAAGTGATAATGGAGGGGAATATTTGGCAAATAAATTTCAGCAATTTTTAAAAGATAAGGGCATTGAACATCAAATTAGTTGTCCCCATACTCCTGCTCAGAATGGAGTTGCTGAAAGGAAGCATAGGCACTTAATTGAAACCACTATTGCTCTAATGCATCAATCTGCTCTTCCTTTGTCCTATTTGTTTGATGCTCTTGCCACCTCAGTCTTTCTTATTAATAGGCTACCCACTTCCAAACTTAGGAATCTTACTCCTTTTCAAACTTTGTTTCATCACTCACCTGATTACTCTTTTCTCAAAGTTTTTGGTTGTAGGTGTTTTCCTTGGCTTAGACCTTACACAAGTCACAAACTTCAGCCTAGATCTATTCCTTGTGTTTTTATTGGTTATGTTCCTTCTACAAAAGGGTATAGATGTCTTGATGTTACTACTGGCCATATTTTTGTGTCTAGGCATGTTCTTTTTGATGAGAGTACCTTTCCTTTCCAATCTCAGTCTTTATCTCCTGCACAGTCTATTCCTCCCTCATTATCTCAGCTACAAACCTTCTTTTGGCCTGCTACTGACTCAGTTCATTCTTGTTCAGTTTCTTCTCCTACAGGTTCTTCTCTCCCTATTGTCAGTCCTGCTCACATTGCTCCAGTTCTGTCTGGTTCTCATTTGTCTCCCTCTTCTAGTTCTGATCATATTGCTGGTTCTACACCAGCATCAGTTGTAGTATCTGCTGATTCTATTCCTGCACCAGTTGTAGGTTCTGGTTCTGCTTCAGCACCAGCACCAGTTGCAGTGTCTGGTGGTGTTCCACCAATTCCCATTTCTTCACTCTCCATTGATTTACCTTTTCCTTCTTTTACTTCCAATAATCATCCTATGGTCACCAGGTCTAAGTCTCAAACTCTTCCTGCTGGCTGCCTTCTCACTACTTCTTCTTCTCCTACAGAACCTGATACTTTTCAAGCTGCTGTTGCATCTCCTAAATGGCAGGCAGCTATGTTAGAGGAGTTTCAAGCTTTACAAAAACAAGGCACTTGGTCCCTTGTGCCTTTACCTCCAGACAAAATTGCTATTGGCTGCAAATGGGTTTATAGACTCAAAAGAAATTCAGATGGATCCATTGCTAGGTATAAGGCTAGGCTTGTTGCCAAAGGGTTTCTTCAAACTGAGGGCATTGATTATCATGAGACTTTTAGCCCTGTTGCTAAGCAACCTACAGTCAGAGTTCTTCTATCCTTAGCACTGCATTTTCAATGGTGTATTAGACAGCTGGATATATCAAATGCATTTTTGCATGGTGTTTTAGAGGAGGAAGTTTATATGCACCAACCTCAAGGGTTCATTGATGCTTCTCATCCTCATTTGGTTTGCAAATTGCATAAGGCTCTTTATGGTCTTAAACAGGCTCCTCGGGCTTGGTTTTCTACCTTTTCTTCCTTCTTATTATCCTGTGGCTTTATCTCTAGTCATTGTGATTCCTCATTGTTTGTCAAGAAAACAGCCCAATCCATTACTATTCTCCTCATTTATGTTAATGATATCTTATTAACTGGAAGTGATTCTTCCTATATCACTGATTTGGTTACTCAAATGCATGGTGTTTTTGCTATGAAGGAGCTTGGGTTGCTTAATTACTTCCTTGGCATCTCTGTGTCCTCATCTTCTATGGGCTATTTCTTATCTCAGCATAAGTATGCTTCTGAATTGCTTGTGAAGGCTGGTATGGCTGACTGCAAACCGTACTCTTCTCCCATGGCTCTTAAACCTTCTTCTTCTCCTAATGATTAGTTACCTTGCTCCAATCCCTCTCTCTATAGAAGTCTTGTTGGAGGCCTTCAATACCTCACCATTACCAGACCAGATATTGCCTTTGCAGTCAACTTTGCTTGCCAATTTATGCATCAACCCCTTGTTCAACACTTTGTTATGGTTAAAAGGCTTCTCAGATATCTTAAAGGTACTCTTGGATATGGTCTTCAATTTAGTCCTGGCCCTCTTACCCTTCATGCTTTTTCAGATTCTGATTGGGCTGGCAACTCACTGGATAGACGCTCCACTACTGGCTTCTGTGTGTTTCTTGGTCCAAATTTAGTTTCCTGGTCTGCTAAAAAGCAGCCTACTGTGGCTAGATCATCAACCGAAGCTGAATACAGAGCATTGGCTCACACTGCTGCAGAATTAAGCTGGCTTGGCATGCTTCTCTCTGATTTGCATGTTACTTCTCCTTCTCCTATTTTATGGTGTGATAATATCTCTGCAATATCTCTGTCTTCCAATCCTGTTTTTCATGCCCGTACTAAACATATAGAGGTGGATTATCACTATGTCCGAGAACGAGTAGCTGCTAAGCAACTCAGCATTTGTCATATTCCAACTTCTGATCAGGTGGCAGATATTTTCACCAAACCTTTGTCTCCTTCTCGCTTTACCTATCTTCAGTCCAAGCTTCTGGTTCTTCCCTCTCCCATCAGCTTGAGGGGGCCTGATAAGATATCTACACCAGCTGCAACACCTATAGCAGCAGCTCAGTCTAAGTCTGCAGGAGATGAGTCTCAGTCTGCAGGGGATGAGCTGCAGTTGAAGCCAAGAAGAGTTGCAGTTGAGCTGCCGTTAAAGCCACAGAGCTGAGCTTATCTCTACAGCAGAGTTATGTAGTGGAGCTACACAAATCTGTTACAAATCAGTTAGAGCTATTAGTGCACATGTTGTTATTAATGCACAAGCAGTTAGGAAGTTGTTACGTTAACTGTACCTGAGTTAACTAGTTACTAGTGATACACTAGTTTGTTGTATATAAATATACTTGTACTGTGATCTGTAAATTCAATGAAATAGAAAATTCAGATTCTCTTTACTAACTAGGGTATGTGCGGAACATTTTACAAATTAAAGCGTCACTTTTCTCCAAAGAACCAATGCAGGACAAGGATAACCACTTAAAACTTCTAGGCCAACTATAAAAATCTTACACAACCTTCCCTACACCTAGCCTGAACTTCCATGTCCCATACCTGCCTCAACAGGCTGACCAAGGCGCATTACCGACTTCTCAACATAGATTGCAATCCCTAATTGCCAGGAAGAGAGATAACCGTAACATACTCTACTAAACAAATACATTTTGCCCATAATAATTATCTAAATTGAGCGTATGGATTTTGATGACAACAATGTCTAGACTTTAATTCAAATTTGGACAGAAGTATATTGTCAGCAACAATAGCAGGAATAGAATTCTATGATGGATTGCGAATCTTGATAGCCTAAATCGGATTTGGGATCTAGAAGGTAAAGATATAGGTCACTCATATGTAGCTGCGTGTAGGGGTTTGGGGGATCCGATCCCCCAAGCTAGTATCATTGCGGCCGGCCATGAAGGGACATCATCATATTGGTCACCATCAATGAAGATAAAGATCATAGATTTTTTTCCATAAAAAGAGAACAAGGAGATAAGATGGAAAAGAGACAATAGCAACGCAAAGACTCAAATACCCTAACTTTGAAAACCAAAGATACTTGGACATTACCAACTGATGTTTTCAATATTGTGAGCACGTTAACATACACCGTGACAATTTATTTATATTTCTGCCAAGTTCGTGTCCTATGCTTAAAAAATTTGTCAAGTTGACACATTCCCATCCATCATGCCCAAGTTGACATCTATGCTAGATGGCCAACAAGTTTCCACCTCAGAAAAAGTCAATAAATTCCCAACAAACATTATCTATAGTGAAGACTATGATGGTAGACTAAATAGGACCAGCACTGTTATAGAATGACCAAGTTGGAACACAATAAATAGGTCCAATCACAAGAGTAATACCGTTAAAATTGAACATGAATAATGATAATTGGATTATTAAAGTACAAAATCTCTATTAAGTTAAAAATATTATAGTTGAATGAAACATATTATGCCATTGAATTAAGCATATCTAATATTCCAAGTATACAAAGTCCTTGCCTTATGTCACGACCCAAACCCGCCTCTTTGAGTTTAGCATCGTAACCGGCCAGTAATCCGTGATTACCAAAGGCCTGCTTAACAGTAATGACAATAGTACAGAGTAAGGGGCTGGCGGAAGCCAAACAGTAAATAAGAGATGTCCAATGAGCTGTGGAAAACTGAATGCAAAAAGACTTTTATTAATAAGTCACATTCACAACCAAAACATATATACATATCAGGCATACATAACATACAGGTTAGGGATTCAACGCCTATACCATAACTGTACAGTCAAACTTATCCAGTCAGTACAAAACAGAGACAAAAGGGGGAAATCTGGAACACCCCATGACAGCCTTGGCTTGAACGGACTTGGAGCCTCGAAGTGAGGCACAAAGGTTGGCTTGACAAAACATAAGCTTAGCTTGACGCTCCTAGCTTCGGTCCGGTGCCTGGACACCTACATATAAATATAAACAGTGAGCTAAAACCCAGTGAATAACAACTGTGTAAAGAGGTTAAGAATGAATGTCCTTTCAGTAATTAAAACAGTCATTTACAACAGTAGATCAGTCATTCAATCAGTGACTAATAGTTCATGTCATATCAGTCGTTTAGAAACCATAACAGTCATATGTGGTACATCCAATAGCAAAACAGTTCAGTAGGTCTTAAAAGACCGAACAGTCAGTTGATGTCCATCAAAACAGTATACAGTATTGGTTCCAAGTATTAGAACTGATAGAGATCTTTGTAACAGTAGCAGTAGCAGTAACGGTAACAGTAAGTTGCTATGGATGCCACGAATACAGTTCATAAAATAGGACAAACATTCATTTAGTAAATAGTATCACTTCAAAAAATAGTACAGTTGATCGTTCAGAAATAATCATAATTGAACATATCTTTACAACATTGTTACTCATAGAGTACTGGGTTATAGACAGGCTAATCAGCGTCCTCGGGTGCCAACCCTACACAGTAATAGAACGAACACACACTAAGTTACACACTCGGGATTAATAACTTAGCCCCTAACTTGACTTGGTGTGGTTCTACATCAATATCCTCAATAAGATGCCTTAAACATGGCCTAGGAATGCCTAGGATGGAATGATGATGCAAAAATGCATTTTAGAACACTTTTCAAAATTTGATGAAAACAGAGGTCTCGCTCGAGCGTGGCTTTCTCCGCTCGAACGGACATGTAGACAAAGAGGCTCCGCTTGAGCGTGACTTCCTTCGCTCGAGCGGACTACAAACTCATGAAAAAGTACTAGTTGTACGTTTTTCACGCTCGATGGACGCTCGACTCACGATCGAGCGTGAGACTCAAACCCTCGCTCGAGCGCAGATTACCTCGCTCGAGCGGACTGCAAAACACATGAACTTCTAGGCATATGCATTTCACGCTCGAGCGTGACCCTCGACGCTCGAGCGGAAGTGCATGTACTCAGAGTGTACGCTCGAGCGTGGATCAAAAATCTAGAATTTCCAGATTAATCCTCAAGCACAAAACTCAACCTCTAAAGCTTCAAACTTGATTTTTCTAGGCCAATTTTCTAGAAAATACTTAGAAACTCATAATACAACATGTTTTGAAGATCATTTTATAAAATCAAAGCCCAAAAGTATGCCAATAGAACACAATTTTGAATGAAACTTTATGAATATAACAAGAATATCACATGCATGAGTTCTCATGAACTCTAATACTCCAAAACATGATCAAATGCAAGATTGAGCTCTAGAACATGGTGAATTCATGGACCTCAACTAAAATATAAACATGTATGTAAGGATTTCATGGAAAACAACCTCAAAATTCTATGATATAGACATGCATGCATGAGTTCATTCTCAAATCAACACCTTAAGCTAATTCATGACTCTAATCACCAATTTACCATGAACCATGCATGTAACAACTTAAATTCACAATTGAGGGAATGAATTTCCTACCTTAGGTCTTGAATTTCAAGTATGCTAGCTCAATTTTGCAATCTTCTTCAATTCCTCTAATTTTCCAAGCAAAATCTCTAGATGAATTCAATCTCCCTCAAGCCTCTCTCTCTCTCTCTCTCTCTCTCTCTCTCTCTCTCTCTCATTTTGGTCTAGAAGATGGATGAAAAGTGGTGTACAAAACATATGTAAAGTGTAATAAGGGTTGGTCTTGAATTAGACCACTTAGTGGCAAAAGTGTAATTACTTAGGTTCAATTAGTTTAACATTATTTAATCTAATTTAATCATTCCAAATCAAATTTTAATTAAACCTACCATAAAATCACATAAATCCTAATTAGCACAAAACACTAGTCAATTTCTGAATCGGTCGCCGATAAGGCCTTCAATTCACAATTCGAAATTAAAACATGGACAGATCATTCAGTAACAGATAGATGGAAATGCATTTAAGGCAACACACTCATACAACAATTTAGGATTTCATCCTAATCAATTACTTATCATGTTTAATCACAGTTTAACACTAATCAGAAGTGAGGGTTGTCAGACCTTACCTTTTCTCTTATGCTTCTCTTGAAAGGAAAATTTGGAAAGAAATAAGAAGAAAAATAAAACTCGTTCAAGGCTCAAGTGTTTCAAAGTAAATTTATATGATCCAGAAGTGTTCTTTTTACAAAACAAGGTTTGCTAATATATTATTCATGGGGTAAATAATTATTTCCCAGCCCATTTACTTGACTTCGAAAAAAATGTGAACCCTTAAAAGCACTACTCGGTACTAGAGGCGGGGGAGGGGGTGGGTACGTATGTAGAGGTTTGTCCGATCAAACTTTAAATTTAAGGAAACACGGATACGGCAAACGAGGGTTGTATTTATATATTTTTAATCCACTATGTTAGACAAAATAGTGTTATATGTAATATACAATGTCAAAAAGGCATTTTGCTCATTTTATAGCAAGTATACAATAATACATACATATAATGATAGTGTTAAATAAAAATATATAAAAAGTGTCGAGTAGAAAGTATCATATACATATCTCATACCCCGTCCAACTGTCGGGTGTCCAACGCCCATTTGGGAATAAGCTATTTTAGTTAACTTTTTGGCTATTTTACTTTGACTAAAAAATTATGTTTGGGATAATAGTTGGTGTTTTTTTTTTTTTTTTTTTTGTAGTTGATTTGATGGTTAATGGAAAAAGAATTGAAATGATTATAGATTTGATGTAACATTTTGTCTTATTAGTTATTTTAACCTATTTTGTCTTTATTGGCTATTTTAGTTAAATAGTCTCTAGCCAAATAGGGCCGATATTGAAGATATATTTCGAAGAGTCCATATAACATAAAGTGCTAGTAAGGTTATAAGTATCACACTTATTTCATATCTTATACATGTCAAGGAGGCTTGTACAAACACAATTGGGAGCCAACAATATTTTCTCAGCATCAAACATTTTAATAATGCATGAAGTTGATTAATCAAATTTATTGCAGAGCTTCTTAAAATTGATACTTCAAAAAGGAGAAAAAAAGACACCCATGTGGGGGGTACACAAAAGGACCAATAAGTCACACAATTGGTTTCACATGATTGGAAATTATCTATTTCAAATTCGGTATCACATGATTGAAAATTATCTATTTTTTGGTACAAGAATGGAAATTGTGTATTACATGGGCTTCGGTACAAAGTGCTCTCCAGTAAAAACCTCTCTCTCCTCCTCCCTCTAAAAACCTCCTCCCCGGGCCTCTCTTTGGGCTGGCCGGCCGCCGCCTTTGGCTATGGCGGTCGGCTGGGCTATTCTTTCTCCGTGCTTGTCTGTTGTTTTTCAGTAATAAACTTGATTCTCCATTTATCTTCCCACCTAGGTGTGTTGTGTTTTGTGTGCTGATTCTTCCATTTTGGACTTGGTGTTTCGGGGCTGTTATAGCTGATTCTTCACTTGCGCGCTCCTTTGCGAGTAGGAGCTTGAGGGATGAACTCTGGTTCAGATATTGGAGAAGTATCGATGCTTAGTTTGGGCGGAAACATGGGTGTCGGAGTTGATCTAGATCTGTCTGGTTTTCATTCGAGCGTTCCGCTTCGTGTGGGAGTTTGAGGGGTGAAAGAGGAAGAACTGGAGTAGGATGAAGCACTGCTGGTTGGTTTGGATCTGCAGTGGGTGGTTGGGCAGGTGTTGGTCGGTGTTTTGGATCTGCAGTGGGTGTGTGAAGGAAGTAGAATAGGGGCTGCATAGGCGTTGGTTTAGCAGCATGGTTGTGGATTTAGGAGCTGCAGCATTGGTGTGGGTTCCGGTGATGGATTGCAGCAGCTGTGGCGTGGAGTGATGATCTGTAGCAGCTGTGTCTTCGGCAGATTATGTTGGAGCTGGCGTGGGTGTTTTCCGGTGATGGATCTGCAGTGGCTTGGGTGTTTCTCGGCCGGATTAGCAGTATAGGGGTGGGTTTTGGGTGTTGTAGCAGCATAGGTGTGGCGTGTTTGAGGTGGTAATATGGAGTCTTCAGCAGGGGTGTTGGGAGTTGAGAGTTGCAGCAGCTTAGGGGTAACGTGTTGTTGCAGCAGAGGCTTTGGGAGTTGTAGCTACAGAGGTGTGGGCATTGGCAGTGGCGTGGGTTGTTTGGGTGGTTTGGGCTGCTTGGTTTTGGTTTAGTTTGTTTAGTTTGTTTTGGCTGTTTTAGTGGGTTGATTTGTGGAAATTTATGTATTTTAATTTTCTAGTTAAGTTCTTCTTAACTTTTTTATTTAAAAATCGAGAGGCTTAGGGGTTGGTTGTATGGATGCGAGTAGCAGTAGTAGGGGTATCTTTATACTTCCGAATCTCTCTCGATGCATGTCATCTTCCTGTACTTTTAATTTCATGCTGTTAAATGAAATTTTTCTTTGCCGATCAAAAAAAAAAAGAAAAAAAAAAAAAAAAAAAAAAAAAAAACACACATGGGCTTCGGTACAATAGTTGAGTGCAAGTTTGTATTTAGGGGTCAGACCCATCACCCCTCTAATTGAAAGATATGCGACTCAATAAAAATAGAAATATATATATATTTTTTTTTATATTTTAAATTTATTTTGTGGGACAAAATGGTGTTTTGAATATATATATACACATATATAAGAGAACACATTACTCTTTTTTGTAGCTATTATGCAACAAAAAATACATATAATGACAATATGAAATACAGTTATAAAACAAAATTGAATTAATGGGTATGCTTGCCAAGCACATATATGTTGGGAAGTATCAAACACGTCTCCCATCCACCCATCTAATTGAAAGATATGCAACTCAGAAAAAATAGAAATATATATATTTTAAATTTTGAATTTAAATGGTGTTTTGAGTAACATAAAGAACACTTTACTTGTTTTGTAGCAATTATGCAACAAAAAAAAAACATATAATGACAATATGAAATACAATTATAAAAGAATTGAGTTAATGGGTATGCTTGCCAAGCACATATATGGTGATATCAGACACATCTCTCATACACTATCAAGGTGTCAAGTGTCTGATATGGGGGGTTGATTTATTTTAACAAATCCATGTAACACAATAAATTATTAACTATTGGTTTTCAATGAACTCAAACATCTCTAATACCTTTCCAAAAGCAATTCAATTTTGTGGGCTTCTCTCGACCTAGGGTCATCAAGAGGAAAGTGATGTGTGGTTCAGGAAAGTTCGTAATTCTAGACGGTTGTGTTAAGGGGTTTGGAAAAAAATGGAAGTGGCGAAAACTTGGAAAACAATATTACAATTGTTTTTTCAGTGCAGCCATTTGGGGTTGAGAAGAAACCTAAGAAACCTGTAGGTACCTTTTTCATATTCTTAGAAAAAGTAAGGAAGTAGTAGAAAGAGAAGCTCTCGAACAATAAATTTGTTGTTAAGAATAGCAAAAAGAAATGGAAATTAAAGTCTGAAGTTGAGAGAGGTCTATGTGTTGATGGCAAAAGAAAGCCCGGGCAATGAAAGGTACATTGATGTGTGTTTCGACTTTGATGTTGAGAGGGGTAGGCATGAGGGGGTGGAGGAAGGTCATGCGGTAATTAGAGCTGGAGTTTGGTTGAGGATGGGGCATTGGTAATGTTTTCTAAGGTGTATGAGTAATCTCAATATCGAGAAGAGGTGTTTTGGTAATTTTTTTCAGTTTTATGGAACCATTCTGTTGGCAATTCAAGGTATTTGAATATCTAATCTGTAGTTGCCATTGGTAAAGTCGATGGAGAGAAATGGAATGTCATGTCAAATGATGAGAAACCAACTTTTGTGAAGTTGAAGCTATACTGAAGCATTTTAGTAGTTAGGTTTTGGATTATTTATTTATTTATTGGTTGTATTATGGCCTGATGGGCTTATCTTTTGTACTTTATTCTTTTCTGTTTCTTTTTTTCTTTTCTGGTTGTATGCCTCTTGGGCATGTTCTCTAATATTTTATTTGTTGCTGATCAAAAAATATATATATATATATTACAACCGGGTGTCTGGGCTAGTTTACGCGCACCTCAACTAATTCTCGGGTCCTAAAGTTGATGACCAGGAAAACCTTAAGTGGCTCCCAAGGTTTTGGATGTCTGGCCTTCGTGGGATTCAAATATAGAAAATCAGATCTTTGGCAATTAGGTTTTTTTGTAATATTATAGATTAGGGACAATTTGAAATTTTATTATTTATGTTCGAAATCCAAATTAATTGGGTGTTTGGTTATATGAATTAAGAGTTTTGTCTAGTCTTTCACTTGTTTACTTACATTGTAGGCAGCTCTTTGTAAACATAATTAGGCAAGTTAATAAATCAAATTCTTTATTGATGTTGTTCTTTTTCTCAGGGGTGAGACTTCATCGAGTTTTTGGTTGTTTTTCATTTGTTTAAAGGATAAATCATATATTTCAGATAATTGGCTTCAAATGACAACATGACAACGAGCTCAAGTCAGGTTTTGATACTAGCATCTACATCATGTGTCGACTGTGGTACCTAGCCATGTTCCATAAATCATTGTCAACTGTCATGTATATTATTGAGGGTTGCTCTCTATATGAAAACATGCAACCGTGCTATTAGACAATCTGTAGTATCCTATATGTATGCCCCTCAGTTGCGAAGAATATAACAATAAATTCCATTCAGAATCTTTTACATGGCATCAAAGGGTCTTACAACCTTTCATCTCTCTTCCACTTCTTCAAGCTCTGCCACCTCTGCCTCAATCAAAACCTTGTGTACTTCATTTTTCATTGTCAAGTTGACAGATTCAAATTTTCTTCTTTGGTGCTCTTTTCTCGTTGGTCATGACTTTTGGAGATTTGTTGATGGCTCTTGTATGATGCCATGTAAGAGATTCTTAATGGAATTCATTGTTCTATTCTACTCAACTAAGGTACATATATATAGGATACTACAGATTGTGTGTATACACAAGTTATGCATGAAATCAATCCTAGAATCAAGCCTAATAATGCGTAATTCTAAAAATACAAAGGTCAAAGGAGTTCAATTAGGAAGAAGAGCTAAATTAGGAAGATTGTCTAACGCATGCCTTTCCTCAAATCATAGACTTTATAATTTATTCTTCTTCTATGCATTCTATATGATCTCGAATTAAAATTATTTTCATAAAAGCAACCGATTATTGCATAGTGAATGTACAGTAACACAAATATGAAATATGAGTGGCATTTACTTTGAGCAAGCCTCACAGAGTAAAACCCTGTGCCTGACAATCTTTTGATAGGTGTCAGTGCAAGCTCCTGTATTTGTGCATGGTGGAAAGGCCAATGAGCAAATTACAATTGTCCCCAAAACACAGAAAAGTTCTTCAAAAACAATTTCTTTTTTACTAAGGTACACGAGTGAAATTCATAAAATCAAAGCAGGGTGCAGCTGGGTGGGCTTAAGAAAAGACAAATACATTATCAGACAGAAATATCCATCCATTAAAAGTGGCTGGTGCCACAATTGGCAATGAATCCAACTACAAGAAGTTTAGGAGATAACTTTGTGTCTCAAATTATCTTAATTTGCAAACTAAACAAGCTTTCGGTTTAAAACAACTAACAGAAACACTCTACAGTCACTGACTCTGTTAGATCAAGGTGCTTCAACCATCCAATATAAGCCTAAATTGTCAAAAGTTAGTTTCTAATACCAGTTCAACATATACCAGGCTTCCACGACACTGTTTCCAACCATTGGGAAAAGTTTACCACGCTGTAGCAGCAGGGAAAGAAACTAAAAGAGAAGAGCACGAGTCTTAAAAAAAACTATACAATCAGTTGCTACTTGAGATAAATTTACCACTAAGAAGAAAGCCGGTAAGCACTCCCAAAGAAGTTGGTTTCTTCACAGCTATCGTGTAGAGATCCTTATCAACATATGCTGATGGATAATCAATGGATTCTGCTAATCAAGACCTGTAGGCAAGATCTTGTTCGTCTGTATCTTATTCTGTCAAAAGCTGCAGACTTATTCAGTCAAATCGCATATTTTCACCTTTATGCCAACAATTAATTTTGATATTCAAGATTAATCAAGAATCAATCAAGTAGGTTACCAAGAACTCACACACACAAAAAAAAGAAGAAAAGGGTTATATGTCAAAGCATTAACAAAAAGTAGTTTCAGAAACAACTGTTTCATTGACAGCAAAAGCTAACACGTTGTAAGCAGGTTGAGATAGCGCAAGGTTGAGATAGAGACTTGTTCCACAGTGCCTCTCTAAGCCAGCCAAGCTTGGTTCATCAAGTCTAGTAGCCCCTCCCTACCCATTGCCAATAGGTTTTGGGTTGGGTGCCTCTAAATTTCTAACATTAACAGTCCAAGAAGGAAGTTACTTTATATGAATCTCATCTAACAGTTGGTAAAAATACATATAATTTCATCAGTAAAAGATAATTATACCGATCTCTTCTTAAGTAGAATGACTGTTAATTCCATTAATAAAATGAATGATTTGACAAAAATACTTTCAATTTCCCACATTTGGAGATCATTGAATTACATGAGAGTGTGGACAGAGAGAGTAAAGATAGAGAGATAGAGATTACTGTAACAAAAGAGAGTTGTTAGAGACAAATCAACAGTGGGCATGGAGTGTGGTGTTGCACTGGATAGGAAAAGTGGCAATTGATTTTTATTTTGACTAAAGCATCCCGTAATCCCACCCCACTTGCAATAGTGGCAAACTCAATTTTATGGTTTGTTATTTTTTATTTAAAAAAATATTATATTTCGTTTTAATAAAACTAAAATTACAAAATATATTTAGTCTACATGTACTTTAAAATTTTACTTGAAAATAGTGATTAAAATAAACAAAATAAATTTGTTGGTCGGGTTGTCTAGAAAATTGGTAAGTTTAGATTGAGCTTATAATAAATAATCCACTTTGACTTGTCTAAATCTGAATGCTTGCCAATTTTACGTATAGCACATCTTACGATATCGTTTGTAGTATGGAAAAAATTAAACAGTAAATTATACTAACCTCGTCTAATAGTTGTTAAAAAGAGGAAATTTCATTTATACCCCTATACTTTGACATGATTTTTAATGACCCCCCGACTTTTAGTATTTTCATTTTTGCCCCCGTACTATGTAAATTACTATCGATTTCACCCTTACCATCTATTTCTGTTAAGGAAGTGGACGGAATGGGTGACGTGGCCCCCTATACTTTTGGATGGAGGCAATATGCAACAGTTTGGCTGAGCACAATCAATTAGATACATTAGGTTTGCTTAGAACTTCCCAAATCACAATTAGGGTTTTCAATTTGCTCTCAAAATTCCAAAATCAAAGTTGAGAGTCAACAACGATTATGAAATCACATTGAAATCAAAGTGTTTGCACCCATTTTTGAAAAGTCCTGTCGACAGGTGGTCTAGTCACTGGAGGACACGTGGCCAAGTTCAGGATGGATGTTTAGCATCAAAAAACAAAGGTCAGTAGTTGGAAGTGGGTCTTGCATAATAGTGAAGCAGTTACTACCTAAGTCATGGGCTTAGTGGGTGTTTTGCAAAAAGAGGAAAGTGCAAGGTGTGAGTTTCTTTTTCTATCGATGGAAGGTCTGAAAGATAGAGAGGTGTGTGGCAACTTAAAGGGGAAGCAATTCGACAGGAAGAAATGAAGGATTGGAAAGGTTTGACAGCCTAGAAGTCAAGAAGCAGTTGCAGCAGTTACACAGCAGTAGTTGCAGATTGAGGAGATCGTGGGGGCGTGGGAAAGAAGAAGTATAAAGGCTAGAAATTTGCAGAGAGAGACATCATCAACAACACAAAGAGCTAGTTTTAGACTTAGCATAATCTAGGAGTAGCTTTCTTAGTTTATGAGTAGTTTCTTCTACTGTAATTTGTACTTTGTAACTGGATGAGCCTTTGTGATTTCAATCTGAAATTACTTTTGTTTATCTTTTCTACCTTGTTACCATCAATTGATATAAGGCAGTTTGTTTTCTTCTTGTTTACTTTGTTACTTACAGTTGATCCAAAGAAGTCCTCATCCTTTTGAGGTATTCGAACAAGTACCACAATTGCTTGATTGTTCCCGTTTAATTGTCTAGTTTAAGATTATTGATTGGTTGCTGTCGATCCAACCCTAGGATAATTTTTACTAACACAAAGGTTGAACGATGGGTTGGGTGCTAAGAGAGAGAGGAATAACGGTGGAGGAAGAGGAACACCTATATATGGTATATATATATATTTTTTTTGTTAATGTTTTTTTAAGTTTTTTATTTTTTATTTTTTATTTTTTTTAATTCTTGTTGGAAATCGCATGTGTTGATGTTAATATTATTTTGGAATGGTGAAAGCTTTGTTTATTTGTATGTGACATGGAATTTTTAATGAAATTTGTTTATGTTTATTTCAGTTTCAACAGTTTTACTTTAAGAAAATATTTGTTTATGGTTGTTTCGGTTTGAAATTGATGAACACATATTAAATCTTTTTTTTTTTTTTTTATTTCAAATTGATGACTACTTGTTTATTAGTTATTTATCTCTAGTGTAATGTAATAGTATTTTATTATTGTGAGTTCCATTGAATAGTAGTTTTAATGACAAATTTACATTAAAAAATGCAGAGATTTTACAATCAAAATGCATCATGGAAGTGTGGTTAGATATATTCCACAGAGGGTTTACAATGGTAGTATGGTAAATCATTTTGACTTTTGTCATTCAGATCAAATTTTGATTACAGAGTTGTGTTGCATGGCTAAGGAATTAGGACATAGGCCAATAATAACTATTACAATAAGGTTAGTGGTTATGGTGGAGATGGAGTTACTAAAATATGATGCTGATGTATTGATGTTAGACACATATGTGGATGTTGGCCAACACCTACATATGCTAAAGTGTAACCACCTGATGTGAAGAAGAGAGCTGGAATGCCAAGACTACATAAGAGGAAGGAGACTGATGTACTAATTGATGCAACTGATTCAAGTAAGTTGGGAAAGAGGAGAATCCAAATGACATGCAAGAATTGTGGCAGGTTGGGACACAACAAGAGAACATGCAAAGTCAAAGGCCAATTCACCTACTTGACAAATCATGTGAGTTCCACTCAACTAATTCATATTTTTAATGCATTTTGTAAACTTACACATTGCTAACTTTTGTTTTTTAGTTCTTGTAGTCCTAGGTTGAAGGAAGCCAAGGTCAGACCCAACCTAAAGGAAGCCAAGGTCAGACCTAGCCTGAAGGGAGCCAAACTCAAAGTCAACTATAAAGAAGCCTAGTTAGGAGTCAAGTTACAGAAGCAACTAAAGTTAGGAAGAAGAAACTGGCTGTGAGTTTTAAAAATTTATTTGTTAATTTAAACAATGTCTTCCATGCATATGTCCTAACAATGGTGATAGCTATTGCAGGTAAAAAGGAAAATGGTTATGACAACAAGTGACTCAACTCCATTGCCTGCAAGTTAGGATATGCAGGGGTCTGCAGTAAGTTCCAATACTAACACTCCTCTACGAGGTCAAATTAGATGGAGAGGAAGAGTGGTGTATAATGCTAGTGCTGTCAAATCTCCTCTGGGTGAAACCAAGAATGCGGCTGAAACAAAGTATGGGCAAATGAATGACAAGTGTTGTTGTTGTTGTCCTTTTTTTTTTTTTTTTTTTCTTTTCTTTAAACCATGTTGGAGAAGGTTTTTGCTACTTTTGTTCATGGAACACAATGTAATGGATGTAAAGGTTTTTGCTGCTTTTGTTCATTTTCCATAACCTTGACAGTGGTAGGGGCTTTTTGTACATTTGAAGTCTAGTTTTTGTATTGGTTGCCCATTTCTTAGTATATGTTTTGCACAGCATAAATGACAAGTGTGTGAACTGATCAAAGTCTGAATGATAATTTACTTTACTGCTACTGTGACAAGCTATTGATATTCATTGGTGATGGACAACTATGTATGTGTGCTTTTGTAATGGTTTTTTTTTTTTTTTTAAGGGATGGACATAACAATAAAAGCAAGAATGACAATTTTTCTGCTGTATTGTTTTGACCAAATTGAATTTGGATTGACAAATTCTGTGTGTGATTCACAGTCCTTTCCTAGCTTCCAAAAGTTCAGTTGTGATGGACTGCTATGTGTGTGTTTTGGTGTTTGTTCTTTTCAGTTTTCATTTCAGGAATGGTCACACAGTGAAATGAAGAATGTAACTTTGGTGCCTTACTGTATTGTTTTTCCTAATTTGAATTTGGAGTGACAATTATGGTTACAAATTATGTCCCAACTTCTATGTGTTTCCTTTGTCTATGTCAGAGTTACCAAACACAAAATAATACACATGACATTAATAGGTCACCAAACACACAATTTTTATCTCAAAATCATATTTTTCCATTAACAACAATTCACCCATTGCATATGATTCTTAAATAGGATACATACTCCATTCATTTTTACGCTACCATATAACTTGTAACTTTATATTACAAACCATATTCCTACAACCAACCATGAAAAAACCAAGCAAAACTATAATTTCCTCTCTTTTCCAGTCCTTCTCTTCAGTTGTGCTTCTATCTTATTCAACTTCTTCAACAGACCAGGAATGATCTGCACTGCCCGATATCACATGGGTGGGTCTACCCAGGTAAAGTGATTGCAACCATTGTTACGGCAACTAAGAAATCTCCTCCTAGGATTTGCGTCGGTCCATGTTGTGTGTATTAGCTTTCTTTTTCTAAAAACATTGCAAAACATCTCGTCCACACCATTTGCGTTCCATCTTTCTTGATTTCTTGAGCTTTGATTGTTCCTCATTTCTGTTCTCCCACTGATTTCATTGATGCTCTGTTTTTTTCTTCTATTTTGATGTGGTCTTTGTTTTTGTAGGTTGAAGGGAATACAAGAGAAAGTTAGGTTTTGGTGAGAAAGTCTTAATTTTCCCTCCATCCAAAAGTATAATGGACCACGTCACCCATTCCGTCCATTTCCTTAATAGAAATAGACGGCATGGGTGAAATTGATAGTAATTTACATAGTATGGAGGTAAAATGAAAATACTAAAAGTCGGGGGGGGGGGGTCATTGAAAATCTTGTAAAAGCATAGGGGTATAAATGAAATTTTCTCTGGTAAAAACAAACATAATTCCACTAGTAAGAGATAATTACACCGATCTGTTCACAAATAGAATGGATGTTAATGCCATTAACAGAATGAATGATTTGACAAAAATACTTTCAATTTGCCTCCTTTGGAGAGCATTGAATTGAATGAGATCGTGGATAGAGAGAATAGAGATGGAGATTACTGTAATAAAAGAGCGTTGTCAGTGACAACTCAACAGTGGGTGTGGTGTTGAGCTAGACAGGAAAAGTGGCAATTGTTTTATGATATTTTGTGCCTGTTTGGTACAGCTTAAAAGCTACTTATTTCAGTTTTCAGTTTAATTTAAGCTATTTTAATGTGTTTGGTTTAGCTTATAGCTTATAGCTTATAGCTTTTTGAAAGTCAGAAATCAGCTTATTCTTTGAGTGGGGCAGGAGATGCTTAATTTATAAGTCAGAAATCAGCTTATGTTCATAGTTATAAGCTATAAGCTGTTTAGGTATAAGTTATAAGCTGTTTCCCACAGCTCTACCAAACAGGGCCTTTGATTGAAAATTCCTGTAATCCTACCTACAATGGCGACAAACTCAATTTTTTGGTTTATTTTTCATAAAAATAAAAATATATTTAGTCTACATGTATTTTAAATAGTTATTTGAAAATAAATGGAAAGAGTGGTCAGTAGAGATAAATATTAATAAAATAAATTAGTCGGTCAGGTTAATTTGTTCAACAAAAATGCCTAAGCCCCCCAATGGGGGTCACCGGGGGTCGTCCTGATTGGCCCAGAAAAAAAAACAGTTTTTTTTTTTTTTTTTTGATTTCAGCGAATGGGGGGTTGCCACGTCACTGGGGGTCGACCCCCAGTGGGGGTCTGAAGCACAGCCCTTTGTTCAACTCGTGCCAAATTCAACTCAATCCACTTAAATGTTTTTAACAAAATTGACGAGTTTGGGTTGAACTTATAATAAATAACTCATTTTGACTTAGCTAAGTATGCCTGGTTGCCAATTCTATGTATAGCACATGATTACGACATCGTTTGCAGTATGGAAAAAATTAAAGAGTGAATTACGTGAATCCCAACAGTTGGTAAAATTACATATAATCCCATCAGTAAAAGATAATTACTCCGATCTGTTCTCAAATAGAATGGTTGTTACTTTCATTAACAAAATGAATAATTCGACCAAAATATTTTCATTTTCCCTCCTTGGAGTGTAATGAATTGAATTGAATGAGTGTGGACAGAGAGAGTAGAGACACAGAGATAGAGATTAGTATAAGGCCCCGTTTGTTTGGAGAGTTAGAGGGGAAATTGGGATTGGTAGTGAGGTAGGATCCACTATATTGTGTTTGTTTTAACAGATAGGGAGGGGATTGATAGTGAGCTCCGGATTAGGATGGACCTCCCCAAGGAGATTCGGATGGGCTTCCAGGACTTGATATTAGAAAAATAGTCCGGCGGATTAGAAATTTTTTATTTTTATTTATTTTTTATTTTATTTTTTACATGTCGGGTATTTTTTTTTAACATTAATGTTTAATTTTTTGTATTTTTTGTTAAGTAAAAATCATTATTTTATTTGTTTTATTTTTTTTGGAAATTTTTTGTTTTATTTTATTTATTTTAAATTTTTTTACATGTTGGGCATTTTTTTTAAAACATTAATATTTAATGTTTTTGTATTTTTTTTTATTTGTTTTATTATTTTATATTTATTTTATATAAAAATAATTTAACAATCCCTACACTAACAACTATTATCAAAACAAACACAATTTTACTTAATCCCCTCACTATTAATTCTCTCACTATCAATTCCCTCCATTCTACTCCTGAAAACAAACGGCCTAATGAAAGACAGTTGTTAGTGACAACTCAACAAACGGTGTGGGTGGGGCGTTGCTCTGGATAGGAAAGTTGGTAGTTGTTTTATGATATTTTGACTAAAAGATTCCCGTAATCCCACCTATAATGGCAGCAAACTCAATTTTATGGTTTTTATTTTTTATTAAAAATATCATATTTATTTAATAAAAATATGTTTAGTCTACATGTATTTTAAAATTTTATTTGAAAATAAGTGAAGAAGGTGATCAGCAGTAATTAAAATTAGTAAAATAAACTAGTTGGTCGGGTTGATTTGTTCAACTCATGTCAAATTCAATTCAATCCACCTAAAGTCTTTTACCAAATGGGTGAGTTTAGGTTAAGTTTATAATAAATAATCCATTTTTACTTGTCTAAATATGATCGGTTGCCAATTTTACGTATAGCACATGATTACAATATCGTTTGTAGTATGGGAAAAAAATTTAAAGAGTAAGTTACACGACTTTCTTTAAAAGTTGGTAAAAATACACATAATCCCATTAGTAAAAGGTAATTACTTACCAATCTCTTCTCAAATAAAATGGTTGTTAATTCCATTAACAGAATGAATAATTTGACAAAAATACTTCCAATTTCCCTTTGTTGGAGGGGAATGAATTGAGTTGAATAAATGTGTACAAAGAGAGTAGAGATAGAGAGATAGATATTACCATAATCAACTATGCTACATCCCATTAATATAGCACCACCATTTTGACCCTAATGAGGTGGAAGAGATAGATAATAGATAGAGAGAGGAAGGATGAGGAGTGTGAGCCCACCGCTTCACATGGTTCATTCCATGTCATTAGGGGTGGATCGGGGGTGTTCAATTAGTGTTCCCAAGCATTTTTCTTACTCTAATAAAATAGAGTTGTTAGTGACAAGTGTGGTGTTGCGCTGAATTCACATAATCAATAAAAGTGACAGTTGCTTTATGATATTTTGATTGAAAAATTCTCATAATTTGTCACGACTCAAACCTGCCCCTATAGATTTGGCATTGTAACCGACCAGTAATCTAAAGATTACCAAAGTCCTCTGAACAGATTACCAAAAATAAGGGGCTAGCGGAAGCATATAACAAATGTACAGTGTCCATAAAGTTGTGCAGACTTATATATGATAGAAAATTAAAACTTATATTTACATATAATATGACGTCAGCCTTACATACAGAAGAAACATAAACTCGCTCAAACAAAAGAAATAAAATAAATCTTAAAACTTGTTTATAAGCATGTTCACAAAAACTTGATCACAAAGACTTTTGAAACCTCCTCGTGAGGCGCACAAGTTGGCTGACACAAACTGATCCAAACTGGAAGTTTCAAACCTAGTCAAATGCCTAATCACCTACATACATAATATAAATAATGAGCTGGAGCCTAGTGAATAACAACAGAGTAAAGGTTTTGATGAATGATGTCCATAACAAATTCAGAAATTAGAATTCAGATCAGAAGCAAATTCATAATAGAAACGAATTCTTATATATATTCAAATTGTAAACAATCATACGTGATACATCTATTAGCACTAACAGATCAAATTGGTCATGAAGACCCATATACACATGAGGTGGTCATAAAGATCCACTTGCAGATCATGTAGTTGATTATGCACAATCAGTTCCACGAATGGAACCCACGTGAAACTCTGGTACCAGGTAACTTATAACATATCACATGATGCTAAGGATGCCACGATACATTTCAGAACTAGGACAACCATTCATCTATATAGAACATATCATTTTGGAAAACAGAGCTTATCATATCATTTTATTTAGAAAATATTTAGAGTCAAACATATCTTTACAGAGTAGTTACTCATAGATAGCTCTAGAAGCAGAATAGACAACGTAGACAGATCGGTCGGATAATGGCGCGTGACCTACACACAAACACATGACAAATACATATTGAAACACACACTCCGAAAACACTTACCTTATCGCTTTTCTTTCTTAATGTGTTTCTAATTATATCCTCATTAATATAGCCTAGACCATGGCTTAAGAATGCCTAAGATGGAATGGAGATGCAATTATGTGCGTTGAAACACTTTGCAAAATTTTTGAAAATAGGGCAGTTCGCTCGAGCGAAGCTTTAGTCGCTCAAGTGGTCTGCAAAATCTTACAAAGTACTAAGAGCTCTCATTTCACGCTAGAGCCAACTTTTGGTCGCTCGAGCCAAGATTGAAAATAAAGGGTGGTCACTCGAGCGGTCTTTTGGTTGCTCGAGCCAACCATCAAGCTTTGCAAAACTTCTGAGAGCTCAAAATGTACGCTCGAGTGATGGTTTGGTAGCTCGAGCAATGTGACCAAATTCTGGAATTTCCAGATTTCAGTTCCAAGTTCAAAACCAATTTCAAAGCTTTCAATCTTGTTCATTTGGGCCAAAACTTGAAGAAACACTTGAAAACTTAGAGTAAAACATGAAATGAAGACCAATTCACAAAATTAAGGCCCAAAAACTTGACAATTCTTCAAAATCAAATCAAAACCATTCTCTTCTATACATGGTATGAACATGCATGTAATCATCCAAATTCTTCACTTTGAAAACATGATCAAGTAAGATAAAATGACATAGAACATAATGAATTTCCAAAACCAAGTTGAACTATTGACATAAAAGAGGGAATTCTTTGAAATCAACTTCAAAACATGGTGACTTATGCATCCATGCATGATGTGATCTCATTTCTACATACTAAGCTCAATTTTCATGCTTGATCATCAATTTCACTTGAATTTTTACACTAAACAATTCAATTATATGATCAAAGGGTTGAATCTCTACCTTAAGTCTTGAATTCATAAATTGAGTGACTTAATTCTTCCAAAGTTGAGCAAAATTTTGCCTTCCCCCTCAATTTCCTTCACTCTCTCTCTAAAGTGTTGAATTCTCTCTCAAGCTCTCACCCTCTCTCTCTCTCTCTTACGTTTTTTCTTTTTTCTTTTTTTTTTTCTTTGTTTTTTCTTTTTTGTCTTCAAAATGATAAGAATGAGAAGTCCAAACACTCATATTAGCATTATATAAGCTCAATTAGCTTAGGCTAATTAGTTACGATTAGAACTAAATGAATTCAACTTAATAATTAATTTATTTTAATTATTTGATTCCGAATCGAATTATAATTAAACTTACCATAAAATCCTAAAAATTTGCATTAACACATTGGTGCAGTCAATTTCATATTCGGGTGCCGATAAGACCGTCAATTAACAGAACAAAGCAGAATCTTGAATAGATATTCCTACGGCTAATAGATAGGAATTCAAATAATATGCAAATCACAAAATTTAACACATAATTCTCTTCTTAAACCTTAATTAACATTCCTAATTATGGATTATGGGCTAATTACGTATCGAGGTTGTTACAGTCTTCCCCTCTTAAAGAGTTTGGTCCTCTAAACTATAATTTATCTTCATTTTGGAAGAATATAGGATCCAATGGGAATAATTCCAAATATCTTTTCATCATATCTTCTTCATCTCCCATGTTGTATAGGTTGCTTCGAGTTGTTGCCAATCGACTTTAACCAATGAATTTTTTTGTTCCTTAATCTTTTGACCTGGCAATTCACAATCTGTATTAGCCATTCTTTATAAGTAAAGTCATCTTTCAACAATACATGTGTCGGTTCAATCACATGAAGCAGATCCTGCAAATAATTCTAAAACATTGAGACATGGAAGACATTATGTATATGTTCCATGACGGGAGGTAAGGCTACTGTAGACCACCCCGAACTCGCTCCGCACGCGAGGGCGCGAATTGGGTTCTAGCTACTACAGTTCGGACTCCTGTCACGGTTCTGAATCTAATCTTACAAAGTGCAATGTAAGACTGATGAATCACCAAAGAGTCCAAATCCGGCAAATCGTTTTGGAAAATCGATTTTAATCAAAAAGCGCCAAACATGGACTGCTTTGCTAGATTTCAGAGTCGCCACCTAAATATTTTATTTTGGAAAATTTAGGAAACCCTGACTCGTGCCTAAGGCCACGTGTCCGTCATCACCAAAGTTGCCTTAGGCTCGAGAACTTGGGTACGAGGGGGGAAAGCTCATGAAATGAGCAGCCCCCGCTTGCCTGATCAAAGGATCGGCCTCTATTAACATGATATGTTGTTTTTGAAAATACATGTGTTCTTGTTTGATTATTAGCTAACTTACTATGTGATGTGCACAACACACAAGTATAGACTAAATCGCTCGATTTGGAACGAAACATCTCATGTTTGTTTTTTTCAAAAGTGGTTTGAAGATGCTACTCGCAAGTAGGCTAAAACGTGGATTTGCCACCAAACAAGGTGGGCTTAAAACATGATGATTTGCCACTCCAAGTGGGCTTAAAACTCACATTTTGATGAATTGTTCCAATTCAAGTAATGAAGCCTTCATCCACAGGCATTCATACAGTTTAGCATTTAAGTGAATAGCCTCATGGCAAGCATGCTGACATGGCAACACTCACACTCATGCAAGGATGCTAAAGCATAAACACTTACAGTGTACTCCGAGCCAAAACAGAAGCTAGTTAGTAATCATGCATGATCCTAGCTATGTTAAGATGCCTAATGCAACACATGCAAAAATGCAACTAAAATAGGCTCGGCTATCTAGAATGGCATATGAATGCAACACTTGATACATGTATTCAAATAGGAATTGATAAACAATGCAGTTTCAATGATGCGCCGAGCCCAGTGCATGCAAGACGAATGAATGATGCACGTATGCAAGCATAAGGTATGCTAATCGAAATATGTCCTAATCTAACCACTGAAAGCGGGTAAATAAAAGGGAGAAAGACGTAAGGTTGGAAGACATTCACACACGCACGCACACTTATTACAACATTTGCCCTCTCGACGGAGGGTCCAAATGAAATGAAAGCTAACTAGCTACACTAATTAAGCTAACTATTACAAACCACAACTAATTAACTATTCTAGTTAATTAATTATTACAACACAAACTGATTAGCTAAGCACATTAACTAATTAAGTACAGAACCAACGAATTAACCATCTAAGCAAAACAGTTAAAAGGCTTCGAGGGCGAAGGATGCATGCATGCTCGATTGGCTTCCTCCCGAAAATCCGTTACTTTGCCACCGGTTGCCTCTGTTTGCATTCACCTCAATTTCCGAACACTGAACCAATTTCCAGGCCACTTCTACTCCAGAACCAGAACAAGAACAACTTTGGGCCGCCTCTGAGCCTAAAGATTGTCGGCCACTTAAAGTGGCCGGTAGGCCACTTGCACTGGCCGGTCGCCACTTGCTCCTGCACACTCCAATTTTGCTGCAAACAGAGTACAAAAGGAGCAAGGCAAGGTATTTGCAGGGTATGTGTGTACAACCACCCTCCTTATCATTTCTCAAGCTCAAAGGAATGCAGTACTCGACTCTAGGGCCACCAACCGAGCATCGCAATGCATGATGGTCGAGAAGCCAAGTTTGTACACGTTAATGAATGCACAAATAACACACAAGACTCAAGAGGCCTCCACCCTATCATGCACAATCAAAGGGGACAGCGACTAAGAAATGAGGCACGTTTCATCACTTCAAGTATGAAACGTCTCTCATTTCTTATGTTTGGATTAACGTCCGATCCAAACACATGCAATGCAACACAAACATGTTATCTTGACATGTTTTACTTTGATTCATTTTGTTTACTCGTTTTAGATTACCGATAAGCCCTTTAACCGGTTAAGTCCAAAAGTGAGAAGTCCTCTAATTTGAAAGACGGACCAAGCCACAAGCTTCTTGAGCATGAAAGAAGCATCATGCCATTGGGCATGAACGCCTCAATTTCATGCTCAAACCAACAAAGGGCTTAAGACCTCTTTCAAAGTGATACAACAAATGAAAGATGGCATGCAATGGTATACATTTCAGCACTGAAATGGCACGACAAATGATGCTAAAACATGCTAACAACTCATGCAATGCATGCTAAGAGTCAAGAATGCCGAGACTAGCGAAGGACACAACACTAGAGGCACGCAATACTATGCACAAACAACCAAACCAGCCCAAAACAGAGCTACAGCAAGCCAAAACAGTGGCTAAAATGAACCGAGAAGATATCATTAAAAGCAAGAAAATGATGTTCATGCATTGGCTCATAAACGAGGCATAAGGCTCAACTCTCAAACACAATTAAAAAGCGATATATATGAGTGTATAATGGGAGTATATGCTCTGAAATACCATGCCAAATGATGCCATATCATACAAACAACACATATACAATATGTTAAAGGCCCCGAAACTCAAAGCTAGTCAAGGCCCTTTACACTACAACCATACTAAGCGATGCTCAAATGACCTTAACCATTCAAAACAGACCTAAGGAAGGTCAAAACAGTAGTAAAAGCATGCTAGACTCGCAGCATAGATGGCAAGAAAGATAAGTTCAAGTATTGGCTCACAAATAAGGCATGATGCTCAACTTCTCAAAAGCATTGAAAGAGCGATTTAAGTGGAAGCATGGCAAAGATATAAGCTCTGAAATTTCATACCAAATGATGCCATATCATGCACACATCATAAATATAGCATGCTAAGGGCCTCAAAACTCAAGACTAGTGAAGCCATTTACACTATAGCTATACAAAGCAAGCCCCAAAAGGCCAAGAACACTCAAAACAGTCCTAAAGCATGTCAAAATAGTACCAAAACATGCATGGAGTATATCCAAGACAAGCTAGAATGAAAGGCCAAAACACCAAGTACACTAGGTTAAGGAGCATGATTGCACTACAAGTGCAAAAACCAAGCAAGAGGTGATCCAACCAACTAAAATCAGAGTTGAAGCATGCTAAATAATGGCCAAAAACATGCTGGAGTGAAGCCAATACATGCTAGAATTATAGGCTAAGACATGAAGCATGTTAGGCTAGCGAGTAGGATTACAATACAAGTGTATGAAGCGTGTATAAGGTGACTTAACCAAGCCAAAATAGAGCTACAACATAGTGAAATAAGACCAAAAAAAGGCTGAGACCAAGCCAACACATGCTAGAAAAATATGCTCAAGTATGAGGCCAACAAGACATAGAACCAAGAAGCAAGGAGGGAAAGCCACCCCCTCCTACTTTAGACCTTAAAACATGGTTTCTACCACTGAAATTCCTCTGAGTTTCAATGGTAGAAAGGCCAAACAAAGCGTGCCTCTAAAGCTTTAAAAGATGGCACCAAGCTTAAGCAAATAAGGCACACAAGAGGGTAGAACACCCTCAACACCAAAGAGGCCTCAAACAACCATTTTAAGCACTTAGAAACAAAGGTTTTTATAGTTGCAAGCAAGGCCTAAAATAGCATGCAAGGATGGCCAAATAAGCAATGAAAGAAAAGCTTTAAAGAGGATATGGGACTCACCCTTGAAGCACAGCAATAACAGCAACTTCTGAGCCAAAACCAGCTTTAAGAAGCTCAAACAAACCTCAAGAAACCTCAGCTCCAAGGTAGGGTGTTTGGCTAAGAGGGTTGTGTACAAAAATGCAAAAAAAATACACTTCTAAGCACAATATATATATATATAGAGAGAGAGAGAGAGATATTTTTGCTTCTCAAAATTTTGAACCCCCTATAAGGGGGAAGCACCTCCCCTTATATAAGCAAAGCAAGGAGAAGCTTGCTTGACAAGCTTAGAGCTTGCTTGAATCCCTCCCTACACGTGTAGGGAGGATGCATTCAGTGACCAGCAGCTGGAACAGCTGGCACCAAAAATATCTGCAAAAATAGAAAAATCGCCGTCGGCCACTTCCACTGGTCTACCGGCCACTTCAAGTGGCCTAGAAGAGGAGAAAGTGGCCTACAACCACCAAAAGTGGCCGACAGGACCTCCCCTCCCTCTAGGAAAGGATTAACAAGGTATGGTCAAAAAACAAACCAAAATGAAGGGATCTAAGAGACACCTAGACAAGGCACTCAACTAAAAGCTCCCGAAACTAGCCTACCGGCCACCGCAAGTGGTCTACAAGAGAGAAAAGTAGCCTATAGCTACAAAAAGTGGCCTACAGGCCTCTTTCTCCCTCCAGGCAAAGTGTAACAACCCTCATTTAACTTAGCCATGCTTGCATACATCTTTGTATGATTTTGTCTCGTCATGCTGTAAATCTTGTTATCTTGTTTAGTCGTGCTTTGTTATGTGTTACTTGCCTGATCTTGTACCTTGCTTGGTGTGTAGCCGAGGTTGGTTTAGTATAGTTCGCCTTTGAACCTTTGCACTTAGAACCGTGTTGGAACCACTTGGTTGACTTTCATCTTCACCCCGGCATGTTTGCCGAGATGTCACTCTTTGGGCCGATGAGTTCAGAGCAAAGGCCGAGATGTTTCGCACTTAGTGATTTTTGTCCCAGGGCAGGCATGACTTAGACCGAGGTGTGGCATACCCAGGCCAAGGTGTGGCACAGCTTAGTCAAGTGTCGTCCTCCCTAGCCGATGTCCTTGTTACCCCGTTGCCGAAGTTTTGACTCTAGCCGATGTCCTTGCTTGCCGATGTGTCTTGCCATCTAGCTTGTTGAGTACGCTTTGTCAGAGACTTGTCTTATCAATCAGTCACTTTTGAGCTGAACCAACCCGGTAGTGACACGTGTCCGAGCTGTGTGTTAAGACAGCCGGCAGACTTTGAACCAAATCATTTTGTCTCAAATCTTTGTTTTAGAGAGAGAAGCTCTAGAAGTAGAAGGAAAGAGTTTTGGAGAGAGAAGTAGAGTTCCGAGCTTGATCTTCAAGGATCGAACCGTTGGATTCGAGTTTTGAGGTTTGATTCTTGCTCTCCTCTGTTTGTTCTTGTTGTTTACCGAGCTGCATTGCATGATCACATTTGTTCTGCATGCCATGCATTGATTTGAAGTTGGTTCTTGAAGAGAAAAATAATATTCTTGTGTTCTTGAAGAAGATCTTGTTTGATCCGAATGTGTTTGGCAAGAACCACGTTTTGTGTTTGTTTTCACACGATTTCTTGTGAGGGTACCCAGGTCCATGTTTTGAACTCTTGGCATGAAATCTCAGTTTTGAATAAGCAAGTTATGATTTTGGCACGCATGTTTTTGATGTTCTTGATGATGTTGTCCCTTGCATTCTTCAAAGGGAAACCCAGATTTTTCCCGATTTCGTTTTGTATGTGGCCATCAGGACCACACCTCGGCAAGGAGGTGTGGGACCTCGGCAAGACCTGGACGATACCCAGTGTGTTTTCCCGAGATGGGAAATAACGTTTTGACTCCCAGCATGTTTTGCTTTGTTATTGACTTGGATTCGGTGAGAGTGCCGAGATCATTGTGCGCATGTAAAGCTTGTTTTGAGAATGTGATTTGTCATGTGATTGTAGGACTTTGATCTTTGCTTTGAGCCTACACCTGAAGACCGAGGTGAGTGGTGCTTTTAATAAAGCTATGTTATACTGTTTTGGATAAACTTTGTCTTGCCTTGTTTTGATAAAAGTATTTGATAAGCATGAATGATTAGCCTTGTTTTGATGTTATCAGTAAAAGTCCCTTGGCTGGAGGACTATAAACTTTCGCAGCACTAAGTGTAAAAGTCCCTTGTACTAGAGGACTATAAACTTTTGCAGTACCAAGTATGAAAGTCCCTTGTACTGGAGGACTATAAACTTTTGCAGTACCAAGTATGAAAGTCCCTTGGCTGGAGGACTCTAAACTTTCGTAGCACTTCTTGTAAAAGTCCCTTGTGCTGGAGGACTCTAAACTTTCGCAGCACCACTTTGTCAAAAAGGGCTACGGGCCTAAGTGACACCAACCCCTTGTATTAAAAAGGATACGGTCCTTTCTTGGAAAAGCCACTGTGTTAAAAAGGGCTGCGGGCCTAAGTAATACAAGTCCCTTGTGCTGGAGGACTCTAAACTTTCGCAGCACCACTTTGTCTAAACGATTACGGATCGTACAGTCCTTTGTGTTTTGCCGATGTTAGTAAGCATCCCTTGATATTGTAAGACTTGATTGATGAATACGGTTCATCCCTTGCTTCGGTAAAGTTTTGATGTGTTTGGTTTGGAAAGATCTCGGCTAACATTCGTATGGTTTGGAATGTTTGTTTTGCTTTGAAGGACTTCGGCTATATTCATGCAAAACCTTTATTTCTAGTACTATTCACTGAGTTTCAAACTCACCCTCTCTATATATATGTAGGTGATGAGCAGGACGGTGGTGACGCCTAGATGCATTTTGCAACGCTTGTTTTTGGATTCTTGCCACATCGGCTTAGTCTTGCATTCATGTCGGCGACGACTCCTTTACGTCGGCCTTTTTGTATTTACGTCGGCAAATCTTGAAAATCATGCTTCTTGGCTTGTATTTCCTGTATTTTGTATATGTCGGCTGAGAAGCCTTTTGATCAAGATGTAAATTTGTATTTTGTTATATATGGATTTGAATGTGAACCATATTGTATATGTCTTGTCATTTGATCTAAGCACAGCTCTCATGGACCACTTGTATTTTAAGTTATTGCTTCCGCATTCGTAAGCCCCCTATGAGTACTCTGTTTGTGTGTGGATTTTTGTAAGATGGCCTTCGGTAATCTCGGATTACTGGCCATCACGACACCATCCTACTAGGGGCGGGTTGGGGTCGTGACACAAAGGCACCAAGGTCCGGTCCAAAAACCAGGCCAAAACACAGAGGGTTTAGAGGCTCAAAGACAAGGCGCATGGCCGAGATCTTCGGGCACGCAAAACGAGCACAAACATGCGCGATCATCGCGTGCACAAACGATGACGTCTGAGTCTTAAGGTCGGTCAAAAATGAGGTGTCTATAGTTTCCCCTCTTTGACAGAACTCGGAAGACATGAAATGACGGGAGTAAATGTCAAAGCCTAGAGACGATCCATTTTTGACAAGGCCGAAGACTTAGACAAACAAGCAAGAAAACAAAAAGATGTGCCCATAGGTCGGGGCAAAATGCAAACGAACATGCACAATGCAAGAACATAACTTATGATCATGCAAAAAAGACTGTTGTGAAGCATTTATGCAAAATAAATACAACATTTTAAGCAAACGAATAAGGAACTACAGTCTCACACATTCCAAAATGAAGGATGTAAGAAAATTATGCAATCTTAACTACGGCTCACGCGGGAAAGACTAAAAGCGACTACCAGGAACACCCAAAGTCTCAAACAAAACACCTTCTAGCGTATCAAACGCGAGAGGAGAAAGGCAACCAAACGCGTGTCAAATGCGAAAGGAGAAAGGCGTCCAAACGCGTGAGGAGAAAGGCGTCCAAACGCCTGTCAAACGCGAGAGGAGAAACGCGTCCAAACGCGTGTCAAACACGAGAGCAGAAAGGCGTCCAAATGCGCGTCAAACACGAGAGGAGAAGAGCGTCCAAATGCGCGTCAAACGCAAGAGGAGAAAGGGTAACCAAACACATGTCAAACGCAAGAGGAGAAAGGTAACATGCATAACAATGCAAGTGAAACGTGTTTATAACAATGCAATTGGAACGTGCATAACAATGCAAATGGAACGTGCATAACAATGCAACTGGAACGTGTGCATAACAATGCAAGAATTCAAAACACACATTCAATGTAACAACAAAACAATGTATGCCCTATGCAGCAGCCAAAGCGCGCATGATAAAGGCCACTCAACGGTAGCTTTCGATTTACCTATCAGAGAGTTACAACATATTAAAAAGGATACATCTCGCTCCTGATGATTGACGATGAGTCGTGCATCGAAGACGTGAATCGAAGCTCCCGCGGGGACATTTTGAGCCCAAAAGAGTGAACTTTGCTTGCACTTTCTCGAGGGCCAAGGACTCCAAACAGTCATAAAAACACACAGGGACAACCATGAACACCTGTAGGCCACCCCAAGGACTTGTCGTCCACTTTTCAAGGTTGTAGGCCACCTAAGTGGCCGGTCGGCCAATTTACAGAACTTTAGGGCAATTTTGTCTTTTGGCCTCGGTTCTTTAAATAAACAACTCCAAGCTTCATTTCATTCACACCTTTAGTGCCGAAAACTCTTGCTCTCCCTCCCTAGACCCTTTTTCCTCATAGATCCGGGCTTTGCACGCGTTTTCCAACGACCCACGTGAAGTTGATTCGTTAAAATCTTCCAATTTCCTTCACTTTGAACCGAACAGAATTTGTTTTCGGAGCTTCTTTCTCCATTTTCACCATTTGAGGTATGTCTCTCTCAAACTTGTCTTGAGTTTGGCACCATTTCCCGGGTTTTGACTTTCTTTGACTTTCTCTCTTCCCGAGAGTTGACTTTTGTTGACTTTTGGCAATTTTTGCTCATTTTGCTCATTTTTGCCTGCTTTTCAACTTCTTTTCAGATGGCGGACCATATCCCACATGATGGGGGTTCCCCGAGAGTAGAGGATGAGCCTGACATCATGCCATTGCCGCCGAGGATCCGGTCCTTTGACCCAGAGAGTTATCACCCTCAGGAGCACGTACTACCACCGGGTACTGTTTGTTAGTTTACAGACTTTGCATGGCGCGCACCCGCGGACCTGCTACTACGGGAGCCAGAGTCCCACCTGTCCCATGACGCACCCGGGGTATGCACTGCGCTTTTACATTTTCTGCAATGTACTTTACATTTCTCGTATAATTTGTACTTTTGCACTGTATTTCATCTGCTCATACCGAACACACTTCGCATACTGTAGTCTGCTCATACTAAACACAGCTCACACGCAACACTCTGCTCATTCTACATATAGCTCATACATAGCATTCTGTTCATTCTGCACACAGCTCATACATAACATTCTGTTCATTCTGCACATGGCTCATACATAGCATTCTGTTCATTCTACACACAGCTCATTCATAGCATTCTGTTCATTTTGCACACAGGTGGTCTCTCGCTTCACTTGAGGGTATGGATCGACTTCTGCGAGAGAGTGGTACTCAGACCTCCCAGATGACGTACGACACATTGTTGACGAGGCAGGCTTCGACCTATTCTGCACAGGGCTCTCGCATCTGACGACGAGCAGGACCGCTTTAGGTGCATTAGTAGAGAGGTGGTGGGACACCACCAACTCTTTCCACTTTTCTGCCACTAGGGACATGACGATGACCCCATATGATTTCTCTATGCTGACAGGCCTCGATGTGGGAGGTCGGCCGATTCCATATGACTCAGACATGGGGGAGTGAGAGGCAGCCTGGATCTACCTGTTAGGAGCACACCCACCCATCTTCCGATCTGGCACAGTCACGTACACATGGTTTTTGGACCACTTCAGAGGGGCCGAGCCTATGACTGTCGAGGACATAGAGCAGTATGCCGTGGATTCTTGATGTACCTCCTCGGCACCGCACTGTTCGCCGACAAGTCAAACACGGTCGAGCTATCTCTTCTGAGCGCTCTGGTAGACCTATCCCAGATCCGGCATTATGATTGGGGTGGCGCTGGCCTTGCCACCCTCTATTGCTATATGAGTTCGGGCCCCCGCAGGAGCGGGGTGAGAGTAGGCGGCTATTGGAGAGCCTGGGAGGTATGCTTTACTTTTCAGCTTTACAGTTCCTGCTATATTTTCTACTTTGCATTTTCCTGCTTACTACATTTCCTGTATTTGGCGTATTCTGCATTGCACACATGTTCTGCATTCTGCATCATCTGTGTATTCTGTATTCTCACTGCCATTAGCTCGCTTTTCCACAGTTATGGATGTATGCTTATTTCCCGGCGTTAGCCCCTGAGCTCGAGGTCGAGACACCTCTCGAGGTTCCTTACTCACACCGATATGACGGGAGATACCTGCCGAGGCCCCGAGAGACCCTACTATATCTTTGGCATTACTTCGACACGGTGCGGGCGACCGAGGTAATCCAGAACTCTCAGTTCTTTATGCTTTCAGCTTCAATTCATTTTGCATATCTAATGACAACTAATCAATTCATGCACTTGCTATTCGCAGATCACTTGGCAGCCTTCGATAGCGATGCCAGGGTTCTCTCGATTCCAGTTTGTCAGGGCATGGGCCGCCTCCCAGTACCGGATCCTGTTTGAGGGACCGGTTGGTAGAGCTTGGTTTCTCAGAGAGCGCTTCATGCGCCAGACACTGGGCCATCCCCTTCAGGCAGTCCCTTCATCGCCTCCACCATACATGCACGCCACAGAGAGTCTCTCTCCCCAGGAGGTTAACGACCTCATGCAGGGTACTGACGCAAACCTTTTCCTCGAGGTGGAGGAGTACACGATATACCTCCATACATATCTGATGCCCCCATTGACAGGTGTTCGTGTCCCTATGAGGAGAGCTGTTGACATTCCCTCATCGAGCAGTGCCCGAGCTGTAGACGTCCCCTCGATGAGCAGGGCCAGAGCATCGAGAGGTAAGGCTAGGGGGATGCCTTCCACTAGGCAATGTGCTGGATGGCCAAATCTTCTGACAGAGCTGACGAATTGGCAGTATGGGACATCTTATCAGATTCCACTTGAGCCCCCATTGCCAGATCATCGATATGTCAGGGCTTCTGACTCAGCACTAGTATGTATTATAGCTTTCATTTATTTCAGCTTTGCTCAGATATGTGTTCATTCACTTACTCATGGCTTCATTTTGCATTTGCAGCCCTCCGTAGGATATGTCGAGGGGTTGTTAGAAGCGATGGCCTCACTTGAGAGTATGGTCTTGAGGAGAGAGACCATGCTTATCTCCCACGGGATTCCGGTACTTTCCAGCTTCCTTGCATTTATCATACTCCTGCTGATATACCGAAACTGAGCACTTCGTTGCACCGATTCACTATATGCATAGATCACATCTGACACGACATACTGTATGCACATATTGTATCTGACTTCTGCACACACTCTGCATACCGCATTGGTACTTGATACTTGTTGATAAATTCAAGCTGTCTTTTCAGGTCACACCCTTGCAGACAGGACCCTCTGAGCCTTCTCGAGCGGCAGAGAGAGAGGTTCCGGCACGCAGCCGAGGGAGACATCGGGCTCCTGTCAGACGTGATGATGAGTCTAGTGGGGATGAGGAGCCAGCGAGTCCTCAGTCAGAGCCATCTGAGGGCAGAGGCGACGACACCGGCTCAGGTTCCGAGGGTGGCGATGATGCCGAGGAGGATTCTGAGGATGCTGGCTCTAGTTCAGATAGTGGTGCCGATGATGATGGTGCAGAGTCTGCTGAGCAGAGGAAAAGGACGAAGAGGGCCTCTTGATTCTGAGCTAGATAGCACCGATTCAGACGTTTTTGCTTTGTTTTCTTTTTGCTAGTAGTTTTTGCACATTGTACAACCTTAGGCAGTTTTCTTTTCTTTAAAACTTTGAACTTTTGTAAAGAGAAACCATGATGGAATGAAAACAGCTTTTTGATTGAAAAAGTATTTCATTTTACATTCTAAGCATCGCATTGCATCACACAACATGTAAATGAGATTGATTTTTGTTTGGAAACTGCACATTCAAATAGCATTGCTCTTAATCAGGTAGTGAACCAACCAACAACTGAAAGAACCAAACAACTCGATAAACAAAACAAGACCTTGACAAGCCAAACAAAATAATTACAACTTGATAAACAATTTGCAACAACTCGATAAGTAAAACAGCGACTCGACGAATAAAGCAAATTCAACAAAACGAGTAAAACCAAACAACAGAACGCATCTGAAACAGAACAAGGCACAAATTTCCAGCACTTCCACCACTTCAGGAGGACCAGAGGCTACTTGCTAGAGAGAAGGAGTGGCTATCGGCCACTCAAAGGATGTGTCGGCCACTTAAAGGGGCCAGTCGGCCAGTTAAGGTGGCCGATCGGCGACTTAAACTGGCCGGTCGGCCAGTGAGGCCAGGAACCTCCAGATTTTGGCCACCTGTCTTCCACTCACCCCTTATCTTCTATAAAAGCTCCAACTTCGTAGTTTCTTCATTTCAACACTGTTTTTGCCCCAAATGGAAGCCTTTCTTGCCCAAAAACTCTCCGAGTGGCTTGCAGCTTTAGATGGCTCGGAAAAGTTAAATTTCTGGGGTTTCGGAATAAATGCACTATTCACGCTGAGGCGCACCCGCTGCGTTTTCCGTTCCTCCATGCCGCGACTAGGTGTTGGAATCCGGTAACTCATGTTTTTAACTTCGGCGAACAAGAGATGTGCCCCACTTTTGAAGATTTCCAAGCTTTGATGGAATCTTGGCGCGATGAAGAGATCTTGCCCCAATTCCGTTTTGGCTACATCCAGGCTTTAGGACGGATATGTGGGCTTACTTTGCATGACGTTTGGTCGTTGATTCACGACGGGGAGTTGGACATCCCCAGCTTGATTCATCAATTCTCTGATGCTGGTGACCGCAGCGATCATCATTGGCAGGGTTTTTGGCGACATGCCCTCTGCTTGTGCATGTTATCTCATTTCTTACTTGCCCCTAGCTTCGGAAGGTCTAGCGTCCGTTTGATTGAGGTCGCCCAAGGCTTAAAAGAGGGCAAGAGCTGCATTGGCATGACACTAGCTGAGACTCTGATGGGCTTGGATGCCTTCCATCGCCAGGAGATGACTAGGTTCGCAGGGAGTCTACTACTCTTATAGGTAATGTTTCCCACCCTTCTCACATGTGTTTCTCACATCACTTAGCCCTCAGGCTCTGTTTTTCTCTCAAAACCCTTTCCTCACTTTTCTCTCTGCGTACACCTCTCTATTCTTTAATCTCTCATTTTTCATCCCTCCCCAGATATGGTTGATGGATAAGTTGAGAGTGGTGGACTCATGCTCAACATATTTAGCTCGTGGCTATTTCTTCCGGCAACGCCTAGTTGATGCCCCAGATGAGGGATGGTGGTGCGAATGGATGTGCAGCTTATCTGCTGCCAACATTGCTTGGCGCTGCCCCTGGCTTAATCTACCAGCGATGAGCTACAGCATGTCTAGGCAACCGGGCATTCAACTGATCGGCCTAACACACTGTGTCTTTTACTTCCCGTTCTGATTTCGGCGCCAATTTGGACATGATCAGATCTGCCCGGAAGCTAGGGTAGAGTATCCCGCTACATTTCCAGTCCAAGGCACATAGCTAGATCGATATGCCACAGCATGCAGGACGAGAGAGCTTCTGGCCCCCGCTCCCACTTTCAATTGTGCCCTTTCCAATGAGTGCATAGCTTGGCTTGAAGATGAGGCACAAGCTGGGCCTACCTTGGCATCAGAGGCTTCCACAAGCTCTGGGAGGGGGTGCAGGAACACTTGACTTGACTATGCCCCAAGTTTATTGCTTTAATCTGTACTTTCAAGTTTTCTTTATGAATGTAATAAAAAGCAACTTCAATTTGTATTCAAGAGCAGGAGAACTCTGTACTGAAATCAATGAAATTGAAGGTTGTGGGTACTGAAAATTTTTCGTTTGGTCCAAAAATGGTCTAAGTTGTAAAAAGATTAATTTGAACAAAATCAACTTTTATTAAAACTTTTCAAAACCATTTTCGATATGGATCACAACTAGATATGCCTGAGATCTATCGCTGAGATGTACAACCCCGAATCCCAACAACTGAAAAGTTGCCCCTAGTCTGAATAGCACTGCACTGGAGATCACAACCGAGCTCTTGGATGCAGAATAGACGAAGATGACCAAAAATGATCACATGGACAAAGTTGATCTGGAAGTGTTTATGGCTGGACTTCATAATGAAGTTGCCTACATATCCCAAAGATGAGGGATCAAGCCTTACGTAGTTCAATTCTGGTTCACTCGTGTATTAATACTCTCCTTTTGCGCTCTAACTTTTGCCAAGGCCGCCCTTTCTGGGTTTTCAGCCTTGCGAGCTCAGTTTTTCTTATTTCAAATTTTTCATGCTCTAACTTTTGCCTAGGTCGCCCTTTCGAGTTTTTGGCCTAGCGAGCCACTCAGAGATAATATTTCTTCAACTTGTCCATGTTGATCGGTTGGGAGAACTCAAGGCCATCTAAGTCCATCAGAACGACAGCTCCACCCGACCAGATTGACTTGATCATGTAGGGACCAATCCAATTGGGTCTGAACTTGCCCCTAGGGTCGTAGATGGGAGCCCGATTGTCTTTGAGCACTAGATCTCCTTCCTTCAAATTCCTGGACTTAACCTTCTTGTTAAAAGCCTTGGCAATTCTTCGTTGATAACCTTGGACGTGATACAGTGCTTTCAGCCTCCTCTCGTCAAACAGCATGAGTTCTTCGAACCTGCTCTGCTACCAATCTGCCTCAACTATCTGGCACTCAACCATAACCCGCAATGACGGAACCTCAACTTCGATAATGTAGACCGCCCCGAACTCCGCTCCACGCGCGAGGGCGCGAATTGGGTTCCAGCTACTACAGTTCGGACTCCTGTCACGATTCTGAATCTAATCTCACAAAGTATAATGTAAGACTGATAAATCACCAAATAGTCCAAATCCGGCAAATCGTTTTGGAAAATCAATCTTAATCAAAAAGCGCCAAACATGGACTGCTTTGCCAGATTTCAGAGTCGCCACCTAAATATTTTATGTTGGGAAATTTAGGAAACCCTGACTTGTGCCTAAGGCCACGTGTCCATCATCACCAAAGTTGTCTCGGCTCGGGAACTTGGGTACGAGGGGGGAAAGTCATGAAATGAGCACCCCCTCTCGCCCGATGAAAGGATCGGCCTTTACTAACATCATATGTTATTTTTGAAAACACATGTGTTCTTGTTCCAGTTATTAATCTAGCTTACCATCTGATGCGCACAGCATACAAGTATAGACTCAACCACGAAAATTGGGACAAATCAACTCATGCTTGCTTTTCGAAAATGGTTTGAAAGTGCTACTCGCAAGTAGGCTAAAACGTGGATTTTCCACCCTCGAGTGGGCTTTGAAACATGATTTTGCCACTTCGCAAAGTGGGCTTAAAACTCATAATCATCGAGTTGTTCCAATTCAGGCAATTGAGCCTCCACCCACAGGCATTCATGTAGTTATAGCAGTTAAGCAAATAGCCTCATGGCAAGCATGCTATCATGGCAGTCACTTACATACATGCAAGGATGCTAAAGCGTAAACACTCACAGTGTACTCCGAGCCAAAAAATAAGCTAGTTAGAAATCAATGCATGATCCTAGCTATGTTAACAATGCCTAATGCAACACATGCAAAAATACAACTAAAATAGGCTCGACTATTCTAAGATGGCATATGATTTACAACATTTGATACATGTATTCAAATAGGTATTGAAATACAATGCAGTTTGAATGATGCGTCGAGCCCGGTGCATGCAAGACAAATGAATGATGCACGCATGCAAAGCATAAGTATGCTAATTGAGATATGTCCTAAACTAACCATCGAAAGCGGTAAGTAAAAGGGAGAAAGAAATGGGGTTGGAAGACATGCATCACACACACGCACGCTTATTACAACGTTATGCCCTCTCGCGGGAGGGTCCGAATGAATTTAGCTAACTAGCTACGCTAATTAAACTAACTATTACAAATCAACTAATTAACTATGCTAAGCTAATTAATTATTACAAAACTTTAACTGATTAAACAAATCAATTAAGATACAAAGCCAATTAAACTTAACAAATAAAGCCTTAAAATGTGTTGCCACAGCTCTGTTTGGAAAATCAACTTGCATGCCCTTGGTTTCTCGCCTCGAAAAGCTCTCCAAATGCTCTCAGAGGCTCTGTTTGCAGGGCATCTTCCAGTTCTTGTTGTTGAATCTTACCAAAACAGTGCTGGGGAGTGCACCAGTGGCCTACCGGCCATGAATGGTGGCTGCTGACCCCCCTGCCGGCCAAGGATGAACACTGCCGGCCACAGATGAAAGGGTGCCGGCCATCAGTGAGAGGGTGCCAGCCACTGGTGTGCTGTGACACCAAGTTGCAATAGAGCACAAAATAGAGAAAATAAAGGGTCTCCCAAGAACATGTACGTACTATGCCCCTCCATATCACCTCAAAACATCAAGGAAGAGGCACCGTTGGATCCAAAACCATCAATCAAGCATCTCAATGCATGATGGTCAAAGATCCAATGTGTACAAATTCAATAAATGCATGACAAACAAGACACTTAGACCATCTCCTTATCATGAGAAATCAAAGGAAATGGAGACCAAGGGAAATTGGCTCACTTCATCACTTCAAGTATGAAATGAACTAATCCACCTTGTGTTCAACACAATAGAACACAATGCAAAGCAAGCAACATAACATGCAAACAACATGCTAATCTTGGCATGAAATGCAAGACTCCAACATGCAAACACTAATGCACAACGTGCTAGAATACTTAAGCATTAAAAGCTAGTGAAAGACACAACACTAGAATCATGCAAAGCAATGCTCGATGGACTAAACCAACACCAAACAAACCCCATGCATGCCCAAACAGTGGCCAAAATGTGCTGAAACTCAAACACAAGAAGCAAGAAAAACATGCTCAACTCATGGCTCGCAAGCAAGGCACAAAGCTCAACCCTCAAACGCATTGAAAGAGTGATAAACATGAGAGTATAACAAGGCTGTATGCTCTGAAATTATGTGTTAAATGATGCCATATCACTCAAACAACACAAGTATAGCATGCAAGAGGCTCTAAAGCACAAGGCTAATAAAGAGCAATATACAAGGAGCATGCAATACTAAGCTTAAACAACTGAACCAGCTCTGGACAGAGCTCAACCATGCCAAAACAAAGGCCAAAACATGCTGAAGAGGGAGCCCAAAAACTTATACAAGCATGTATACATATTGGCTCGCCAACAAGGCATGAAGACACAACTCTCAAACACATTGAAAGAGTGGAAAATGTGAGAGTGTGGTAATGAAATATGCTCTGAAATCATGTGAGAAATGAGGCTATACCATGCAAACATCATATTCCAAGCATGCTAGGGACCTCAAACACAAAGCTAGTGAAGTCAACTATGCCATTGCTATACAAAGCAAGCCATGTATGACCAAGACCACTTAAAACATACCTCAAGCATGTTAAATCAGTGGCAAAAATGTGCTGGAGCAAAGCTAACATATGCTAGAATGATGAACTAAAGCATAAAGCATGTTAGGCCAACAAGCATGATTGCACTACAAGTACCAAAAGCAAGCAACCAATGACCAAACCAACCCAAAACAGAGTTATGGCAAGTTCAAAAAGTCAAAAAAACAAGCTTGGACTCAGCTTAAAAGAAGTAGAAAAGCATGCTCAAGTACAAGGCCAACAAGGCATGGAAGCAAGACAAGAGGAGAGGGGACCACCCCCTCTTATTTTGGACCTCAAAAACACCTTTCTACCACTGAAATTCCTCTGAGTTTCAGTGGTAGAAAGGCCATGCAAAGGCTAAAACAAGAGCCTCAAAGGATGGCTCAAAAGCCTAACAAATAAGGCAAACAAGGGGGTGAAACACCCCTAACTCCCACAGGGCCTCAAACAGCCATTTTTAACACTTAAAAACAAGACTTTTTGTAGTTGAAAGCAAGGCCTAAAATAGTATGCAAAGGGGGCCAAACACTTGATCAAAATAAAGCTTAAAGAGGGAAAACACTCACCCTTGAAGCACAACTTTAAGACAGCAAGTTCTCTGAGTTAAAACCAGCTTTTTGAGTCCAAACAACACCCTCCAATACCTCAGCAACAAAGTGATGGTGTTTTACTAGGTGTTGTAGTGCAAAAGTGAAGAGAAAATACACTTTGAGACACTATTAAGCACAATATAGAGAGATAGAGAGAGAGAGAGAGAGAGAGAGAGAGAGTGAGAATTCCAGAGAGAGAGAGATATCTTGTCTCTAAAAAATGTTAAACCTCTGGAAAGGGGGAGGAGACTCCCCCTATATAGAGCAATGCAATGCAAAGCTTGCTTGACAAGCTTGAAATGGCCTCTATCCCTCCATACACGTGTATGGAGGATGGCTCAGTGAAAAACAGCTGGCTCAAAAGATCTAACATAAATATCTGCTGAAACAAGGTGGCTGCCGGCCATTAGTGGTGGCCAGCAGTGCCTCATTGATGGCTGACAGGGTCTGTTGATGGCTGGCAGCCCTTTCTGATGGCCGGCATGCCATCAAGGACTTCACAAAGCAAAAACCAACTCATGGACCAAAAATGAGACAGAATGGAAATAGGATTTGGAAGGATCAAACCTGGAACATCCCGCTGCGAAGTTTAAGTACTCGACGAGCAATCACAATTGTCATCGGATGTACCTGCAAGCGTATCCGAGTCTCGAGGACGGTCAAAGATGGGGTGTCTACAGATAGGCAGAACAGCCTCCATCCCATAGACCAAGGAGTACAGAGTTGCCCCAGTAGAAGTTCGAATTGAAGTCCAGTAGCCCCAAAGAGCAAATGGCAGCTTATCTGGCCAGTCCCTGTAGGTTTCCACTATTTTCTGCAAAATGTGCTTGATGTTCTTATTGGCGGCCTCAACAACTCCGTTGGTTTGCGGCCGGTATGTAGATGACTTATGAAAAGCCACGTTATATTTCTCCAACAAGTCGATCACCTCCTTCTTGAAATGGGAACCATTATCCGAAATAATCTCATTCGGGACCCCATAACGACAGATGATGTTGTTCCTGATGAACTTAGCAACATGAGATGCCTTTAACACCGCATAGGATTGGGCCTCAACCCATTTCATGAAGTAGTCTATCGCTACCAAAATGTACTCATGCCCGTTTGACCCCTTCGGAGTGACTGCCCCAATCACATCAATCCCCTACACTGAAAATGGCCATGGCGAAGTCATGTTATATAGCTTTGATGGCGGAATGTTCATGCGGTTTGCATTGATCTGGCATTTGTGGCATCGCCGAACAAAGCTAATACAATCCTTCTCCATGGTTGACCAGTAATAACCCTACCTGAGAATCTTCCGGGCTAGTATCACCCCGCTCATGTGCACTCCGCACTCTCCTCCGTGGATGGCCTCCATCAGGCACTTGGATTCTTCAGCATCAACACACAGTTTGTGCATCCCAAGATGACCCCTCTTGTACAGTTTACCCCCGCAGACGATGAACTGAGCAGCCATTCTTCGAATTGCCCTCTTATCTTTGGCATTTGCCCCTGGTGGATACACCTCCTTTTCCAAGAAGTTCCAGATGTCGTAATACCAGGGGTTTTGATCTTGTACTTCATCCATGGCACCAATCAGCTCGTAGGACGGCACGAATTTTTGTTCAATGATGATCAGACGTATCCGAACTCCAAAAGGGATGTCTATCATAGAAGATAGAGTTGCTAATGAATCAGCGAACCTGTTGTTCTCTCTTAACAGATGGACGAAGTTCAGTTTTTCAAACCGAGGAATCAGAACGTCCAAGGTCTGGTGATAGATTTTCATTCTTTCTTCCTTCACCTTCCAGACTCCCTTTGCATGAGATACAACAAGGTTCGAGTCCCCGATGACATCCAACCTTTTTGCCCTTAGTTCTAGGGCAGCTTCTAGTCCAGCAATACATGCCTCATATTCCACCTCATTATTTGATACCTTGAATCGGAGCTTGAAGGCTAAGGGTATGCGGGAATTGTCAGGTGCTATCAGCAACACCCCTATCCCGTACCCGTATTGGTTTGACGCTCTGTCAAAGTACATAGTCCAGGTTTCTTCTTCAACATGTAGAATGGCCTCGTCTGGGAATAGGTACTCTACTGCTTCATCCCCTTCCACCGGGTGATCGGCTAGGAATTCAGCTACCGCTCTCCCTTTTACAGACTTGCGCGTCATGTACTTCAGATCAAATTCGGAGAGAAGAAGCAACCAACGAGCTAGCCTGCCCATAAGTGCTAGTTTCTCGAAGAGATATTTGATGGGATCTAATCTCGAAACCAGTATTACAGAGTGAGCTAATAGGTAGTGCCTCAACTTCCTAGTAGCCCATACCAAGGCAAGACAAGCCTTCTCCAGCGGTGTGTAGTGGGTCTCGTAATCCAGCATTTTCTGGCTCAGGTAGTAGATAGCCTTCTCCACTTTGTCCTCAGACTCCTGTGCAAGCATGCAGCCCATTGTCGTCTCGGTCACTGATAGGTACAGAATCAACAGTTTCCCCGGCTCTGGCGGCGACAACACAGGTGGGTTCTGTAAGTATTGCTTGATCTGCTCGAAAGCAACTTGGCATTAGTCATCCCATTGGAACTTCTTTCATTTCTTCAGGAGACCAAACAGTGGTTCACAAGTCAAGGTTAATTTTGCAATAAACCGTCTTATGAATTGCACTTTACCTAAAAAGCCTCACACCTCATTTTCAGTCATCGGTGGTGGCATTTCTAAGATGGCCTTGATTTTGGAAAGATCGACCTCGATACCTCTCTGTGTGATCAAGAATCCCAGCATTTTCCCTGCTGTAACACCAAAAGTACATTTCTGAGGATTCAGCCGCAACCGATACTCTCTAATCCGTTGAAAAAAATTTCTGCAAGGCGGTGTAGTGGCCCTCTCTTTCCTTGGACTTGACAATCATGTCGTCCACGTACACTTCAACCTCTTTGTGGATCATGTCATGTAGAATCGTGGTCGCAGCCCGTTGATACGTAGCCCCAACATTCTTCAAACCGAACGGCATCACCCTATAATAGTAGGTCCCCCACGGGGTAGTGAAAGCAGTTTTCTCCCTGTCTTCGGGTGCCATCAAAATCTAATTGTAGCCTGAAGCCCGTCCATGAATGAGAGCAGCGCATGCCCAGCGGTGAAGTCCACTAATTCGTCGATATGCAGCAGAGGAAAGTCGTCCTTCGAACTGGCTTTGTTCAAATCCCTGAAGTCCACACATACCCGAATTCTGCCGTCTTTCTTCGGCACCGGAACTATATTGGCCAACCAAGTTAGATACTCAGATACTAACAGGAACCCTGCGTCGATCTGCTTGGTGACCTGTTCTTTGATTTTCAGAGCCCAGTTCGGGCGGATCCTTCGGAGCTTCTGCTTAACAGGTCGGGCCTCTGGGTCAAAAGGGATCCGGTGCTGTACAATCTCAGGATCGATTCCAAGCATGTCTTCGAAGGACCATGCGAAAACATCTTTGAAATCTTTTAATAAAGCGACTAAGCGCTCGCGTTCCTCTGAAGACAACGTGGACCCGATCTGGACCAGCCACGGGTCCTTCTCAGTACCAACATTAATTGAGGTGATTTCATCAACCAAAGGTTTTACAAACCTCTCATGCTCTTGATCAAGCAAATGTTTCAAAATCAGAGGAATTTCGTCCTCGTCGTTTTCATCAAAATTTTGAAAGTTCTAATTAATGCAATAAACTAAAGGCACAGAAAAGTACTCAGAAGCCACAGCTGTACCATTCTCATTAATAACATCCAGTCCATCTAATCCTTCGGTTACAACAGACTTAAAGGAAAACAAAAAAGACGACCTGGACAAGACAGTGGCATCTGGGTTATCACCCCCAGGAATACCGGACTCAGACTCAGAAGAGCTGGAATCTGATTCTGACTCCACAGACTCTGTGGAATCAGATTTCGGCTCACTACCTGATCCGAAACTGCTCGATAAAAAGCCCTCCTCATATTGCCAGACGAGGGAGGGTGCGATGGATGCATCCTGAATGCCAGAAGATGGGCCCACAGCCACTTCATCCTCGATCATGGAAACTGAGAAGTTATCCCCCAAGCACTCCGGTACGATCTGAGGATCTGAGAGGAGACAAGCCAGTGCTACCCCCATCTCAATTTCTGTGCTCTTGGAATCTTCCTCTTTGCACTGCTCAGCCTCAGTTGGTGGGTCTGTCTGCTCTTCGGCAACTTCATCCCCGGATAACTGAAGGTCAAAAAAGATCTCGAAACTGGGCAAACGCCGCTTCTCTGAATTCAGCCAAGGCTCCAAAAAGCCACAAAACGGGAAGTCTTCTCCATCCCGGACAAAGCGTTTGTTTAGGGTTCCCTGGATAGGTCTGTGCACCAACTCGTAGTGCTTCCCGGCTTGCTTTGCCTTGGTTCTTCCAGCCATTTCCTTTCCTTTCCTAGCCCAATCCTCTTTGATAGGCACATAACCTAAGCCAAAGGTATATGGGTTATGTGGCACTTCGGCCAATGCTGTGACGCCCTTCCAGCCACTTCGTCCCAATCCCATCCCGGGCATATGTTGAAGCTTGTTCATAAGCTAGACAGATTGTGCACTGACGTATAGTCCCTTATCAACAGCTAGCATATCCTGTACAACCCGGGCCTCAGCTAGGGTGAATCCTGACAGAAAAACATCCTCTGTGCCGTGCTCAATCTCCAGAAATGGTGTAGAAACCTCTGACGGTGGATGTATTGAAGAATTCCCAAAAACAATTGTCACCCCTTTCCCGTGGGGGTATTTTAACATCTGGTGTAAGGTGGAAGAGACAGCTTTCACTTGGTGTAGCCACGACCGCCCAAGGAGCAGATTGAAGGTGGCTGGAACATCCAAGACATGGAACTCAATGTCATGCTGCCCCGGGCCAATCTTAGTCTTGATCCGTACGGTCCCCATCACCTCCCAACTAGTGTTATCATAGGCCCGTATCACCTGGGCTGTAGGCACGAAATCTGCGGGCTTCAACCCAATAGCATACGTCGTTCTTGACAGACATACGTTGATTCCAGATCTCATGTTAACCAGGACCACCGATATCCACTTTTCCATTCACTCCACAGAGATGTAGAGCGGCTTGTTATGATCGGAGCCCTCAAGCGGTAGTTCCTTGTTGCTAAAGGTCAAGGTCGGGGAAGCTCCTCCCAGGAAAACCAACCCTACCAATTGCTCAGGAGTTGTATCGATTGAAAGCTTGGCCCTATCCATGGCTGTAAGAACGGCTTGTCTGTGAACCCTCGAAGCCATAAGCAGTCTCCAGATGGAGATGTCTGCTTGAATTTTCTTAAGCTGTTTCAGTACAGCCTCCTCCTCCAGCAGTTTTTCTTTCTGCCTCTCTGCTTCTTTGTCCTTTCCGGACGCCTCCGGTCGGTCTAAATGTGGGGGCTTGAAGTACCGCCCACTCCTGGTCATATGGTCAACCTTTTCGATGTACTAGGTATCATCCGGTTGATTTTGTCCCCAGTCCTCGTCGGTGTGGGCAAGACGCAAGTCATCGTCTTCCACCACATCCCATCGGCAACCGACAGGCAGTTGTCTAGTTCTGCTACAGCTGTTCTTGTGTTTTCAACACACTCAGCCCCCTCAGGTGCTTTAGCTTTTCTAGCCCTGTTGTCATTATCAACCTTCTCTTGCTCAAACCTCTTTAATACAGCCTCCTACTCCTTATTAGCTGTACACAGACTGCCCGAATCCCGAGCAAAATTCTTCACACCGGTGCTCTCCGACGATTCTTCATGATTCTCGGCCATTCTGGCCACTGTAGATGTTCCCATTTCTGGTGGTCCCTATTCTGGCTGAGGCACCTCAACAACATCCGGCTCGTCACTAAGCCACCCGGTGGTATCTGCTAATCCATTCAAACCAAACCAGTTGACGCTTGCATCCTCCGGATCTTGCTCGTTAAAGAACTGCAGATTGGCAATATCCTTTTCCAGCTCCACTAGGTCGTCTAGCCCCTAACTCGGTCCATCCTCCCGAACCACACTGATCTCTGCCCCGGTTGGTAACTCTACCATCGGCTTAGCCTGATCTGTTGACATAATATAACCACACAGGTTATATGCTTCCTCGGCAAAGCTCCCAGATCCCTCAGGCTCTAAATCAACATTCCCACTCTCCAACAGAGTCACCCCAGTTCTATCTTCGACAATCACCACCATTAGCTCGGGCTGGGTTAGGGAGGTGCTCAACATGCACAAGTGGGTGCTGTCCGGGATGAACACCTCAGGCTTAGGTAGATGGGAAGGCGTGATGTATATGCTTGGGTCATATGGAATGGCCGCAGTTTGGATCAGGTTGATGTGTTTGGGTGGTGGAGCTCGGTTATGGGGTGGGAGTGGGTTAGTAGTGACATTTGGCTTGTCAAGAGGCGCAATCACTTTGTTGTCAATAAGATCCTAGATCTCATGACGCAGTCTGTAGCATTGGTCGATGTCGTGACCATGCTGTTGGTGAAAGGCACAATATTTGGCCAGGTTATGGGAAGTAGGAAGTTTGTTTGGTAATGGTCGCGGCTCTAGGGGCTTCAGATGCCCCTTTCTGATTAAAACCCCCAGGGCCTTGGACAAAGGCATATACAACAGGGTAAAAGTCCTCTGGCCCCGAGGGTGGGTATTTTGGGGGTTGAGGGGTGGCACTAGATGTGCCAGTGAAGGGTGTGGCTGTTTTTGGTGTCGTGGTGGTGACCATGCCCACGTCAAAAGCCCTTGCGGCTGCAGCACTACTCGTACCTGCATTTGAACCGTGGGTAAACGCCCTCTTGGGCTGCTCTCTCTCGTGGTCAATCAGACCTTGCTTTATGGCATCCTCAATTTGTACCCCAATCTCGTGTAAGTCAGCAAAGGTGGGAAGGGGTAAGACGATCATTTTTTGCATGAGCTTGGGTTGAAGGTTGCGCACAACCATCCTTATCTAATCTTTCTCAAACGGCATGGTGGTCATCATAGAAGCCTTGGCTCTCCAACGGGTTACGAAGTTAGAGAAGCCCTCCTTCGGCTCTTGCCTAGTTACCTCAAGATCACGGGTCGTGACCTCGATCTGAGTGTTGTATGAATACTGGGCGATGAAGGCCTCGGCCATCTCCTCCCAACTTCTTTTCACTGAGTCCTCCAATTTGGCGTACCAGATGGCCGCAATACCCGACAGGGTCCGACCGAAGAGTGAAAGCTTTTGCAATTTGGAGAGGCCCATTGGTCGTAGGATATCTGAGAACAACCGCAGATGTACCATAGGATCTCCAGAACCGTCAAAACAGTTTATATGCGGCATCTTGAACCGGTCCGGCAACGTCACCGCTAAGTCGGTGCATCCATCCTCTATGTCCGGAATGGAATTAACGCCTTGAGCTCTTTTGAACAGGTTTTCTAGCTTGCTCAATTTTAACGCTGTTGGATCCACCTCAAATTCAAACGGTGTGTCCACTGGATTAGCCGGTGCTTTGGACAGCTAGGATAGGATTGGGAGTGGAACTGGCCCGGTTGGGACGTCTGTATTTTCCTGGACGTAAGCCGCCTCCCCGGGTGTTGGGACCATAGGTGGGGGTGGGGGTGGATGCGAAGCAGACGCTCCGGCTTGTTGGGGTTGCTGCTACTACTGAAGTCTGGCAATTAGTTCTGCCTGTTGAGCCACAACTTCCGCCTGACGGGCGGTAACCTCCGCCTGGCGGGCAGCATCCCGCTGCATGGCTTGCATGGTCTCTGGGAGTTGACGCATCATGTCCTCCATATTAACTGAAAACTGCGAATCTGACTGAATAGGTGTATCTCTCCCTGAGGCAGAAACGAAAATCTTAGCCCAACTATGCACAGGTGGTGTGGACAATAACCGCTGAACCGATAACTACTGTGCTGATACTCTCTGCCTAACTGCCCTCCGTCTGGTAACCGGGGGTAATGAAAAGAACACTACTTGTCCATCAACTAGATCCTCAGATCGATGAAGCCTTCTACCTCTAACCCAGAGTGCTTTGGGGAAAACTGCATTTTCGAAAGCAATGATGCAATACTACCCTTGCAAAAAGGAAAATAAAGCAAAAATAAGGAAACAACAAGCAGAAAAATGGATAGCATTTCGGCTTAAATAAAGACAACACATAGTTGACATTGTAAGCTGAATAAACTGTTCTCAAACACTGATCGCTGTCCCCAAATCACTGCCTCAAATCTGATACCCCCAAATACAGATGTCCTCAGACTGATACCCAAACTTGCAAACTGATACATACATCCTGTAGAGACACAACCCTAACAGCACATACCAAGCAAGTGAGAGCCAAAACACCCCTATGATGGGGTAGGGTTTCCCTATCCTAATTTCGTTAGGAACTTGGGTTTCACTACGCATGCAGCGGTTTCAAACAACCTATATTCGGGTAAGCAACCTGTCCTAGTTTGGAATGGTCACTATGGCTTCCGATATACAACTAGGTCGAATGGTCGAAAAGAGTGCCTCGGTAAAAATCAAGGTTTGTGTTTCCATCGTGGCAGAGCCCCTAACCGGTCAGCCTTATAGCGCGCTTCTCAAAGCAAGCCTCCGGCAAACCGTTCAGGAATAGCAGATGGCAAACACTGTGACTTAGGCGCACCAATGCAAATGCAATGCAAAGAATCACATAAATGTAGATAAAACAACATATCATGAGTTCGAGTCAAGTTCTCTAAATCCCCAGCGGAGTCGCCAGAAACTGTAGACCGCCCCAAACTCGCTCCGCGCGCGAGGGCGCGAATTGGGTTCTAGCTACTACAGTTCGGACTCCTGTCACGGTTCTGAATCTAATCTCACAAAGTGTAATGTAAGACTGATGAATCACCAACGAGTCCAAATCTAGCAAATTATTTTGGAAAATCAATTTAAATCAAAAAGCGCCAAACATGGACTGCTTTGCCAGATTTCAGAGTCGCCACCTAAATATTTTGTTTTGGAAAATTTAGAAAACCTTGACTCGTGCCTAAGGCCACGTGTCCGTCATCACCAAAGTTGCCTCGACTCGGGAACTTGGGTACGAGGGGGGAAGGTCATGAAATGAGCACCCCCCGCTCGCCCAATCAAAGGATCGGCCTCTACTAACATGATATGTTGTTTTTGAAAACACATGTGTTCTTGTTTGATTATTAGCTAACTTACTATGTGATGCGCACAACACACAAATATAGACTAAATCGCTCGATTTGGAACAAAACATCTCATGTTTATTTTTTTCGAAAGTGGTTTGAAGATGCTACTAGCAAGTAGGCTAAAACGCGGATTTGCCACCAAACAAGGTAGGCTTAAAACATGACGATTTGCCACTTCAAGTGGGCTTAAAACTCACATTTTGATGAATTGTTCCAATTCAAGTAATGAAATGTTCATCCACAGGCATTCAAGCAGTTTAGCATTTAAGCAAATAGCCTCATGGCAAGCATGCTGACATGACAACACTCACACTTATGCAAAGATGCTAAAGCATAAACACTTACAGTGTACTCCGAGCCAAAACAGAAGCTAGTTAGTAATCATGTATGATCCTAGCTATGTTAAGATGCCTAATGCAACACATGCAAAAAGGCAACTAAAATAGGCTCGGCTATCTAGAATGGCATATGAATGCAACACTTGATACATGTATTCAAATAGGACGTGAAATACAATGCAGTTTGAATGATATGCCGAGCCCGGTGCATGCAAGACGAATGAATGATGCACGCATGCAAGCATAAGGTATGCTAATCGAAATATGCCCTAATCTAACCACTGAAAGTGGGTAAATAAAAGGGAGAAAGACATGGGCTTGGAAGACATTTACACATGCACACACACTTATTACAACATTTGCCCTCTCGATGAAGGGTCCGAATGAAATGAAAGCTAACTAGCTACGCTAATTAAGCTAACTATTACAAACCACAACTAATTAACTATTCTAGTTAACTAATTATTACAACACAAACCGATTAGCTAAGCACATTAACTAATTAAGTACAGAACCAACGAATTAACTATCTAAACAAAACAGTTAAAAGGCCTCGAGGGCGAAGGATGCATGCATGCTCAATTGGCTTCCTCCCGAAAATCCGTTGCTTTGCCACCGGTTGCCTCTGTTTGCATTCACCTCGATTTCTGAACATTGAACCAATTTCCAGGCTGCTTCTACTCCAGAACCAGAACAACTTTGGACCGCCTCTGAGTCTGAAGATTGTCAGCCACCAGAGGAAGCTGTAGGCCACTTGCACTGGCTGGTTGGCCACTTGCTCCTGTACACTCCAATTTTGCTGCAAACAGAGTACAAAAGGGGCAAGGCAAGGCATTTGCAGGGTATGTGTGTACAACCACCCTCCTTATCATTTCTCAAGCTCAAAAGAATGCGGTACTCGACTCTCGGGCCACCAACCGAGCATCACTATGCATGATGGTCGAGAAGCCAAGTTTGTATACGTTAATGAATACACAAATAACACACAAGATTCAAGAGGCCTCCACCCTATCATGCACAATCAAAGGGGACGGCGACTAAGAAATGAGGCACGTTTCATCACTTCAAGTATGAAACGTCTCTCATTTCTTGTGTTTGGATTAACGTCCGATCCAAACACATGCAATGCAACACAAACATGTTATCTTGACATGTTTTACTTTGATTCATTTTGTTTACTCGTTTTAGATTACCAATAAGCCCTTTAACCGGTTAAGTCCAAAAGTGAGAAGTCCTCTAATTTGAAAGACGGACCAAGCTACAAGCTTCTTGAGCATGAAAGAAGCATCATGCCATTGGGCATGAACGCCTCAATTTCGTGCTCAAACCAATAAAGAGCTTAAGACCTCTTTCAAAGTGATACAATAAATGAAAGATGGCATGCAATAGTATACATTTCAGCACTGAAATGGCACGACAAATGATGCTAAAACATGCTAACAACTCATGCAATGCATGCTAAGAGTCAAGAATGCCGAGACTAGCAAAGGACACAACACTAGAGGCATGCAATACTATGCACAAACAACCAAACCAGCGCAAAACAGAGCTACAGCAGGCCAAAACAGTGGCTAAAATGAACCGAGAAGATATCATGAAAAGCAAGAAAATGATGTTCATGCATTGGCTCATAAACGAGTCATAAAGCTCAACTCTCAAACACAATTAAAGAGCCATATATATGAGTGTATGATGGGAGTATATGCTCTAAAATACCATGCCAAATGATGCCATATCATACAAACAACACATATACAATATGTTAAAGGCCCCGAAACTCAAGGCTAGTCAAGGCCCTTTACACTACAACCATACTAAGTGATGCTCAAATGACCTTAACCATTCAAAACAGACCTAAGGAAGGTCAAAACAGTAGCAAAAGCATGCTAGACTCGCAGCATAGATGGCAAGAAAGATAAGCTCAAGTATTGGCTCACAAATAAGGCATGATGCTCAACTTCTCAAAAGCATTGAAAGAGCGATTTAAGTGGAAGCATGGCAAAGATATAAGCTCTAAAATTTCTTACCAAATGATGCCATATCATGCACACATCATAAATATTGCATGCTAAGGGCCTCAAAACTCAAGACTAGTGAAGCCATTTACACTATAGCTATACAAAGCAAGCCCCAAAAGGCCAAGAACACTCAAAAAAGTCCTAAAGCATCTCAAAATAGTACCAAAACATGCATGGAGTATATCCAAGACAAGCTAGAATGAAAGGCCAAAACACCAAGTACACTAGGTTAAGGAGCATGATTGCACTACAAGTGCAAAAACCAAGCAAAAGGTGATCCAACCAACAAAAATTAGAGTTGAAGCATGCTAAATAATGGCCAAAAACATGCTGGAGTGGAGCCAATACATGCTAGAATTATAGGCTAAGACATGAAGCATGTTAGGCTAGCGAGTAGGATTACACTACAAGTGTATGAAGCATGTATAAGGTGAGTCAACCAAGCCAAAACAAAGCTACAACATACTGAAATAAGACCAAAAAAAGGCTGAGACCAAGCTAACACATGCTAGAAAAATATGCTCAAGTATGAGGCCAACAAGACATAGAACCAAGAAGCAAGGAGGGGAGGCCACCCCCTCCTACTTTAGACCTTAAAACATGGTTTCTACCACTGAAATTCCTCTGAGTTTCAGTGGTAGAAAGGCCAAACAAAGCATGCCTCTAAAGCTTTAAAAGATGGCACCAAGCTTAAGCAAATAAGGCACACAAGAGAGTAGAACACCCTCAACACCAAAGAGGCCTCAAACAACCATTTTAAGCACTTAGAAACAAAGGTTTTTATAGTTGCAAGCAAGGCCTAAAATAGCATGCAAGGATGGCGAAATAAGCAATGAAAGTAAAACTTTAAAGAGGATATGGGACTCACCCTTGAAGCACAGCAATAACAGCAAATTCTGAGCCAAAACTAGCTTTAAGAAGCTCCAAACAAACCTTAAGAAACCTCAGCTCCAAGGTAGGGTGTTTGGCTAAGAGGGTTGTGTACAAAAATGCAAAGAAAATACACTTATAGAGAGAGAGACAGAGAGAAATCTAGAGAGAGAGAGATATTTTTGCTTCTCAAAATTCTGAACCCCCTATAAGGGGGATGCACCTCCCCTTATATAAGCAAAGCAAGGAGAAGCCTGCTTGACAAGCTTAGAGCTTGCTTGAATCCCTCCCTACACGTGTAGGGAGGATGCATTCAGCGACCAACAACTGGAACAACTAGCACCCAAAATATCTGCAAAAACAGAAAAATGGCCGTCGGCCACTTTCACTGGCCTACCGGCCACTTCAAGTGGCCTACAAGAGGAGAAAGTGGCCTACAACCACCAAAAGTGGCCAATAGGACCTCTCATCCCTCTATGCAAGGCTTAACAAGGTATGGTCCAAAAACAAACCAAAAGGAAGGGATCCAAGAGACACCCAAACAAAGCACTCAGCTGAAGCTCCCGAAACTAGCCTACTGGCCACCGCAAGTGGCCTACAAGAGAGAAAAGTAGCCTACAGCTTCAAAAAGTGGCCTACAGGCCTCTCTCTCCCTCCATGCAAAGGCACCAAGGTCCGGTCCAAAAACTAGGCCAAAACACAGAGGGTTTAGAGACTCAAAGACAAGGCGCACAACCAAGATCTTCGGGCACTCAAAACGAGCACAAACATGCGCGATCATCGCGTGCACAAACGATGACGTCTGAGTCTTAAGGTCAGTCAAAAATGAGGTGTCTACAGCTACTTGAGACATCACCAGATTGATTTTCTCAATGATTTCATACGGCCCTACATATCGTGATGCCAATTTGCCTTTTGCACCAAATCGGGTTTGACCCTTCATTAGAGTCACTTTGATAAATACATGGTCACCTACTTCATGTAATCGGCCTCTTCTTCTAACATCCGCATAGCTTTTCTGAAGACTTTGTGCGGTTTTCAATCGTTACTGAATCGACTTCACTTTTTCAGTCGTCTCTTGCACGAGTTCGAGGCCCCAAAAGTGGTCTATCGCCTATTTCAGCCCAACAAATAGGTGATTGCATTTCCTTCCATAAATAGCTTCATAAGGAGCCATATCGATACTCGAATGATAGCTGTTGTTTTACACAAACTCGGCCAAAGGCAAATAGGTCTCCCAATTTCCCTGGAAATCCAACACACACATTCGCAACATATCCCACGTCTGAATAGTTCGTTCTGCTTGGCCATCTATTTATGGATGATATGCACTATTGAGTCTTAATTCAGTTCCCAAGGCATGTTGCAAACCTAGCTAGAATCTCGAAGTGAATTTTGAATCCCTATCAGATATAATAGACACTAGCACCCCATGCAATCTCACAATCTCATTCACATAGATGTTAGACAATTTATCTGCATTATGGAAAGTTTTAATAGGCAAAAAGTGAGCAAATTTTGTCAAACGATCAACAATAACCCAAATAGAGTCCATACCTCTTGAAGACCGAGGTAGACCGACAACAAAGTCCATCGCAATATGCTTCCATTTACATTCTTGTATTAGGAGTGGCTGAAGCAATCCAACGGGTCGTTGATGTTCGGCTTTTACTTGTTGGCAATGCGAACATTTGGCTACAAAATTAGCAATACTTCTCTTCATTCCGGGACACCAAAAATTTTGTTTCAAATCATGGTACATCTTTGTATTTCCTGAATGCATAGCAAATTTAGAATTGTGGGCTTCTATCATAACACGCTTTCTTAGTTCTAAACAATCCAGTATACAAAGCCTACCCTGAAATTTCAAGACATTGTGTTCAAATACAAATCCCGGCCTTAGTTTTTAGTCAATCTCATTAATAATCTTTTTCAGGAATTTGTCTTCTAGCTGTTTTTCTTTCACCTATTCCAAGATTGTTGGCTGGGCAGAAATAGCAGCTAAAATTCCACCATGTTCATGCAAAATAATTTCAATTTCATTCTGTTCCAGATCATACAACAAATCTTTCTGTCCAGTGAGCAAACATGTCAATTTCCCAATGAATTTTCGACTCAAAGCATCTGCAACGGTATTTTCCTTTCCCGAATGATATAAAATTTGCAGGTCATAATCTTTTATCAGTTCTAGCTACCTTCTTTGTCTCATGTTCAGTTCTTTTTTGGTGAAGAAATATTTTAAACTTTTGTGATCTGTGTACACTTCACAACTTGCCCTATATAAATAGTAACACCAGATTTTCAAAGCAAACACCATGACTGCAAGTTCCAGGTCATCGGTCGGATAATTTTTCTCATGTGATTGGAGTTGTCGAGAAGCATAAGCAATTACCTTTTCATTTTGCATTAACACACACCCCAAGCCTTTGTAGAAAGCATCACTATAAATTTGAAACCCATCTGGATCAGTAAACAAAGTCAAAATTGGTGTAGTCACTAATTTAATTTTCAATTCTTAAAAAGCTGATTATCTTTGATCATTCCAGTCAAATAGTATACCTTTCTGCATCAACTGAGTGAGTGGCAAAGCAAGTTTTGAGAAATCCTTCACAAATCTACAGTAATAACCAGCGAGCCCCAGAAAACTTTTAACTTCTGTCACTGTAGTCGGTCTTAGCCAATTTACAATGGCCTCAATTTTCTATAGGTCAATAGATATGCCATCCTTGTTGATCACATGTCCCAAAAAAGTCACACTGTCAAGCCAAAATTCACATTTGGATAATTTTGCATACAATTTCTTTTCTCTCAAAGTCTGTAGCATAATTCTCAAATGATTTTCATGTTCTTCCCGGCTTTTAGAGTAAATCAGAATATCATCAATAAACACAATAACAAACTCATCAAGAAATTGATTGAAATATTCATTAAGTCCATAAACGCGACAGGTGTATTTATTACCCCAAATGGCATTACCAAAAACTCATAGTGTCCATATCTAGTTCGAAAAGCAGTTTTCTCTATTTATTCTACTTTAACTTTCAATTGATGATACCCAAATCTAAGATCTATCTTAGAAAATACTTGGGCTCCCTAGAGTTGATCAAAGAAATCATCTATTTGGGGTAGTGAGTATTTATTTTTCACGATCACTTTGTTCAATTCTTGGTAGTCTATACACAATCGCAAAGTTCCGTTTTTCTTTTTAACAAATAAAATTGGAGCACCCCAAAGTATAAGGGCTCGGTCAAATAAACTTCTTGTCTAATAGTTCTTGGAGTTGGACTTTCAGTTCTTTCAATTCAGTTGTGGACATTCTGTATAGGGTCTTAGAAATCGGTTGTGTTCCAGGTATTGCCTCAATATTAAATTCAATTCCTCTATCTATCAAATCTCTAGGCAATTCATTAGGAAACACATTAGGAAATTCACTAACTATAGGGATAGTTTCCACACTAGTACTATTTGCAGGCACAGTTAATACACAACACAAATAACCCATACAACCCTTCCTTAACAGTTTATTGGCTTTCATAGAAGAGATCAAATATGAAGGAGAAATCACACTATTCCCAACAAACACAAACTCAGGTAACCCCGGTGGCTGAAATATAATAGATTTAGCAACACAGTCAATGGTAGCATGGTACTTTGTCAACCAATTCATGCCCAATATACAATCAAAATGATTACTATTCAAGGGTAGCTAATCAACATATAACAACACATCACTAATTAGAGCATTACATGCCGGATACACATAAGCACATAGCGTAGAACCCCCAGATGGTGCAGATACAGATAACAGATAATTCATAGATTCTAATGGTCTAGTCAATTTTCGAGAAAAAGCATGCGACATAAACGAATGTGTAGATCTCGAATCTATCAACACATATGCATTTTGGGCACAGATAGAGATTATACCTGACACCATAGATTCGGTGTTCTGGACATCTTCCAATACAAATGCAAAGACCCGACCTTGCCTCAAAGTTTCCTTTCCAGCATTAGTTCTTACGTTTGTTCTTGGCACAGAAGCAGATCCAACTGAACTTGCTGTAGGATGGTTGGGATTTTGGGACAGGAGCAGACAATCTTTTATCATGTGGCCAAACTTGCCACACCAAAAACAAGCACCTATTGATTGGTAGTAAATGCTCTTGTGTTTTCTTCCACATTCAAAGCTAGTAGGTGTTGTGCCACTACTTTGACTTGAACTACTAGAGGATCCTGTATTTTGCTTCTTTGAGAATGACTAGCCCTTTCTGAAATTAAATCCGAATCTTTTACCTCGCCATTCATTTGTTAGAGCTTTGGTTTGTTTCATGGCAGCTAAATTGGCCTCAGTCATAAGAGCCCGATCTAATACATCCACATATTTGGTCAGCTTCAACACACCAACCTGATCAAACACATCAAGATTAAGGCCTCCTTCGAATTTCCTGGTTTTTTTTATAATCCGTGTCCACCATATGCAGAGCAAACCAAGCTAATTCAGTAAATTTGGTTTCTTAGGCTTGTTTCAACTGTTCAAATTCGGGGACCTTATGATCTCTGAAGCATTGAAGGAAATACTTTTCGTAAAAGATCTCTTTGAATTGATTCCATGTCATATTATCTCGGATCAACATCCACCAATGCCTAGCTTCCTCCTTTAGAGTGTAGGTTGCTAGCAAAAGCTTCTGAGTTTCAGAACATGGTAACACTTCAAATAATTTTTCAGTTTCTAACATCCAGGTTTCAACTTCCATGTCACAACCCAAACCCGCCCCTATAGGTTTAGCAACGTAACCGGCCAAAAATCCATAGATTACCGAAGGCCTTTTAAACATAAATCAAATTATTAGGAGCTAGCAGAAACAAATAACAAATGTACAATGTCCATTGAGTTGTGCAGACATATATGGGACAACAAAATTTAAAAATCTACATACATATATCATACATCATCACCCTCACGACATCATATTTATTTGGATAAGACAAAAAAGGACTTAGCCCTAATTACATAATAAACAAAAACTTGAACTTTAATCACATAGCCATGACCACTTGACATATTTGGAACCTCCACGGGAGGCACATAGGCTGGTTGACAAAAACAGAGTCCAAGCAGAAGCTCTAAGCTCGGTCACGTGCCTGATCACCTACATAAATAAATAATATAGTGAGCTGGAGCCCAGTGAATAACAACAGAGTAAAGGGTTTATGAATGATATCCATCACAGATTTAGAAATCAGAGTTCATATCAGAAACAGATTCAGATTCACATACTTATACAGAATTCATAAGCGGTTATATAAGGTACATCAATTAGCTAACAGATCAGATTGGTCATAAGACCCACATGCATGGTCGGTATCGACGACCATAAAAGTCAATATCTTGGGCACAAATAGCCATGGTATTATATGCCCTAAGCGAGGGCCACGTGAACATAGGCCACAGTTTTGTTTTCCCTAAGTGAGGGCCACGGTATTGTTTCCCCCGAGCAAGGGCCACATGAACTAAGGATGCCATAAATACATTTCAGAAAAAATGGACATTCATTCATGATTCATAAAATAGAATTTTAGAAAATAGATCATATCATTTCAGTCAGAAAATACTTATAATCAAACATAGCTTTACAGAGTTATTACTCACAGATAACTCCAAAAGCATATCAGACAGATCAGATAGATCACGTAGACGTTAGCGCATTACCTACACAAACACATAACATATACACATTGAAACACAACATCACTTCCTTAATCAAACTTGATTTCTCTTGTCTTTTTCTGTCTAAATAATCTGAAGTTCTACTATGCTTATTCTTTCTTTATTTAAATAAATCGGGTTCTCATTTCACATATTCTTTCATTACTAAGTCCTTTTCCAAATAGACCGATTTCTTACTTGGCATCTTAATCAATTATTAAATCAATGACTTATTTTTTAACCAACTAATTTATGTTGATTGTTAACTTATTAATCTTCATTAAGCTAGAAATCATGTCTAGAATGCTTGGAAAGAGATGAGAATGAAAATATGAACTAAATGCAATTTTTCCAAAATATGCTGAAAATAGTTGTTCGCTCGAGCGAACCTTTAGTCGCTCGAGCAGTCTGTAAAATGCTACAAAAGTACTGGAAGCCTTCAATGTGCGCCCGAGCAGTAATTAGTTTGCTCGAGCTGTTTGTTAAATTCCAGAATTTTGAATTTCTCAAAAATGGTTTCCAGATGCCTTTTTTAATCTTTAAACCCATACATATCTTGATCAAAACCTTAAAAACACTTTACAAAACAAAAACACTTATTTATTTATAAATCATTTGCTTAAACTCTCATCAAGTTGTCAAAACTTAAATCAAGCTCCATGCATGCAAATATTTTCAATAAAATTCAATACAATAACTTCTTTTTCCTTTGAAAAATAAGCATGAAATTAAGTCCTTGTTTGGTTTTCTCGTTGGCGCTAAAAAAACACAAAAAGACAAAAAATGCTATATAAGCCAATAAGACAAAATACTAATTTTTACCTATAATCATTACACTCTTTCTCTCACAAAAATAAAAAAAATAAAAAAAAACCCTAAAACAAAAACCAAACGAGACTAAAAAAGCCAGGCTAAAAAAGTCCTAACACAAAAAAGTTGGCTGAAAAAGCCAATGCCAAACGAATCCTGAACATGAAACTCATGAATTTTCTAAAATCAAATTCAATACAAAAACTTTCATGCATTAACACATTAAAATCCAAACTCAAACTCATGAAACATAATTACTAATTAATTTATTTGAATCAAAACCCATGAATTCATGGTTTCTAAAATTCTTCTTCAAATCAAATGTACAATGCAATCGCATGTAATTTTTGAAATTATTTTAACTATAACTTTCAAAATCAACCCCAAAATAATTAATTTCTAAATCAACTTTCATAATCTTGATCTAATTCAATTTCTTCATCCTTTTACTAATTCCTATCAAATTACATGAAATTGATTTCTAACTCTTTTCTATTTTCTTTAAATCATGAAAATGAAGTTAAAAAACACTTAGAGAAATATTTGCATGTGTGAAATTAGGATCAAAATCAAACCATTTACATCGAAATTCCTTTAATTCAAGATTAAACTCAAAGTGCTCATAAATTTATAATTTTCCAAAACTTGCTCTTCTTATACCAAAACATGGAATTAATCCTGCGAATCTTTTAAAAATCTATGATGCATGTAAATATGGAATTCAACTTCATGAAAAATAACAAAAACCAAACTCAAATGATGAATTACAAAAATAATCTCTTAGGATTTGATCTTAACTCAATTTTCAACCCAAAAATTAATTTTCATAAGACTTTTCCTTTTTCTATTCAAAGTATAAAATTAAATAGCTTAAGGTCTTCAAAATCCATGATGCATGTGAATATGAAACTCAAATACTTCATAGTGTTCAAAATCAAACTCAATTTGACGATATTATGAGATCAATTTCCATATTCATTAACCTAACTCATTTTCTTGCTAATTTCTTTTTCATTACATGAAATTGAATCTAATTACCTCTTAATTTCAGCTTCTAGATGATTTATCTACAAGATTTGAGCTTTAATTTCTTACCAAAAACCTTCAATTTGATGAGTTTCTTCACAATTTCTTGAGTCTCTCTTCAATTCTTCACTTTTTCCAAGTTTTTCCCTTGCTTTCCTTTACCATTCTAGCTCATAGAGTCTCTCTCTCTCTCTCTCTCTCTCTCTCTCTCTCTCTCTCTCGGCTCTGTTCCTTCCAGCACATGAATGAATTCATTTTCCTTCTCATTCCATATTAAGAAGTAGACACTCTCACCCTCTCTTGTTGACACCTCAAGCACACATGCACACAATATTGAGTTCCAACACAACACTTATACACACACACATACACACCCACTGATTTGCTCAATACACCCACACCCACACCCACACCCACATACCCTCTCAATTCTAAATTCTTCCATAATTAAATTTATGATTAAGATTAACTTAATTACGCAACACTTGATCTTAATAAATCTTGATTAGCACATAATTTAATCAATCATCACCATTCACAAATCTCGCATAATTTAATTAGTCTAATTTGAATTCTATTAAAGCCTAATTAATTATCTTTAAATTTATCAATCTGAACCAGATTTTTAATCAAACACCCAAAGGCTCCAAATGTCAAATTAAATTTATTTCCATCCTCAATTTTGGTTTTTTAAATCATTAAGGCCTTCAATTTAGATCATACTCAAAATCTCCGTCAATAAATTCTATACTCAAATTGGATACCTCACAAGTAAATTTAATTCATAATAATCTTAATTCCAATCTTCATAACTTAATTAACTCCAATTCGGACCCACTTAATAAAATCTCAATTTCACTAAACTATATCGAATATTTAATTAAACTCTCATATGGTCTGATACTCGAAATTAAAATAATTCAATTTACCATACTCTCTTGAGCCATTTAGGCTTTTAATTTCTAATCCAAAATAAATCCTCAATAGAATCATATACGAATCACTCTCCACAATTTTCATAAATCCCAAATTAAATAAGAATAATGGGCAATTAAAACCAAAATCTCCTTTATTAATTGAATACCAATTATCATACATGGTAGGGTCGTCACATTTCAGTGGCTCAATGCCACCCAAAAAGGTCGGAGGTTTCATCTTGTTGAACTTCTAAGTCAACCCAATAATGTCATTGTTTACCGGTTCCACTTGCACCGGAGAAGGCAGAAGAGGTTGTCCCTATTGTTGTCTCATGGACTCAGTTAAAGCTTCTAACATTCTTTCCATTCGGTCCATTCGAGCATCAGAGGACTCAGTCATATCATCACTTCTTGTTCTTTCCATTTGCTATAGATAAATAGAACAATAATAAGCACAGGCAAATAATTCTTTTACAGTTGTCACAACGCTCAATTTCATTTCACAGTGTTCAGTTTCATTTCAGTTCATATTGTTTCAGATATGGCATATAATCTGGCATATAATTTCACACACACTCACACATGTTGATGTAATACCCCTAATTCTTTTCTAGGACATCTTGTAGCTCATACGGACTCGTGTGTGCGGTATAACTCGTGCTCTGATACCACTCTATCACATCCCAAACCCGCCCTTAAAGGTTTGGCATCGTAACCGGCTTGTAATCCGGAGATTACCGAAGCCCTCTTAACAGATTAGCAAAAATAAATGGGTGGCAGAAGTATATGACAAATGTACAATGTCCATAGAGCTCTGCAGACTTTTATGGGACAGAAAATTAAAACTTATATTTACATATAATATGACGTCAGCCTTACATACAGAAGAAACATAAACTTGTTCAAACAAAAGAAATAAAATAATGCTTAAAACTTGTTCATAACCATGTCCACAAAAACTTGACCACAAAGACTTTTAGAACCTCCTCTGGAGGCACACAAGTTGGCTGACACAAACCGATCCAGACTGAAAGTTTCAAGTTACGCACCTAATCACCTACATACATAATACAAATAATGAGCTAGAGCCCTGTGAATAACAAAAGAGTAAAGGTTTTAATAAATGATGTCCATAACAAATTCAGAAATCAAAATTCAGATCAGAAACAAATTTGTAACAGAAATGGATTCTTAGATATATTCAAATTGTAAACAATCATACGTAGTACATCCATTAGCTCTAACAGATCAAATTGGTCATAAAGACCCTTATACACATGAGGTGGTCATAAAGGCCCACTTGCAGATCATATAGTTGATTATGCATAATCAGTTCCATGAATGGAACCCACGTGAAACCCCAAGTAACTTATAACATATCACATGATGCTAAGAATGCCACAATACATTTTAGAAATAGGACAATTATTCATCTATACAGAACATATCATTTCGGAAAACAGAGCTTATCATATCATTTTATTTAGAAAATACTTATAGTCAAACATAGCTTTACATAGTTATTACTTACAAATAGCTCCATAAGAAGAATAGACAATGTAGACAAATCAGTCAGATAATAACGCGTGACCTACATACAAACACATAACAAATACATATTGAAACACACACTCCGAAAACACTTACCTTATCGCTTTTCTTTCTTAGTGTGTTTTTAATTCATATCCTCATTAATATGACCTAGACCATGGCTTAAGAATGCCTACGATGGAATGAGGATGCAATTATGCACGTTGAAACACTTTGCAAAATTTCTAAAAATAGGGCAGTTCGCTCAAGCAAAGCTTTGGTAGCTCGAGTAGTTTGGAAAGTCTACAAAAGTACTAGGAGCTCTCATTTCACACTCAAGCAGGCCCGGCCCTGAGATTTCCGAGGCCCAAAGCCAATAATCAACTAATAAATTTTTGGAAACCTTCACATTTTTTTTTTTCATTGAATGAAAAAAAAAATGAAGATAAAAGACAAAATTTGTGTCAAAATTACAAAAAAAATACTTATCATTACATTATAACAATTAATAAGTGTCGTTTGATCCTCGCTCTTCTTGCATTTTTAGAAGCAAATAAATTAATCATACTTGCATAATCTATTTTTTTGCAAAATCATTTTCAATGAATAACAATGATAATTATTTTAAATGGGCCTTTCAATTTTTTAATAGGTCAATTTATTTTAAGTTAGTTTGGGTCTTCCTTAATTTTTTTTTAGATTTAAAATATACCTAATATATTACAATAAACTATAATAGGAGGACCCTTTTTTGGGTCTACTTTTAGTGGATTACAATGTTAATTTTTTTGAATGGGCCTTTTAATTTTTTAATGGGTCAATTTATTTTAAGTTAATTTGTATTTTCTCTTTAATTTTTTTTTAACTTAAAACATACCTAATATATTACACTATAACATAATAAAAGGGGCCCCCTTTTTTAGGTCTATTTTGAGGGGCTCTAGGCCATGGCCTTGTTGTCCAATGCCCAGGGCCGGCACTGCACTCAAGCCAACTTTTGGTTGCTCAAACCAAGATCAAAAATAAAGGGTGGTTGCTCGAGTGGTCTTTCGTCGCTCGAGCTAACCATCAAACTCTGCAAAACTTCTTAGAGCTCGAAATGTACGCTCAAGTGATGGTTTGGTCCCTCGAGCGATGCGACCAAATTATGGAATTTCCAGATTTTAGTTCCGAGTTCAAAACCAATTTCAAGGCTTTCAATCTTGTTCATTTGGGAAAAAAATTGAAGAAACACTTGAAAACTTGTAGTAAGACATGAAATAAAGACCAATTCACAAAATCAAGGCCCAAAAACTTGAACATGCATGTATGAACATGGTATGAACATGCATGTAATCATCTAAGTTCTTCACTTTGAAAACATGATCAAGACAGACAAAATGACATAGAACATGATGAATTTCCAAAACCAAGTTGAACTATTGACATGCAAGAGAGAATTCTTAGAAATCAACTTCAAAACATGGTGACTTATGCATGCATGCATGATGTGATCTCATTTCTACATTCTAAGCTTAATTTTCATGTTTAATCATCAATTTCACTTGAATTCTTACAATAACAATTCAATTATATGATCAAAGGGTTGAATCTCTACCTTAAGTCTTGAATTCACAAATTAAGTGACTTAATTCTTCTAAAGTCGAGAAAAATTTTGCCTTCCCCCTCAATTTCCTTCAATCTCTCTCTCTCTCTCTCTCTCTCTCTCTAAAGTGTTGAATTCTCTCTCAAGCTTTTACCCTCTCTCTCTCTCACACATTTTTTTTTTTTTTTTTGTCTTCAAAATGATGAGAATGAGAAGTCCAAACACTCATATTAGTCTTATATAGGCTCAATTAGCTTAGGCTAATTAATTATGATTAGAACTAAATGAATTCAACTTAATAATTAATTTATTCTAATTATTTGATTCTGAATCGAATTCTAATTAAACTGACCATAGAATCCTAAAATTTGGATTAACACATTGGCATAGTCAATTTCATATTCGGGTGTCGATAAGGCCGTCAATTAATAGAACAAAGCAGAATCCTGAACAAATATTCCTATGGCTAATAGATAGGAATTCAAATAATATGCAAATCACACAATTTAACACATAATTCTCTTCTTAAACCTTAATTAACATTCTTAATTACGGATTATGGCCTAATTACGGATCGGGGTAGTTACATAATTCCACCTAGAGTGGCGATAAACTCAATTTTATGGTTTATAATTTTTATTTAAAATAATATTATATTTATTAATAATATATATATATATAGTCTATATGTACTTTAAAATGTTATTTGAAAATAAGTGAAAATGGTGGTCGGTAGTGATTAAAATTAATAAAATAAATTAGTTGGTCGATTTGATTTGTTCAACTCTCTTCAAATTCAACTCAATTCACTTAAACTCTTTTACAAAGTAGACAAGTTTAGGCAGGGACGGATCTATTTGTAGATAGTAAGGGGCCATGGCCCCCCTGTTCAAAGAAAACAATGCTATTGGGATGATATGCTATGTTGCCCAAAACTTTCTTGTTATTACAAATGGCCCCTGCTGCTACCTTAGGAATATTGAAAACTTTGTGTCTTAATAAAAACAAGTTTATCTGTATGAAAGAATTGGAACACCAAAAAAATAGAATTATTATCCTTTTTTTAATTTATTTAATAAAAGCACAATTTAACAGTAATAATACATTAATTATATTCTTTTTATCACAATTTGTTTATCACCACACACGAAGCATACTTATAATGCTGATATCATATTAATGAGATTCACATGAGACCTAATAAAACTTTTGAAATTTGAAAAGAAAAAAAAAATTACTTTCACTTTAATAGATAATTGAGTTAGCATATACAAAGAATCAACTAATTTATGATTTCTCTTTTATTTATATATTAAAGTTCAGTAGATATGACTTCTTTTTTGATAATGTGAAGACTAAATAGATAATAAATTTTATGTATTATTTAAGGGAGTCGTTATTCCTACTCCACTTTGCTCCAAATATACTCCATTATTTTTCTTTATTATACATAGTTACTATTCTCACTCCCCTTTATTCCAAATATACTCCTTTCTATGAATAATAAAAATAAAGAAGGGAGTATATTTGGAATAAAGTTGAATGGGAATAACGATTCCCTTATTTTAATATCAAATCTTAATTATTTTTTATTTTTGAATTGAAATATGACAGTAGATAACAATTGATATATAAAAGAATTTTTTTTTCATATCTTGGCCCCTCCGTAATTGAAATTCTAGTTTCGTCCCTGAGTTTAGGTTGAGTTTATAATTAATGAGAACTTAATTTTTTGTAGGAGGCAGAATAGGAAAACATCTATTTGCATACCACTTACACACTATTTCGTATTCCTTTTTTAATTGTTTTTGTCATTCAATAAAATCACCATTTAAGATAAATGGTAAAAACCTCCAAACTCAACTATAATCAACCACACTGTCTATTGTGACTTGGGTTTGAACCCGATCCTTTTGTATTCTTTGGTCTGGGATCCTATAATCATGGTTGTTGTTTATACTCCTTATTGTCTTGTTGTAGTGTGGGATTGGTTGTTTGGAGTTGTCGATTGTGTTTTGAATAGGTTAGGAGTTAGTTTTTCAAAAGAGTTTATGTCTGTTTCTCTTCAAGTTCGCTCGAGCGGTCTTTGGTTCCTTCTAGTATCTGTGTTTGCAGTATGAACTTCTAGGAGGGGGTGTTCTTTGCTCAAGCCATGGGTTGGTCGCTCGAGCAGTATTCTGTGTCTAATGCTCGAGTGGTCTTTCTTTCGCTCGAGCGGTCTCTTTGCAGGTCTAAACTACTAGGAAGTGGTCATTGTGCGCTCGAGCCTCAAGTTGGTCGCTCGAGCAGTTCCTTGTATCTGACGCTTGAGCAATGTTTTGGTTGTTCAAGCAGTCAGTGCATATATCAATACTTAAAAAATATATTTTCTTTCACTTTTTGATCTCTTTCTCTCTCTCAAAAAGGTAACTTTACCAAATTTCTTCACCCTCTCTTTCTAGTTCTTGTCTAAACACCCCAATACACTCAAATATGTTGGTCTCGCCGCCATAGTGCTTTGGAGAAAAGTGTAGAGCTCGTAAAGGTGAACAATTTAATCGGAAAGGTTTCCGTTTTTATCTCTGTCAAAAGTTAGGTTTTGTTCTTCTCTCCTTCTGCTCTTGAGGTAGGGATTTCTTCAGCCTCCTAATATGATTCTTAGCCTCGTTATGTGTCCCTTGAAAAGTGTAGTGATTTGGGAGCAGTGGGTTTGATTTAGTGTTTGGTTTTGGGAATAAAAAGGGGGGTTTTTGAATAGATTCATGGGAAATGTTATGGAAATGAGTATATTGTTAAATTGTATTGAAACAATGGAAATTTCTCCTTTAAATATGTCTTTAAAAGAAATAGATATTTTGTTGGAAATCATTGGTTCTGAACTAAGAATAAAGGGAAAGATGTTAAGTTTTTGAAAAGATAAGATGAATGTATCTATTGATGATGAGAGTGGAGTTGGATATGTATTATCACTTATATATTGAGATTATGAAATTATAATTGTTGTTTGAGATTTATCTTTTATATAGAAAAATTTGTTTTGGACTATCGGTGAAGGATAACTTTGATTGTTATAGGAATTGCATGAGGATTAGGTTAATTGAAAACAATGACTCATACATCTTGCATTGAACAGTGTTTCATACTTATACATTGAAAAAGTATTGTTTTGAGAAAAATGGGTGAATACATTGGTGAATCTGGTTAGAGGGTGTGGTTGTGGTATTATTTATGTTGGCATGTGTGTCCTTGGTAAAAGTTCAGAAACCCACGCAGTTGGGCGCCGATCCTTTTGGTTAGTACTGGTAAAATGGCTTTGGTAGTGCTTGTATAGCCTACTGGCAGACACATACCTAGAGATTCCTAGTATTATGTATCCACTGCCCTGTTTTCTTATTTAAAAAGTATTATTTTACGAATTGATTTATAATCATGGCATTGCATTGTTTTGACGAAAAAAGTATAATGTTTGGGTAAATGCCATACATATGCATTCACCGTATGACTTTGTTAAGCATCATACAGTGTGTTCAAGTATTCTCTACTAGATTTTAGCTCACCCTACGTGGAAACCAACTTTTAGGTGCTAATGGTATGCCTTCACCAAGGACTTTGCTTGAGAGGATCGTGGAGCTAAAAGCTCATTTTGTTTTTCTTTTGTTGTAAACATCTTTTGTACAAGCCTCAAACTTTTTACTTGTTTTGAGTTTGACCCACTTTTGTTGTAACCAAGTATCATCTTGGAAATATATAGCCACTAAGTCATGAACTTCTCTAAATTTCCTTTAATTTTCTGTGTATCGCCTTGTTGTAACTGGTTTTTTATGCTCCTCAGAGGGGTTTAGTCTCCTTGGGTACGATAACCCTACAGTTCGGACTTTCATGATTCTGAATCTAATTTCACAAGTGCAATGTAAAATAGAAAAATGAATGAGAGTCCAAATCCGACAAATCTTAGAAAATCCATTAATCATCAGAGATGCCAAAATGGACTGCATTGCCAAATTTCAAAGACGCCATCTAAATATTTTTGAAATTTTTAGGAAACCCATGACTCATGCCAAAGGTACTTGTCCATCATAACCAAAGTGTCTTGGCTCGGGAACTTAGGTATGATAGGAAAATGTCATGAATTGAGCACCTGTAGACACCCTATTTTTTACCGCCCTTAAGACTTGGATGCCTCACATTGAACATTCGATGATGAAATAATGCACTGTATAAGCCGTTCAATTTCTTCAACAAAAAGCTTCGGTTTTGAGTTTCAGAACCTAAAACCTTGCACTCCTTTTGGACCAAAACCTTTTTTTTTCTTTTAACCTGACCACTCAGAGGCCTGCTGTCCAAAATGTGGCCGGCAAGTCAATTTTTATTGGCCGACCATCTCTCTTCATGGCCGGCCAGCCGGCCGGCCATGTCTAGCGGCCAACAGATATTTTGCTGCCAACTATTCCCCCATGTGCATGCCTTACACCAGCTGGTTCAATACAGATATTTCCGACAGAGGAACCTATTGTTCTATAAATAGGTAACCGTCCCTCATGGTTTTAGGTTAGAAAAATTTTCCAAGAGCCAAAAACTTGTCAAACACTCTCCCTCTCTATCTTGTAATATACATACACTTCCAAAACCAAAATTTTGAGGCTTCTTGCTAAGATTATTGAGCCAAAATTTCAACTCTTGAGGGTGATCACTTTTTGGTTTGTGAACCAAAGAACATCCTCTCTTCAAGAGGTATAGCTTTTGCTATCTTCTCTCTTATTTGTACTACTTTTTTCTTCTTTTTTTTCACACTGTTTTGGACTAGTTTTAAGGGCCGAAATTTGTGATTTAAAAGCTACCAAAGGTGGAGGGGTTAATCACCCTTTCTTGAACCTTATTCCATAACTTATATCCTTGTTTTTCCCCACTTATTTATTTGCTTTTAGCTACTAATTTTTAGAGTTTTCAGAGGCTAAAACATGTGATTTTAAGGTCCCAAAAGTAGAAGGGTTGGCTACCCTTCCTTAGGCTTGCTTACTAACTTTATTTTCTTCTTTTTTTTGGTTTACTTTTCCTAGCTTTTCAACATGATTCCAACACTGTTTTTTTTGCTATTTCGGGCTGTTTTAATTGTTTATTTAATTTATGCCTTGAATGTTATGCTTGTGGTGTTGTAAAGTCCTCATGGATTTTGGGGTTTAGGCCTTAGACACCAATCCATTTGAGTTGATAGCTTTTTATTCATTATTTTTGTATAAATACTCATACTTATGATCATCACATTTGCATAATCATTTCTGCAACCTCTCTCCTTTCTTTTTTTTTCTTTGATTAAGAGATGTATCGAACACTAAATTGTTGCTCAATACATGAGAAAGAGACTTTTCATGCTTAATGGTTTAATCTCTCGAAGGTTCATTACCAAGGCATTGCATCTCTCTCATGTTAAGCACAACCTCTTATTTGACACTTCTCTCTATCGCTTTTACACTTAGTGGACGTAGTTATCACTTTTGGACAAAAATAAATAAGGAATGGAAAGGTAATGTAAAAGAGGTTAATAAAATTAGACTAAAAGAGGCAAAAGGTAATAAAATTGAGTTGGGTTCAATCGGATGTTATATTGAACCCCTTGAGTCTTGAATCATTACATATTTTCTAGTGATGTTTAGTAATTCAAGAAGCACTGTCTACCACTTCCCTTGAGGTAACTCCATGATAGGGAGGAGGTGTTGTTGGTCTTTTATTTCATCTTATTAATCATGTGTCCTATTGGTTCTAGATCATCATGCAACAACTTTGCAACAATTGATGATTTGTGAATCAAGTCTACTCCTTCCTTGATAAGTTTCATGATAGGGAGAGGTCGAAAGGATAAACATCCCTTGAAAACACTCTATTTTTGCTCTGTTTTAATTCTGTGCTAACAGGGTAGTACCCAAAAAAGTGGCCGGTTAGCCACTTTTTTGTCCGACCGACCACTTCTCAAGGTCAGCCGGCCACCATTGTTTATGGAGGTAGTGTCATTTTTATGGCAAAACAGAGCAGAAGCTAGGGACAAAAATAGAATAATTTTCTAACTACAAACAGAATAGATTTTGGCAGCAAAACTGGGAGGTTTCTGGGAGAATGTTCTCGTTTATGCACGTACGACGCTTCACTTCCCGTGGTCCTTTAAAATTAATGCTTTGATAGTAGTATGTTTAATTAATTAGATTCATTCGAAATTGTAATAGTTAGTTAAATTTAGTCATTGTAATGGCTTTAAATTCGGACATTTGGACCCTCTTGTATGAGGGCACATTTGTAATATTGTGTATGTCTTTTAACCTCCATTCTTTCTCCCTTTCATTTACTTGCTTACGATGGTCACATATAGCATCATATTTTGGTTTCATACCATGACCATGACTTGTATCCATTTTTGCATGCATTGGACTCGATTCATCATTCTAACCTCATTTTTATTTCCTACTTACTTGAATACGTGCGCTATCGCATGCTTTGAGTTGAGCCATATGTCATGTTAAATAACTAAACCTAATAATTGCATTTTGTATGTGTTGCATTAGTCACTTGCATATTAGAACATGCAATTTTCTAACTATTTTCTTCTATTTTGGCTTACCTCGGTTGAGTACTAGGTGAGTATTTTCGCTTTAACATATTGCATGAGTGTTTGTGTTGTCATATCGAGCATACTACCATGAGGCTACGTGCTTATATGACATACCTCTTGAATGTTGTGGATGAAGGCTAATTTGCTTAAATTGGAATACATTTGATTAATGTACGTATGAGCTCACTTTTTCAAGTGGCACATATTCAAAACTCTTTCCAAAAAAGCATGAAATCAAAGCATTCCAAAGTAGGTGAAATAGTCTATACTTGTGTGCCTCATATAGTAATATTAGCATAATAATCAGAACAAGAGAATTTACTATATATAAAAATCACATCATGATTAGTAGAGGCCGATCTTTGATCAAGTGAGTGGAGTGCTCAATTCATGACATTCCCCTCTTATATCTAAGTGCTCAAGCCGAGACACTTTGGTTATGATGGACAAGTGGCCTTTGGCACGAGTCACGGGTTTCCTAAATTTTTCAAAAATATTTAGGTGGCGACTCTGTAATCTGGCAATGCAGTCCATTTTTAGCATTTCTGATTGTAAATCGATTTTCTAAAATTGTCAGATTTGGACTCTTTTGTGTTTTTCTGTCACATTCCACTTGTGAAACCAGATTTAGAACCACAAGAATTCGAACTGTAGAGCTATCGTATCCGAAGAGACTAAACCCCTCTGAGGAGCATGAGAAACTAGCTACAGCACCCCACGCACCCGATCAAAGATTGGCCTCTACTAATCATGATATGAATTTTATCAACATTATGCTAACTTACTATGTGAGGCACACAAGTATAGACTGTTTCACTTGCTTTGGAAATGACTTGATTTTATGTGATTTTTTAAAGAGTTTTGAGTGCACACAACTCAAAAGGAAAGAAATGAGCTCATGCATACATTTTATCAAAATCATCCCCAATACAAGTAAAAATAGCTTTCATCCATATGTATTCAAACAGTTTATTTCGAGTAAGCACGTAGCCTCACGATAAGGTGCTAAGCATGGAAACAATCACACACATGAATATGCTAAAGCCAAAAAATGCTCACCTAGTACTCCGAGATAAGCCAAAGAAAAAGAAAGAAATTAGAAAAATATATGACCCTAACAATGCATATGACCAATGCAACACATACAAGAAAGCAACTATTAGGTTCGGCTTATTAACATGTCATATGGATCAATTCAAAGCATGTGGTAACGCACGTATTCAAGCAAGTAGGAAATGACAATGATATTTAAAAATGATGAACCGAACCTTAATGCATGCAAAAATGGATGCAAAGCATGGCAATGATATGAAACAAAAACATGATGTTATATACAACCAAGGTAAGTGTGTAAATAAAAGGGAGAAAGAAATGGGGGTTAGAAGACATACAAATATTACAAATTTTCCCTCGCACAAGAAAGTCCAAATGGCCTAATTAACTAATTATTATAAACCCAAATGAATGAACTAATTATTTATTACAAGTCCGAATGAAAGTAACTAATTAATTACAAATTATTACAATATCAAAGCCACTAATCTAGTGGACTTAAATGAGTGGCAAGTCACATGCGCAAAACCAAGAACATCCTCTGGAAACCTCACTGTTTGCTGCCAGAACCTGCCTTGTTTACAGCCAGAAAATGATTCTGTTTTGGCCCCAAGATCTGCTCCGTTCTGCTATAAAATCACCACTACTGTACAAAATGCTTGGTCAACTGACCTAATGCAATGGTCGGCCGTACAGAGTAATGGTCAGTCGGCCACTGTTTCTGAAGAATACCCTGCCGCAGCAGAATTGGAACAGAGCAAAATAGAGGGTTTCCAAAAGCTGTTCATCCTTCTTGCCCCCTCCTGTCATGAGGATTTTCAAGGAGGGAGTAGGTTTGCTTTCCAAACCATCAATCATTGCAAATTTGTTGCATGATGATCATAAGAGCAATAGGAGAAGACTTAGCTAAACACAAAAACAAAGTTACCTTCTTCATATCATGAAATGTATTCAAGGAAGGGGTTAATATGCTTCATAAATCATCAAATATCACAAGCTAGTATGTGATGATTATGGAGCAACCAAAACAAAAAATAATGACAACTCAAGAAGTGTTGTCAACTCATCTCCCTACTCATGGAATAAGGATGAAACATCCATTACCATGCTACAAAGCGGAACTAGAAGAGAGTTTTCAACACTTCTCAATAAAGAGCTCTCTAGGAGCAATAAAGCAAGTAAAGAAAAAAAGATAAAAAGTAAGCTATCTAACAAAGCTTAAACAAACAACTTGCCAAAGTTGTTGATAACTCCTCTTTGTCATGGAACAAAGATGAGACATCCATTTCCATGTTTCGAAAATGATGGACAAGAGAGGTTTTCAACACTTTGAACACGAAAGCTACTACCTAGCTTCAAGGTGGACAACAAGAATATGAAAGCGAGAAATTTACACTAGATAAGTAAACTTGTGATGGGGTGGCTAAGCCTAAGCTCTAATCCTCCCATGACCACAAGATTCCAAGTTACATAAGGAAAGCTAAAAATAACCAGCTCAACGGATCGGCCGCTATATCCTAAACACACCAAATCTGAGAGGACTTAAAACAACACAAATTTGATATTCAAAGCATAGAAGCACATGTAGCGGAGAGGACTAGGACCCTTTTATAAGCCCATATTCAAGTCATATCACACAAAAACAAGTCTAAAACAATACTACAAAGGTATTGAAATTTAACCAAAGGAAGTGAAAAGAAAGCAAATGGTGGACAACTAGTGAGCCAGCCAATGGAAGGGTGGCTAGCTCACTCACCTTCGACAAAGCTTTCATCAAATTTTAGCTTAAAATAGCTCTGAAATCAGAATGTATACAAGGAAAAAATAGAGAAAAGATGGTGAAAGAGTTTAAAGTTTACCTCTTGAAAGACAGGAAGAACTTCTTAGTTAACAAACCACAAACTAAGTACCCTCAAGTAGCTGAAATTGTATTTGAAATCTCAGCAAAAGCTTCAAGTTCAAGCTTATAGGATGTATCTATAGTGTATGTATATTGTAAGAGGGTATAGAAGATGGTTATGCAAGCTATAGGCTCTTGGAGGGATTTTTCTAACCTCAAACCATGAGGAGGGTGTTGTATTTATAGAAAAACAAGTTTTCTCGTCAGAAATATCTGCAAAAGGGATAGCTGGTCCAAAGCATGTGTATGGGAGTAGGTGGCTGCTGCAAAATATCCGCTGCACTAAACATGACCGGCCGGCCATGAAGATGTACGGCTGACCCAATGAAAATGGCCTACCGGTCATCTGTCGACCAAGTGTTCTCTAAGTGATTAGGCTAGAAAGAATAAGGCTTTGGTCCAAATGGGGTGCAAGGTTTATGTTTTGAAGCTCAAAATTGAATCTTTTTGCTGAAGATTTTGAACGATTGCACAGCATAACATTTTATTATTGAGTGTTCAGAGTGAAGCGACCAAGTCTTAAGGGCGGTCAAAATTGGATGTCTACACTTGTGCCACATGTTATAGATTCAGAATTTAAGGTTTGTGAATGTATGATGCATGTGGTACCTTTTGTAATGATTATCAATAAAATAATGAAAGAATGAAATCTTATTAGTTTTCACATAATTAGCATACTTTATGGGATTATTTGTTGTTGTTATTTGGGGGCATTATACTGTCACCTTTCCATATGCTTGCAACCTTCTTCTAAAAGACCCCATCTACAACAACCCCCACAACCCACCTCTTGCTCTGGTGAACATCCCCCACTCTTTTAGCCCCTACCGTTGCGATCTCTATCCCAACGTGACCCATGCAATTCCATTCACATTCGGCAAGTATATCTTTAACTAAGTAAGAAATAGAAATCAACGAGGAGAGGATATATGAGAGAGAGAGATCGTAAGGGGATGGGGTCTTTTGAAAGTGTGGCATCGTGGTGAGTTGCAGTGTTAGGGCATTGTAAAGTTGTAAAGGGATTGGGGTTGGCGATGGAGGTTAGGAATGAGGGTTTGCGAGTTGGAATGAGCGACTGGAAAGGCAGGGTTAGGAATGAGGCAATCAGGAATGGAGGAGGTAATGTCGGCAATAGCACCAATGACATCGGGTATTATAAAATTGAAGATAAGGGCATTATAAAAAGTAAGGTAAATTATGTATATAGTCTCTATAGTTTACATGATGTGTCAATTTAGTCCATATTATTTTAATTGGCTCGATTTTGCTCCTTTAATTTAACAGATTATGTCATTTTGGTCTAATAAATAATAGCAATTAGGTTTGGTGAACGGAAACTTAAACGATGTGTCAATTTGGTCCCTATAGTTTATACGATGTGTCAATTTGGTCTCTGTCAAAATTAAGCAAATTAAAATAATAAGGACCAAATTGACATATCTTATAAGTTACAGGGACCAAATTGACACATCGTTTGAGCATATGACAACTTTTCGTCCACCAAACCTAATGACCGTTATTTATTGGATCAATATAACACAATCAGTTAAATTAAAAGGCAAAATCAAGCAAATTAAAACAATAGAGAAATTAATACATAGTATAAACTACAAGGACCATTGGCATAATTTATCCTAAAAAGCATGTGGTGTGAATTGAGAAAAGATTTTTTTTAAAAAAAATTAATAATAATTGGAGAAGCTAAGGTAGCGTTTGGTTTACTTTTCAAAACTCAACTCTGTTTTTAAATCATAATTTGGATTCAACATGTTAACCAAACATACTTTTAAAATACAACTCAAAATTACTTTCAAAACTCTTTTCTTCTCTTTTATTATTGTTATTATTAATCAATCAATCAATCACTTTTTCTCTCTCATCTCTCCTCTCATATTTTTTCACATTCTGCACATCAATCAATGAAAAAAAAAATTTAATTACAAATCATCTCAAAATTATTTTCAAAATTCAAAACTCAAAATACAATTTCACACTCAAATCATAATTCTAAAACTAAATCAAATAAACCCAAAGTTTTTGAAATTCCAAAACTACTCCTTATACGTAAGTTTGTAATTGGATTAAAGTGAAAATGTCAAAGAGTTTACGGACCAATGTCATTTATTTATTTCATAGGATTAAAGTGAGAAATCACTCGTATTTTTATACCTTTAAAAGAGATGGTGTATTTACACTAATGAGTTCATTTGGGATGTGATTATTTTTAAAAATGTTAGAGGTTCTAAAAATTCTATCAAAAAATTTATCAAATGTCTTATTTAAGTGTGGGACACATTGTGTATGTTCCACACTCACGTGAGACATTTGATTTTTGGTAAAATTTTTAAAATTTTTAAAATTATTCAATTATTTTAGTTGAATTTTTTATTTTTTATTTTTTATAAAAAGACATAAAAAAAAATAAAGAGGGTGAAGTGAAACAACTCCTAAATAGTGTTGGAGGAAGGAAGGAAGGATGCAGGAGTAGGGTTAGTTGATGATCAAGTTAAGAAAGAACATATTCCCATAGGATAATGCATGGATGATAAAAAAAACTTTGAAGAGTAGGTTGGAAGATAAAACGAACAGTAGGTGGTGCACTAGTACATTCAAACATTACTAGAAAACGCCTTTAAAGTAGTACTGTTTGGCATTACCTTTTTTACTTGACAGTCAAAGATGACACCCCTAAGTTTCAAGATATTGCTTCGCTACTAAGCTCTACAATCTCTCTCTCTCTCTCAAAGTTTTTTTTATATATGTAGAACCATCCCCTGGGTTAAACTTCATCCACTTCATTGCATTTCTAGATCTCTCCTCTATACAAAGACATGCCTCCAGGTTGGGGACCGCCACCGGGAGGGCCTGGCTGCTGCGATTTTCTATTTGGTGGTTTATGCCGAGCCATATCTTCTTGGTAATCTCTCTCTATACAAGCTTATAAGATTATTGCTGTGATTTATGATGCATTTGGTACCTAAATTGTCTTTTTAATTAGCATACATACATGAACTAGTTTTTAATACGAAAAATGTTTGACATCTTATAAAATTCTCACAAGATCATAATGTATGGCAATGATAAGTGAATTTTTTTGATTTATTACACATTTTACCATTGCGGATCTAACTCTCTTGTCATATAATTGCAAGTGAATTTAAGAATTTAAAATGTGAATATCTAACATTTCTTTATAATTTGAACGTGATATCAGACCGTGCAAATGTGGCTCCCAAGTACTCTTTTTCTTCTATTATTATTGTTAGTCTTTATTTTGAAACCACAAGATATTTGTTTTCGTTTGAAACCACAAGATTATTAAGCAAGAGAAAAATAATCAAGTTAGCTGATATTTTTTCTTTTTATTGGGGCAATTTATTTATTTGTTTTTAAATTTTTTTTTTTCAGATATATATTTTTTTTAATACATAAACTCTGTTGGGGGATTTTTAGTTTATTTTATATTTTGGTCTGACTTTTTTTTTCAGGATAAACTATCAATAGGTCCTAATACTTAGACTTAATTCCCATCAAATTCTATTGAAAATAAGTTCTAGTAAAATTGTCGTTAAAAATAATTTTTTTGTGATGATTTTTTACATATGTTAAAAATTGGCAACTAATGATTTTTTTTGTCACAATTTCCATAAATTGTAGCTAAAACTTACAATTAGTGATATTTTTCTGCGACAAATTTTTCAAACTGTAGCTAGAAGTTGTAAATTAGTGACCTTTTTTATGACATTTTTTTGAACTGTCGCTAAAACTTATAATTAGTGACCTTTTTTGGGACAATTTTCAAACTATCGCTGAAAATTAATAATTAGTGACATTTTTAATAGTGTTTAATGAAAAATATCATTAATTATTATAGGACATATTAGACATAAATCTACTTATTAAAATCTATACCTAAAGTTTCCTTTTTTTATGGATTTGGATATACAGCTAATATGGGGTTGTTGTTTGTTTGGTGTTGGGCAGTTTTTACTTATTGTGCTGCTGCTGCATCTTTGAGAGCTGCTGTGGACCAATGTTTGGTGGGCCTCCTGGCCCACCCCGTGGCCCCCCTCCATTTTGATTTAATCTGAGATATGCTGCTCATGTGGATGATGCCTTTTATGTGATTAGCACATAAATGTATAATAAAATAAAATAAAAACATAGATTTGTGATTTGGTGTTAATTGTGTGGCAAATTCTATATATTTCTTCCGCTTTTCAGCTATGTATGAATTTTGTAATGCCAGTTTTCAGCTACTTTTATCTTAATTGGTTTGGCAATTATCTGGTCGAAGTCGGTTATTCTAATGAAATTTTTTGAATAATTAAAATTTAATTTTATAAAAATTAGGGCGCTAGGGTGATAAATCGATTTTTGGATTTTCTTTGCCAAAAAATCCAAGCGCTTTTTCATTGTGTCCATAAGGAGATTCTTCTATAAAATGACCAAACTATTTATATATATATTATTTTCTAAACCAAACCCTAATTAGTCTTCTCTCTCTCACCGCTCGCTCTCTTCCCTCTACTCTTTATCTCTCTTACTGTCCAAACCAAACCCTAACCAAATCTTTATCTCTTCATCATATATCTCTCTCTCTCTCTCATTTACCCACCACCAATCTCCTTCGCCCATCGATCTCCTCTCGCATCTCTTTCAGCATCTCTCTCTCTCCTTCACTTCGCCGTATCTTCGTACTTCTTCCTCTATCGTCGTCGTTCCCAATAGCGATCCCGCCACCACCATTATCACATACCATTGCAAAATCCAATTGAAGCGGTGACAAAGAACATACACTCAAGTTCACAATGTCAATCCAGAGATGTGACTCACCGATCGTTGTCCTCTATCGTGCAATACCTCCTTTTGCCGAAGCATCGCCGCTGCCTGCGAACATCGCGGCTGTTCTGTGGTTTTTTTTGAACAGATCTATGACTTTTTTGAAAAATCTTGATCAATACATGAATATGATTTTGAGAAATAGATATTGTTGCTAAACTACTTTTGAGCATGAAGTTTTTTTTTTTAGTTTTTTCCTTGGCTCAAATCTTTTGTTGTTGTTGATGATAATGAAACACTGTAGACACCCCATTTTTGACCGACCTTAAGACTCAGACGTCACCGGTTGAGCGCTCGGTGATGTTGCATGATGTGCTCGTTCAGAAGTCTTAGAGTCGCGGCCGTGCGCCCTGCCTCCGGACTTCCGAACTCTCTTTAGTACCTTGTCTCGATTTGCGAACCAGGCTCGGTTTTCTCTGTTTTCTTTCATGAGGGGAGGGAGTGGTCCTGTAGACTATCTCCTGGTGGCCATGAGCTACTTTTTGTGGCCGTAGGCCATTTTGCCCATTTCGGAGCCCGGTTCCCGATTTTCGGGACCGTCAGGCCGTGTGCCTCGGTTCGGGACCACCCAACCATCTCCGAGTTCTCCGGTTTTTGGTAGGTATCTCTGTTTTGATATTCCGAGGAACCCTGGGGCCCCTGATGCCCACTTCGTGGCTGTATGCCACTTTCGGTGCTCATAGCCGTTTTTCGGGCCCCCGAACTGCGCGGTTTTGGCCCCGAGCTTTCATTTTGCATCAGTTTTCTCCTGTTTTTGGCAGGAACCTCTGTTTTATCATTCCGAGGGACACTAGGGTCGCAGATACCCACTTCGCTGCTGAACACCACTTCCGGCACCTACAGCCCATTTTCGGGACCCCGAACTGCGCGGTTTTGGCCCCGAGCATTCATTTCTCATTAGTTTTTGTTCAGATTTGGCAGGTACCTCTGTTTCAATGCTAGGAAGATCACTGGGGGGTGGGAGGCCAACAATTATCCCAGATAACCAGTTTCGCTCCTCCGGCGCCCGTTTTGCTCACTTCCGGGCCAATGTTGAACACCCTGGGGGTATTTTCTTCCAACCAAAGCTACATATTTGTGATCAGGGGATATGGGAGGACACCAAAAGAGCATGGTCGGCCAGCAATTCAGAATTTCATTTTTGGGCCTCTCCTTCAAGTCCTATGTTGTGACTCCTGCTTCAGTGTTGCCCATTTTCAACCTTGGAACCTTGTTCTACACACATGGGAGGACACCAAAAGTTGGTGGTCGGCCAGCAATTGTGCATTTCATTTTTGAGCCTCTCCTTCAAGCCCTATGTTGTGACTTCTGCTTCAGTGTTGCCAGATTCCGACCCTGGGGCCTTATTCTACACACTTGGGAGGACCCTAATGCATGGTGGTCGGCCAGTATTTTTTTACTTCATTTTTTGGGGGTGGCCGGCCGGCCAGGAGGAGTGGCTGGCCGACCAGGTGGGGTGGCCGGCCGGCCACCTTGCAGAAAACCACCTGGCCGGCCAGCTTCTTGCTTTCCAGCCCATTCCAGCTGTCCGGATATTTTTGCCAAAATATCTCCCCATCCGGGGGATATTTTGGGAGGGAAAGCTTGGGTGCTTTTCCCTCCCCTTTTACACTCTTTTTACCCTATTTAAAGGGCTGGACAGCCCCTTCCCTAGGGTTAGAAGTTTTGGTCTCAAAACCCTCTCTCTCAAATCCTTCATTTCCATAGCCAAATTCTCAAAAAACCTTCAAGTTCCTAAGCCAATCCTTCATCAACCCTAAGCACCACTATCACCAACTCCATTCCAGCAGCAAAGGATTGATTTTCAGAGGCTAAGGATCAACAAATTCAAGCCAAGAAGCAAAGAAAGACTTGTCTTCAAAGGTAAGTCTCTAAATCCCTTTTTGTAGCATAATTTTCCATCAACTTTTTACCCTATTTCCTTTTGGTTTTTGGGATTCAACCCCTACTGATTTTGTGCTTATTTTGAGCCCCTCTACAACATTGTAGAAGGGCTCAACCTCATTTGGTGTCTCCATAATACACTTGCTTCAATATCACTCTTTATGCCATTATTTTGCATGCTTTATTTGGCTTTTGAGTGATCTGATTTCGAGCATACTATAAACTGTTAGTGGGCTTATTTTGAGCCCCTCTTCAACATTGAAGAAGGGCTCCATCATGTTTGACCTCTCTAGCATGCACTTCCTTTGAAATTCTTTCATTTTACCGTAAGATTGCATGCTATTTTTAGCCTATTTGTGATCTGATTTGGAGCATTCCATGAACTGAGATTGTGCTTATTTTGAGCCCCTCTTCAACATTGGAGAAGGGCTCAACACTGTTTTCATACTCTATGTTCCACTTGCTTTGAATCCTTGCTTTCCCTCTATTTTGCATGCTATGTTTGCTATATTTCTACACTGATTTGGGGGATGTCATCTACTGTAAATAAGCATATTTTTGGTCCCTCTTTAATTTTGTAGAACTGATTTTTTGGGTTTGAGCATTGTAGATACCACTTGCTTTGTAATTCCCTTCCTTTTCCCCATTTTTGCAAGCCTTTGTTGTCATACTTGTGCTCACATTTTGGCCATGCTTTGTACTGAAAAAATTCTATTTTTGGGGCTGCCTTGCTACTGTTTCTGCTGTCATGTGCCAATTTTGCATGTTTAGCATAGCCGTAGGGGTTTGCATGCTTGCATATCATTTTCCATGTCATTTCATGCCTTAGTACATTGCCTCGGTTTGCACGCACTTCGAGGCACTCCGTTTTCATTCATTGGCAGCCTATGTGAGTGCGGCTGAGGCTCTCTCATGTTGGCGTAAGCCCATCACTGCATTCCGTATGCCATTTTATGCATTCCTCGGTTTGCGTGTCCGCGGGCACACATTTCGAGGCAGCTTTGTTTTTACCCGACGGTAGCTTATGTGAGTGTGGCTGAGGCCCTCTCATGTTAGCGTAAGCCCGATTCGCATTCCGTATGCCATTTCATTCCATTTTGTCATCGCCTCGGTTTGCGTGCCCGTGTGCACGCGCTTCGAGGTACTTTCGTTTTATCCGACTTGCATTTCATATCATCGCCTCGGTTTGCGTGCCTGTGTGCACGCACTTCGAGGCACTTCGGTTTTATCCGATTTACATTTCATATCATCGCCTCGGTTTACGTGCCCGTGTGCACGCACTTCGAGGTACTTTCGTTTTATCCGACTTGCATTTCATATCATCACCTCGGTTTGCGTGCCTGTGTGCACGCACTTTGAGGCACTTCGGTTTTATCCGATTTGCATTTCATATCATCGCCTCGATTTGCGTGCCTGTGTGCACGCACTTCGAGGTACTTCAGTTTTATCCGATTTGCATTTCATATCATCGCCTCGGTTTGCGTGCCTGTGTGCACGCACTTCGAGACACTTCGGTTTTATCCGATTTGTATTTCACATCATCGCCTCGGTTTGCGTGCCCGCGCGCACGCTTTTCGAGGCGTCTCATTTTCATCTCCTTTTCATCTCACTTTCACAGCATTGTGCATACTAGGCTGTATCTTAGTTGCATTTCATGCATATTGCACGGGAAGCGAGGCGCGTTTCGTACTCCGAGTGACGGAACGGGTCTCAATTCTCCAGTCACCGACACTCCGGATTACCCATGATGGAGTTAGGTTTTGTTGTAACATTCATCTGCATTCATCCCATATTGAGTCGTGCAATTCGGCTCCTCGGCCATCATGCATCGATATGCGTGATTGGTGGCACGAGGATCGAGACATGCATATATTTGTGAAATACATTGCTATGCCCTTTTCCTGCTCTCTGTTACAGCAAAATCAAGGATCAGCAACTTTTCAGAATCCGGCGCGCATTTCGAGAAATATTGCAAACAGAGGCTAATTGGGGCATCCCAATGGATTTCCGCCCGAGGCAGTCCAGCATACACTATTCATCAGAAGCAAGGCAGCCCCTGGCTTGCATGCCAGTTTACTGTTTTCTTAATTAATTTGTTAGTTAATTAGGAATTTGTACTTTATCTGTATATTTCGGATTGTATTATTCTTTCATTCGGACTGTATTATTATTTATTCGGACCCTCCGCGCGAGGGCAAATGTTGTAATAAGGGTGGGTGAGTGTGGTGTATGTCTTCCAACCCCCATTTCTTTCTCCCTTTTATTTATCTGCTTATGATGGTTAGATATAGGGCATATTTCAATTAGCATACAGTATGATAGCATGTTTGCATCATTCATCTGTATTGCATGCACCGGGCTCGGCGCATCATACAAACTGCATCTGTATTTCAATTCCAAATTGAATACTTGGTAGCTGTAGCATTTCATATGCCATCTTTAGAATAGCCGAGCCTGTTGTAGTTTGCATCTTTGCATGTGTTGCATTAGGCATTCTGTATATTTTAGGATCATGCATGATTTCTAATCAGTTTTCTGTTTTGGCTTGGAGTACTCTGTAAGTTTTATGCTTTAGCATCCTTGCATGTGTGTGAGTGACTGCCATGAAAGCATGCTTACCATGAGGCTATGTGCTTATGTGATATAACTGCCTTGAATGCCTGTGGGTGGAGGTTGAGTTATCTGAATTGGGACAATTCATCAACTGTTTGTTTTAAGCCCACTAGATAGTGGCAAAATCATGTTTTCTAAGCCCACCTGAGGGTGGCAAATCCGCATTTTAGCCTACTTGCGAGTAGCACCATCAAACCATTTTCAAACAAACAAACACGAAGTGTTTTGGTTCCAATTCAGACGACCCAGTCTATACTTATTTGCTGTGCACATCACATAGTAAACTAGGCTAATAACCGGAATAAGAACTCACAATGTCTTCAAAAAACAGATATCATGGTTAGTAGAGGCCGGTCTTTGACCGGGCGAGCGGGGGTGCTCATGATGTGACCTTCCCCAATCGTACCCAAGTTCCCGAGCCAACTTTGGTGATGACGGACACGTGGCCTTTTGGCACCGAGTCAGGGTTTCCTAAATTTCCCATTTAAAAAATATTTAGGTGGCGACTCTGTTATCTGGCAAAGCAGTCCATGTTTGGCACTTCTTTCAAAAAATCAGTTTTCTCAAAACGATTTGCCGGATTTGGACTCTTTGGTTCGAGATTTAGAACCGCAACAAAATCGAGTCCGAACTGTAGCGAGGTCCCTCGCGGGCTTGTTACAGTTTCTGGCGACTCTGCTGGGGATTTAGAGAACTTGACTCGAACTCATGATATCTGTTTTTGACTACACTTGTGTGTTTCTTTGCATTGCATTTGCATTGGTGCGCCTAGGACACCGTGTTTGCCATCTGCTATTCCTGAGCGGTCTGCCGGAGGCTTGTCTTGTCAAGGCATGTCCGTAAGGCTGATCGGTTACGGGCTCTGCCAGTATGGGAACACAAACCCCGGTTTTACCGGGGCACCCTTTTTGACCATTCGACCTAGTGCATATTCGGATCCATAGTGACCATTCCAAACTAGGACAGGTTGCTTACCCGTTTATAGGTTGTTTGAAACCGCTGCGTGCGTAGTGAAACCCTAGCTCCTGACAAAATAGGACAGGGAAACCCTACCCCAACATAGGGGTGTTTTGGCTCTCACTTATCTGCTATGTGCTTGTTAGAGTGCGTCTCTACAGGGAATGCATGTATCAGTTGAGTTTGGGCATCATGCCTGCGGGCATCATTCAGTGTCTGAGAATCAGTTGTCCGCGGATATCAGATTCAGTTTAGGGGAACAGTGATACAGGAACAGTGATCAGTGGTTGAGGACAGTGTAGTTCCAGCTTATCCAAACTGCATGTTGTATGCCCAACTGTGTGTTGTGTGTATTTAAATTAAGCCGTTATGCTGCCCGTTTTTCTGGTCATTTATTTCCTTTTTGCTTTATTATCTTTTTGCTAGGGCAGTTTGTAGCACGATTGCTTCCGAGCCAGTCGATACTCCCCAAGCAATTTGGACACGAGGTCGCCGACTCAACCGATCCGAGGATCTAGTTGACGGACATCCAGTGTTCCACTCTTTACCCCCAGTCACCAGAAGGAGGCCGAGGAGGCGCAGTCCGTCAGAACAGAGAATACCGGGACAGCAGTCTGTTTTAGTAGCAAATAGTCGGGTTGAGATTCCTGTTTCTGCTATAGAGATACACTTGCCGGTTATTCAGATGGAGCCGCAGAATACATCAGGGATGGAGGCGATGATGCGCCAGATGCATGAGAGCATGAAACAGATGCAAGATGATGCTATCCGCCAGGCGGAGTTTTCCAAACAACAGGTTGCGGTCATGGCCCAGCAGTCTGAGCTGATCACCAGATTACAGCAGCAGAACGCAGCGTCTGCTTCACAACAGGTCCCTCCTCCACCCGGGCCCCCATTACCTGAACAGATATCTGCTGGCCAGAATGCTCCTCCAAATCCCCAGAATACCCAGAACGCCCAAAATATCCAGAATACCCTCCCAAATCCACAGAACGCTCTGCCAAACTTCCAAAACACCCAAGAGGACACGGGTCTTCCAACGGGGCTGGCTCCGCCCCCGCTTCTACCACAACTGTCCAAGAATCTGACACCCAATCACCCGGACTCTCCATTTGAGTTTGAGGTAGATCAGACAGCTCTGAAGCTGAGTAAGCTGGAAAAGCTCTTTAAGAAATCGCAAGGGGTGAAGGCCATCCCAGACATTGAAGACGGCTACACTGATGTGGCCGTAACATTGCCGGACAGATTCAAGATGCCCCAGATCGATCGCTTTGATGGATCCGGGGACCCCATGGTTCACCTCCGGCTATTTTCAGATATCCTGAGGCCAATGGGCCTAACCCGACCGCAAAAGCTTTCCTTGTTCGGTCGAACTTTATCGGGTGTGGCATCCACTTGGTACGCAAAACTGGAAGATGATGTGAAAACAAATTGGGATGAGATGGCTGAGGCCTTCCTTGCACAATATTCGTACAACACGCAAATCGAGGTCACAACTCGTGATCTCGAGACGACAAGGCAGGAACAGAAAGAGAGTTTCTCTGATTTTGTAACTCGGTGGAGAGCCAAGGCATCGATGATGACCTTGAGGCCAACAGATAAAGACCAAATCCGGATGATTGTGCGCAATCTCCAACCGAAGTTAATGCAGAAAATGATTGTCATTCCCTTCCCCACCTTCGCAGACTTACACGATATGGGGGTGCAAATTGAGGACGCAATGAAGCAGGGTCTAATTGACCAAGATCGGGAACAGCCCCGAAGAACATTCAACCGTAATAACAATGCGGGCCCGAGTGGCTCTGCCAATACAAGAGCTTCAGAGGTCGGTATGGTCACCACCACTCCCCCTCCCCAACCAAGGCCCGCAGCGGCCACACCTTTTTCTGATGCATCTGGGAGCAGTAACCAAGCTCCAAGATACCAATCCAGGGGTCAACGAACCTTCTCCCCACTACATATGCCATTGTCCAAAGTCCTCGGGGTTCTAGTCAGAAAGGGGCATCTGAAACCCTTGGAACCGAGGCCCCCTCCAAATCCACTCCCCCCTTCCCACAACCCAGCCAAATATTGCAAATACCACCAGCAGCATGGTCATGATACCGACCAATGTTACAGGCTGCGTCACGAGGTTCAGGACCTCATTGACAAAAACATCATTCTACCTCCCGAAAGACCCAACGTCACAACCAACCCACTCCCAGCACATAACCAAGCTCCACCGCCCAAAAGAATCAATCTCATCCAAACTGGGGACGTGTCTTACGACCCTAGTATCTATATTACCCCCTCCCACCTACCCAAGCCGGAGGTACTCCTCCCTGATTGCACCGACTCGTTGTGCATGATGGACACCTCCACAACCCGACCTGAGCCAAAGGTGGTGACCACCGAAAATGGAACGGGGCAGGCTTCCGAGGAGAGCAAAACTGTTGAGTCTGGGGTGGAGCAGTCTGAGAATTTAGTTGGGAGAGCCTATGATCCAAGCGAATTCATTTTGTCAATGGGCCAGCCTAAGCCGAGTATGGGGTTGCCAGAGAAGACTGAATTGTGTATGATCCGGGGGGACAAACTTGAATCAGCGGGGGATGGTTTGACAACGGTGGAAGAGGACTTCGCCAACCTCCAGTTTTTCAACGATCAGGAATCAGGGGATGCATCGATCAACTGGTTTGAATACGAGGAGTCAGCAGAAGTCGTCGGGTGGTTGGATGATCAGCCAGATATTGTACCATTTGTGGCCGGAAGGGCCGAGGGTCAGATTGAATTGCCGGAGAGCGCCGGTACGAAGAATTTCGCTCAGGAGCAAGACATTTTGAAAACCGAACAGTTAACACTGGAGGAGGAACAAGAAAGGAAATGGGATTCTGAGAGAGCCCGAAAAGCAAAGAACCATGAGGGAGTTGAGAGTGCTGTGAGCACAAAAACTGAACATGCTGTGAGCATGTGGGAGGAAGGTACCGAGAGTACGAACTTGCCCGAACCAGACAGGTGCCTGCTAGATGCTAATGGAATGTGGTGGGAGGATGACGACTTGTATCTCGCCCACACAGACGAAGACTGGGCAGGGGGCCAACCAGACAGCACCTGGTACCTTGAGGAGGTGGATCACATGACCAGAAGTGGGCGGTATTTCAAACCCCCACACCTTGATCAACCCGAGGCATCAGGGAAAGATAAAGAGGCAGAGAAACAGAGAGAGAAGCAAGTTGAAGAAGAGGCTGTACTGAAGCAGCTAAAGAAGATACAAGCAGACATCTCCATTTGGGGACTGCTTATGGCTTCAAGAGTACACAGACAGGCTGTCCTATCTGCCATGGACAAGGCCAAACTCTCCATCGAAACTACACCCGAACAACTGGTTGGGCTGGTTTTTCCGGGAGGAGGTTCCCTGGCGTTGACCTTTTCAGACAAGGAACTGCCGCCTGAGGGCGTGGATCATAACAGACCCCTCTACATCTCTGTAGAATGTAGGGACAAATGGATTCCGGTGGTACTTGTTGATACCGGATCCGCTATCAATGTCTGCCCAGCCAGAACGGCCTATGCAATCGGGTTGAAACCCGCAGACTTCACACCGACTACCCAAGTAATCAGAGCCTACGACAATACGAGTAGGGATGTCCTGGGGACAGTAAAAATCCAAACCAAGATTGGGCCTGGACAACACGAGGTAGATTTTCATGTCTTGGAGGTCCCTGCATCCTTTAACATGCTTTAGGGGCGACCCTGGTTGCATCAGGTGAAGGCCGTCTCATCTACTCTACATCAAATGGTGAAGTACCCCTATGGAAAGGGAGTAGCCATTGTTTTCGGGAATTCATCAATCCATCCTCCTCCGGAGGTATCTACGCCAGTCCTGGAGATTGAACACGGCATGGAGGACATGTTCATATCGGGATTTACTTTGGCTGAGGCCCGGGTAGTACAGAATATCATGGCTGTGAATGAGGGTGTGTATGTCAGCGCTCAAGCCGTCTACCTCATGAACAAGCTCCAACATATCCCCGGGATGGGATTGGGAAGAAGCGGCAGGAAAGGAGTCGCAGCATTGGCCGAAGTGCCACACAACCCGCATACCTTTGGATTGGGTTATCTGCCCACCAAAGAAGACTGGGCGAGGAAAGGAAAAGAAATGGCTGGCAGAACCAGAGCGAAGCAGGCTGGGAAGCCTTTTGATCTAATGCACAGGCCCATCTGGGGTACCCTGAACGGACGCTTTGTCCGGGAGGGGGAAGATTTTCCATTCTGCGGCTTCCCAGAGCCATGGTTAAACGCGGAGAGGAAGCGCATACCAGGCTTCGAAATCTTCTTCGACCTGCAACTATCCGGGGATGACGTTGCCACAGAGCAGACAGACCCAACAATTGAGGCTGAGCAGAATAAGGCAGTGGAGCCTGAGGGCACTGAATTGGAAATGGGGGTAGCACTGGCAAGTCTCCTCTCTGATCCTCCGATCGACCAAGATTGCTTGGGGAATAACGTCGTGGTTTCCATGATTGGGGATGAAACGGCTGCGAGCCGGCCAGCAGCTATCTTGGATGCATCAATCGCACCCTCTCTCACTTGGCAATATGAGGAGGGATTCTTATCCAGCAGCACCGGGTCAGGTAGTGAGCCGGAATCTGATTCCACCGAGTCCTGTGAGTCGGAATCAGGTTCCAGCTCGACTGAGTCTGAGTCTGGTACTCCTGGGGGTGTTAACCCGGATGCCACGGTCTTGTCCAGGTCGTCTTTTTCTTTCTCATTTGAGTCTATTGTAACCGAGGACGATTTGGATGAACTTAATGAGAATCAGGCAACTGTGGTTTCCGAGTACTTTTCTGTGCCCCTAATTTATTGCATTAATTCGGACTTTCAAAATTTTGATCAAAATGACGAGGACGAAGTTCCTCCGGTTTTACAACGTCTAATTGAGCAAGAGCAAGAGAGATTTGTTAAGCCATTAATGGATGAAATCATTTTTGTGAACATTGGTACTGAGGAGGACCCGCGGCTGGTCCAGATCGGGTCCACGTTGTCTTCGGAGGAACGCGAGCGCTTAGTCGCTTTATTAAAAGATTTCAAAGATGTTTTCGCGTGGTCCTACGAAGACATGCCTGGAATCGATCCTGAGATTGTACAGCATCGGATCCCCCTTGACCCCGAGGCCTGACCTGTCAAGCAGAAGCTCAGAAGGATCCGCCCGGACTGGGCTCTTAAGATTAAGGAAGAGGTCACCAAGCAAATCGACGCAGGCTTCCTGCTGGTATCTGAGTATCCGACTTGGTTGGCCAACATCGTTCCGGTGCCGAAGAAAGATGGCAGGATCCGGGTGTGTGTAGACTTCAGGGATTTAAACAGAGCCAGTCCGAAGGACGACTTTCCCCTGCCGCACATCGATGAGTTAGTGGACTTCACAGCAGGGCATGCATTGCTCTCATTCATGGATGGCTTCTCAGGGTATAACCAGATAGTGATGGCGCCAGAAGACAGAGAGAAGACTGCATTCACCACCCCGTGGGGGACATACTGCTACCGGGTAATGCCGTTTGGGTTGAAGAATGCTGGGGCTACTTATCAACGGGCCGCGACCACAATACTACACGATATGATCCACAAAGAGGTTAAGGTGTATGTGGACGACATGATTGTCAAGTCCAAGGAAAGAGAGGGCCACTACACCGCCTTGCATAAGTTTTTCCAAAGGATCAGGGAATTCCGGTTGCGGCTAAACCCTCAGAAATGTACATTTGGTGTTACAGCGGGAAAAATGCTGGGGTTTCTGATTACACAAAGGGGCATCGAGGTCGACCCTTCCAAAATCAAGGCCATCCTAGAAATGCCCCCACCAAGGACTGAAAAGGAGGTGCGCGGCTTTCTGGGTAAAGTGCAATTCATAAGACGGTTTATCTCAAAACTAACCTTGACTTGCGAACCACTTTTTGGCCTCCTGAAGAAAGGCAAGAAATTTCAATGGGACGGCCGATGTCAAGCTGCATTTGAACAGATTAAAGAATATCTACAGAACCCACCCGTTTTATCACCAGCAGAACCAGGGAAGCCGTTGATTTTGTATCTGTCAGTAACTGAGACCACAATGGGCTGTATGCTTGCACAAGAATCAGAAGACAAGGTGGAGAAAGCCATCTATTATTTAAGCAAGAAAATACACCGCTGGAAAAGGCTTGCTTAGCTCTGGTATGGGCTACCAGGAAGCTGCGGCACTACCTGTTAGCTCACTCCGTAATGTTGGTTTCACGACTTGATCCCATCAAATATCTTTTCGAGAAACCAGCGCTTACGGGTAGGCTAGCTCGTTGGCTGCTGTTGCTCTCCGAATTTGATCTCACATATGTGACGCGCAAGTCAGTGAAGGGAAGAGCAGTGGCAGAGTTCCTTGCCGACCACCCGGTTGAGGGGGATGAAGCAGTTGAGTATCTGTTCCCAGATGAAGCAATTTTGCAGATCGACAACGAAATTTGGACGATGTACTTTGACGGAGCGTCAAATCAACATGGGTATGGGATAGGAGTGTTGCTGATAGCACCCGACAATTCCCGTATCCCTCTAGCCTTCAAACTCCGGTTCAAAGTCTCGAACAATGAAGCAGAATATGAGGCGTGCATCGCTGGCCTAGAAGCAGCCCTGGAACTAGGGGCAAGACGGCTGGACGTCATTGGGGATTCGAACCTTGTTGTGTCTCAAGCTAAAGGAGACTGGAAAGTAAAAGAAGAAAATATGATGATGTATCACCAAACCTTGGATTTGCTGATTCCTCGGTTTGAAAAGCTAAATTTCACTCATCTACTAAGAGAGAACAACAAATTCGCAGATTCGCTAGCAACTCTATCATCCATGATAGACATCCCGTGTGGAGTCTGGATGCGTCCAGTTATCATTGATCAGAAATTTGCACCTGCCTATGAGTCAATTGTAGCCATAGACGAAGTTCAGGACGAACACCCCTGGTACTACGACATCTGGAACTTTTTGGAGAAGGAAGCATACCCGCCAGGGGTAAATGCCAAGGACAAAAGGGCAATAAGAAGATTGGTCGTTCAGTTCATCATCTGTGGGAATAAGCTGTACAGAAGAGGTCATCTGGGAATGCATAAACTGTGTGTGGATGCAGAAGAGTCAAAGCGTCTAATGGAAGCCATCCATGGAGGAGAATGTGGGGCACATATGAATGGGGTAATGCTGGCACGGAAGATTCTCAGACAGGGTTACTACTGGTCTACCATGGAGGAGGATTGTATCGGCTTTGTTCGGCGATGCCACAAATGTCAGATCCATGCAAATCGCATGAATATCCCGCCATCAAAGCTGTACAACATGACTTCGCCATGGCCATTTTCAGTTTGGGGAATTGATGTAATCGGGGCCGTTACGCCGAAAGGGTCGAATGGGCATGAGTTCATCCTCGTAGCGATAGATTATTTCACAAAGTGGGTTGAGGCCCAATCTTATGCAGTGTTGAAAGCTTCACACATTGCAAAATTCATCAGAAACAACATTATCTGTCGCTACGGGGTCCCGAATGAAATAGTTTCTGACAATGGTTCCCACTTCAAGAAGGAAGTGATAGACTTGTTGGAGAAATACAATGTGGCTTTTCACAAGTCATCTACATACCGGCCGCAAACCAATGGAGCGGTTGAGGCTGCCAACAAGAATATCAAGCGCATACTGCAGAAGATAGTGGAAACTTACCGGGACTGGCCAGATAAGCTGCCGTTTGCTCTGTGGGGCTACCGGACTTCAATCAGAACTTCAACTGGGGCGACTCCGTATTCGTTAGTTTATGGTATGGAGGCCGTTCTGCCTATTGAGATTGAGGTTCCGTCGTTACGAGTATTGGCCGAGTGCCAGATAGCCGAAGCGGATTGGCAGCAGAACAGATTTAAGGAACTCATGCTTTTTGATGAAAGAAGGCTGAAAGCACTGTACCACGTCCAAGGTTATCAACGCAGAATCGCCCGGGCTTTTAACAAGAAGGTTAAGTCCAGGAACTTGAAAGAAGGAGATTTGGTACTCAAAGACAACCGAGCTCCCATCCACGACCCAAGGGGCAAGTTCAGACCCAATTGGACTGGTCCCTACATCATCAAGTCAATCTGGTCCGGTGGAGCTGTGGTTCTGATGGATTTAGATGGCTTAGAGTTTTCTCAACCGATCAACATGGACAAGTTGAAGAAATACTACCCTTGAGAGGCTCGCTAGGCCGAAAACCTGAAAGGGCGACCTAGGCAAAACTCAGAGCATAGAAAATTTGAAATTATAAAAACTGAGCTCGCAAGGTTGAAAACCCGCAAAGGGCGGCCTTGGCAAAAGTTAGAGCGCAAAAGGAGAGTAAAAATACCTGAGCGAACCTAAGCCTGAACTACGTAAGGCTTGATTCCCATCTTTGGGATACGTAGGCAGCTTCATCTTGAAGTTCAGCCACAATCTTTTCCCCGATCAACTTTGTCCATTCTGATCATCTCAGTCATCTCTATTCATCAGCATTTATTGTGATCTCCGGTACAGTGCTATTCAAACTAGGGGCAACTTTCCGTTGTTACGATTTGCCGAGGCACTTTTCAAACTAGGGGCAACTTTCCAGTTGCTAGGATTCGGGGTTGTGCATCTCAGTGACAGATCTCAGGTGTGTCCAGTTCTGATCCATATCGAAAATAGTTTTGAAAAGTTTTAATAAAAGCTGACTTTGTTCAAATTAATCTTTTCACAACTAAGACCATTTTTGGACCAAAGCGGAGAATTTTCAGTACCACAACCTTCAATTTCATTGATTTCAAAACATAGTTCTTTTGCTCTTGCATACAATTGAAGTTGCTTTTTATTACACTCATAAAGAAAACTTGAAAGTACTAATAAAGCAATAAATCTGGGGCATAGTCAAGTCAGGTGTCCCTGTGCCCCCTTCCAGAGCTAGTTGAAGCCTCTGATGCCAACCTAGGCCCAACCTGTGCCTCCTCGTTGAGCCAATCCCAGTATTCATCAGACAAAGTGCAATTGAAAGTAAGGGCGGGGGCCAGAAGCTCTCTAATCCTCTATGCTGCAGCCTGCCGGGCAAGATGTGCACCTCGGACTGGGAATGTAGCCGGATATTCTATCCCCTCCAGAGGGCAAGTCTGATCATGGCCGAACTGGCGCAAAATACGGAATGGGAAATAGAATACACAGTGAGTCAAGCCGATCAGACGGATCCCGGTATCCTGGAACATGCTATAGCTCATCGCCGGGAGATTGAGCCAGGGGCAGCGCCACGCAATGCGATCTGCCGACAAGTTGCACATCCATTCAAACCACCAGCTCTCGTCAGGAGCATTGACTAGGCGTTGCCGAAAGAAGTAGCCACGGGCTGAGTAAGCAGGGCAAGAGTCCACAACTTGCAATTTATCCATCAGCCATATCTGGGGAGGGATGAAAAATGAGAGAATAAAGAATAGAGAGATGTGCGATGAAAGAAAAGTAAGATAAGGGTTTTGTGAGAAAAACCGAGCCCGAGGGCCGAGTGATGTGAGCAAATACATTTGGGAGCTTGGGTGGGAAACATTACCTGCAGCAGTAGTGGACTCCCCGCAAACCTGGTTATCTCCTGGCGGTAGAAGGCATCTAGACCCATCAATGTCTCGGCCAAAGTCATGGCGATACAACTTTTTCCTTCTCTCAAGCCTTGAGCGACTTCAATCAAGCGGATGTTAGCTCCTCCGAAGCCCGAGACAAACAGAAAATGGGATAGCATGCACAAGCAAAGGGCATGCTGTCGGAAACCTTGCCAATAGTGGTCGCTGCGGTCACCAGCATCGGAGAATCGGTAAATCAGGCTCGGGATATCCAACATGCCATCACAAATCAGTGATCGAACATCATGCGCGTTGAGACCGCACATCCGCCCTAAAGCTTGGGCATGGCCAAAACGAGACTGAGGCAAGATCTCTTCTGAGCGTTCAGACTCCATCAAAGTTTGAAAATCTTCAAAAGTAGGACATACCTCTTGCCCTCCGAAGCTAAAGACGTGCGTCACCGGGTTCCAAAACCTTGCCGTGGCATGGAGGAAAGGAAAATGCAGTGGAGTCCGGCCCAACGTGAATAGTGCATTCAAGCCGAAACCCCGGAAGTTCAACTTCTCCGAGCCATCTAAAGAAGAAATCCAAGATGTGAGATTTTCCGTGAGAAATGCCTCCATTTTGTGAGGAAAGGTGATGAGATGAATAAGTTCCAAGGGTGGAGCTTTTATAGAGATGCAAAACACTATTCAAAGGACACGTGTCAAATTCTGGAGGTTGCGGGGGAGGTGGCCGGCCGGCCACCTATCCTAGTAGGCCGGCCACCTTTTTGTCTTCAAATGCGAAATCTTTTCGGCCTTGCATTGGTCCTATTTTGCCCGTCGGAAGAAAGTTTGAAGCATTTTCATGCATCGGGAATGTCGAAGGCCTCCATTTCTCTCGGTTTCGGGCACGTTCCATCATCTGGATTGTCTGTCCGAAGTACGTTTTGTTGTATTTTTGCTTATCGAGTTGTTGTTTTGTTTATCGAGTTGTAAGTTTTGTCGAGCTGTCGCATTTTATGTTTTGAGTTGCTACCTTTTGTTTACGCAATTTTGTTAAGTCTTGTCTATTGAGTCGTTAACATTGTTGTATTTTGTTTATCGAGTTGTAAACTTGCTAAGATTCTGTTATTTCTTAGTGAGTCGAGTTGTTTTAATTTGTTGCGTCGGTTCACTACCTGACCCGATAAATACATGAGGCACATTTTCATTCAATTCCATTTTTGTGCAAATGATGCGATGCGATGCTAAGAATTTCAAATACAAACATCTTTTCAAAAGCTGTTTCATTCCATCATGTTTTACAATAAATAAAGGTACAAGTTTTACAGAAAATAAAACTGCCTAACAATGTGCAAAGTGCTACAAACTACTAGCCAAAAAAGTAAAATAAAGCAGGAAATAACATCAGTGTCCTCGGGAACGGGAATGAGGAGGTCCTCTCATCCTCTTCTGCGGGATAATCTCTGCATCATCATCACCATCTGAATCGGAGCTGTCATCCTCCGGATCCCCCTCGGGCTCGTCTCCGTTCCCGGAACCAAGACCGGAGCCTCCCTCCCCAAGAGATGTCTCTGACACGCGGTCTGCAACCTCCGCCTCCTCATCCTCGACGATGGGTGCCCTGCGTCTGCGAGACGACCCTGCTCCTCGAGCTCCTCGGTAAGGCCTAGGTGGCCCAGCTCCTCGAGTCTCTGTACCTCAAGCAGGTCTAGCACCTCGACCTCTCTGAGAAGGCCCTGGTGGCCCGCCCCGTGTCGAAGCATATACGGGAGGCATCTGAAAATGAAAAGTGCAATACATCAGTCCAAACATAAAAGCAGGTGCAAGTACAGTATATGAGTGGGGTGTGTGTCAGATGTGCTCTACACAGCCTATCAATACAGCAGAATGTTCAAAACCAGTATGTCATCGGAAGTATGCTAAATACAGGAAAGGTGAACAGTACCTGCACGCCCATAATGGCCAGCTGTCCCTCCCTCCGTAGGATCATGCCCTCGAATGTGGCCAACATCCCGAGCAGCTCATCCGTATACTCAACTGGAGGCTGTAAATGCAAATGCAAAAACTATCAGTAAAGGAATGAATGTCCAAATATCTAACTGATAAATCAAAGCTGAAAAACATACCGGGGGCGAATCAGGGTCTCTGATATATCTGTGGTCAGGCAGAGGAGGCTCTAACGGAACCTGGTAAGGCGTCCCGAATCGCCAACTCGTCAACTCGGTCGGCATGTCTGGCCACCCAGGGTGATCGAGAGTCGGAGGGATCGGAGGAATCGAACTACCTCTACCTCTAGATGTACCAGCCCTGCTAGAAGAAGGGATGTCTGTAGCACGAGCGGGACTCGAAGATGGTGCGCCAGTGGACCTCCGTGGTGGAGCCCGTACTCCCGTCAAGGGGGGCATCAGATATATGCGGCGATAGGTGGCGTAATTCCCCTCAAGGAGATGTAATAAAGCATCACTGCCCTGCATAGCACTACTGACCTCCTCAGGAGATAATCTATCAGCAGTCCGCATGGTGTCTGGAGGCACAGCAGGAGGGTCCTGAGAATTACCCCCCCATAGCTGGCGCTGGAAGCGTTCCCCCAGGAACCAAGCCCTACCGACTGGTCCCTCGAGCAGGAACCTATACTGGGAACTAGTCGACCCTCCGGGGTACTGATTCTCGAGATCATCGCCGAAGACGGCCCAGGGTTGCCAAGTGACCTGCGGATAACCAGTGCATAAATCCATCAGAAATCAGAATATACAAAGCAGATCAAAGTTGAAAATGAAAAGAACTGAGAGTTCTGAAATACCTCTGTCGCCCGAACAGTGTCGAAGTACTGTCGCAGAGAGAAGAGAGTCTCTCGAGGCCTCGATAGGTGCTCACCCTCAAACATCAATGAAAATGGGGTCACAGGAGGTCCTGCCACCTCCATCTCCGAAGCTAATGTGGGGAAGTACACATACACCCATAGCTGAGAAAAGCAGTGCAGAATGTGAATGCAAGATGCTAAAGGCAAAATGCAGAATGCAAAGTGCGCCGTGTGTGCAGTGAACAAGTAATGAGGAGCAGAAATATAAATCAAGAGGACAGAATGTACCTCCCAAGCTCTCCAGTAGCCGCCGAGTAAGTCCCCCCGCCCGCGAGAGACTGCACTCATATAACAATAAAGGGTAGCCAGGCCAGCGCCGCCCCAATCATACTGACCGGCCTGTGATAGGTCTACTAGAGCGCTCAGTAGATACAACCCTACCATGTTCCCTCTATCGGCGAACAAGGTAGTCCCGAAGAGGAACATGAGGAAGCCGCGGGTGTACTGCTCAACCTCCTCAGGAGTGTCGGGCTCCATCTGTGGCCGCCGGAAATGGGAAGAGAACCAAGTATACCGAACCCTCCCGGAAGCTCTGTCTACAGGCGGGAGTGCCCCCAATAGATGCATCCAAGCAGCCTCCCACTGGCCCATATCCTCGTCATAGGGAATGGGTCCACCGCCTAGGTCTAGGCCAGTGAGTATAGCAAAGTCCAGTGGGGTCATCGTCATATCCCCGGTCGCAGAAAAATGGAAAGAATTGGTGGTGTCCCACCATCTCTCCGCCAGAGCAGCGAATAAGGTCCTACTGATAAGACAATGTGATAACCCCCTGCAGAAGGGTCCGAATCCTGCGAAATCAACCAAGTCCCAGACAGCTTCCGGAAGCTCAGCATACCACTCCCTCGCGGCAGTGGAGCCATATCCTCACACTGTGCGAGAACCAGCCTGCATTTAGAATGAATGCGTATATCAACAAATGAAGTGAAAATGAGCTGTGTGCAAATGAAGTGAAAATGAGCCGTGTGCAAATGAAGTGAAAACAAGCTGTGTGCAATGGAGAAAAGAAGCTGCGTGCAAATGAAATGAATGAGTTATGTACAAAATCAGTGGGCCGTGTGTTCACTTCAACAAATCTGGGCTGCGTGTTCAGTAAATCAGAGTTAGGGCTGTGTGTTCTACTCTTACTCAGTGGGCTGTGTGTTCACTTCAACAAATCTGGGCTGCGTGTTCAGTAAATCAGAGTTTGGGACTGTGTGTTCTACTCTTAATCAGTGGGCTGTGTGTTCACTTCAAATCTGGGCTGTGCGTTCAGTAAATCAGAGTTAGGGCTGTGTGTTCTACTCTAACCAGTGGGCTGTGTGTTCACTTCAACAAATCTGGGCTGCGTGTTCAGTAAATCAGAGTTAGGGCTGTGTGTTCTACTCTTAATCAGTGGGCTGTGTGTTCACTTCAAATCTGGGCTGTGTGTTCAGTAAAGCAGAGTTTAGGGCTGTGTGTTCTACTCTTAATCAGTGGGCTGCGTGTTCACTTCAAATCTGGGCTGTATGTTCAGTAAAGCAGAGTTTAGGGCTGTGTGTTCTACTCTAAATCAGTGGGCTGTGTGTTCACTTCAACAAATCTGGGCTGCGTGTTCAGTAAATCAGAGTTAGGGCTGTGTGTTCTACTCTTAATCAGTGGGCTGTGTGTTCACTTCAAATCTGGGCTGCGTGTTCAGTAAATCAGAGTTAGGGCTGTGTGTTCTACTCTAAATCAGTGGGCTGTGTGTTCACTTCAACAAATCTGGGCTGTGTGTTCAGTAAATCAGAGTTTGGGACTGTGTGTTCTACTCTTAATCAGTGGGCTGTGTGTTCACTTCAAATCTGGGCTGTGTGTTCAGTAAAGAAGAGTTTAGGGCTGTGTGTTCTACTCTTAATCAGTGGGCTGCGTGTTCACTTCAAATCTGGGCTGTATGTTCAGTAAAGCAGAGTTTAGGGCTGTGTGTTCTACTCTTAATCAGTGGGCTGTGTGTTCACTTCAAATCTGGGCTGTGTGTTCAGTAAAGCAGAGTTTAGGGCTGTGTGTTCTACTCTTAATCAGTGGGCTGTGTGTTCACTTCACATCTGGGTTGTGTGTTCAGTAAATCAGAGTTTGGGACTGTGTGTTCTACTCTTAATCAGTGGGCCGTGTGTTCACTTCATCAAATCTGGGCTGCGTGTTCAGTAAATCAGAGTTGGGACTGTGCGTTCTACTCCTAATCAATGGGCTGTGTGTTCACTTCAACAAATCTGGGCTGCGTGTTCAGTAAATTTGGTATTTGGGCCGCGTGTTCAAATTTCAGAAAATTAGTGGGCTGTGTGTTCACAACAAATCTGGGCTGCGTGTTCAGTAAATCAGAGTTTTGGGCTGCGTGTTCAATTCTTAATCAGTGGGCTGTGTGTTCACTTCAACAAATCTGGGCTGCGTGTTCAGTAAATCAGAGTTTTGGGCTGCGTGTTCAATTCTTAATCAGTGGGCTGTGTGTTCACTTCAACAAATTTGGGCTGCGTGTTCAGTAAATCAGAGTTTAGGGCTGTGTGTTCTACTCTTAATCAGTGGGCTGTGTGTTCACATCAAATCTGGGTTGCGTGTTCAGTAAATCAGAGTTGGGACTGTGCGTTCTACTCCTAATCAGTGGGCTGTGTGTTCACTTCAACAAATCTGGGCTGCGTGTTCAGTAAATTTGGTATTTGGGCCGCGTGTTCAAATTTCAGAAAATTAGTGGGCTGTGTGTTCACAACAAATCTGGGCTGCGTGTTCAGTAAATCAGAGTTTTGGGCTGCGTGTTCAATTCTTAATCAGTGGGCTGTGTGTTCACTTCAACAAATCTGGGCTGCGTGTTCAGTAAATCAGAGTTTTGGGCTGCGTGTTCAATTCTTAATCAGTGGGCTGTGTGTTCATTTCAACAAAACTGGGCTGCGTGTTCAGTAAATCAGAGTTTGGGACTGTGTGTTCTACTCTTAATCAGTGGGCTGTGTGTTCACTTCAACAAATCTGGGCTGCGTGTTCAGTAAATCAGAGTTTAGGGCTGTGTGTTCTACTCTTAATCAGTGGGCTGTGTGTTCATTTCAACAAAACTGGGCTGCGTGTTCAGTAAATCAGAGTTTGGGACTGTGTGTTCTACTCTTAATCAGTGGGCTGTGTGTTCACTTCAAATTTGGACTGCGCGTTCAGAAAATCAGAGTTTGGGACTGTGTGTTCTACTCTCAGTCAGTACGTGCTGTGTGCTCATTTTCAACTTCGGGCTGTGTGTTCGGTGAATCAATGTTTGAGCCGTGTGTTCAATTCCTAACTAATGTGTACCGTGCGTTCACATGCTCAAGTTGCAAACAAAGTTCTATGTCATAAGCTAAACTGTGTACCTAAGCATGGCAGGGGAATGAAGTGCACGAAAAAGCAGAAAATGAAGTAAAATACCTCTGCGTCGTGGGAGAGGTGCTGCTCTGGCTCCCGCAGAAGAAGATCCCCTGGTACCCGATCGTTGAAATCGGTGAAATGACGAAAAGTGGCTCGTGGAAGCCTATGAACCGCTGGGGCATATCGATCGGGAATAAAAGGGCGGACCCTCGGGGGCAATGTCATAACATCAAAATCATCTCCGGCGCCGGGAAAACCTCCACCGTGAGGGAAGTGACCCGCCATGTCGAGAAATCTGCAAAGAAGAGCGAAAATGAGCAAAATGAGCCAAAATTGGAAAAAGTCAACAAAAGTCAACCCTCGGGAAATGAAAAGTCAACAAAAGTCAACTCCCGGGAAAATTTTTCAAATATTGAGACAAACTTACCTCAAGTGGTGAAAATGAGAAGAGAAGCCCCGGAATCAAAATTTGGTCGGCTCAAAGTGCTTAACGCTGGAAGATTTCGCGAAAACAACTTGCGTGGAAGGCCGAGGGACGCGTATAAAATGCAGATCTGAAGGAGAAAATGGTCTAGAGAGCAAGAGGAGGAAGTTTTGCAGCCTTGGGTGTGATTTCGGATGAAATGGAGGTGTGTATATATAGAAAAGAGAAAAATGACCAAAATGCCCCTACTTTGGGCAGGTGGCCGGCCGGCCACCTTTCCTGGCTGGCCGGCCCCTCTACTTTTTCCCCCTGGCCGATGGCCTCTCCTAGGGAAATGGGCTGGCCGACCATGATCCCCACCCCCTCCCCTACCTCTCTGCAAATTTTGAGGAAAATCGGAGTTCCCGGGACCTGAAAAAGTTCAAGAAAAGTACACTTTCTGGCGCCGAATTGCTCCACCGGAACTTTAACTGCAATTTCTGACATGTGTCTCCTCATTATTCATCAAAATCAGAGTGTATCCTTTTTAAACATGTTGTGACCTCTCCAGGAGGTGAATCAGAGGCCGCGATTGAGTTGCTGTCGCCGAAATGCGCGTTTTCCGGCTCATCATTTCATGTCAAACGGGCACCCTGATATGTGCTCGTTTTGCATTGTCATGCATATAACTTGCATTCTCATGAATGTTTTGCATTGTCATGCATGATTTCTTGGTGTACAATACTTCTATGCTTGAACATGCGTTGTCACGTATTATCTTTTCTTGCATTGCGTTGCATTCATTCGCCGACACTGTGTGTGTCAAGCTTTTGGAATCATAGGAATCACATTGAATATATGTTGTTAGCATATTGTTCTTGTTGAATTTCTCTATTTTGCAGGCACGATATTGTATGTACGGTTCATTTGAGGCTGGTGCGACCAGACGAATCGCGCAGGTATCGTATCTTCTCCGTGTGAGACGCGACGAGAATCGAATAATTCTCCGCATTCTTAACTGCATGAAATGTAGTTGTTGCTTTGCATTCTTGCTTAAAACTGTTGCATCTATTTGTCAATACTTGCTTCATTACAGCTTGCTACACTTGCATGATCACCTGGCTCTGTGCATATCATTTGCATTTTGCCCCCTTTTGCCTGAGGGCACGCCTGCGGGCACACATATCTTTGTTTACCTTGTATGATTGTCTAAGTCTTCGGCCTTGTCAAAAATGGGTCGTCTCTGGGCTTTGACATTCACTCTCGTCACTTCTTGACTTCCGAGTTCTGTCAAAGAGGGGCAACTGTAGACACCCCATTTTTGACCGACCTTAAGACTCAGACGTCACCGGTTGAGCACTCGGTGATGTTGCATGATGTGCTCGTTCAGAAGTCTTAGAGTCGCGGCCGTGCGCCCTGCCTCCGGACTTCCGAACTCTCTTTAGTACCTTGTCTCGGTTTGCGAACCAGGCTCGGTTTTCTCTGTTTTCTTTCATGAGGGGAGGGAGTGGTCCTGTAGACTATCTCCTGGTGGCCGTGAGCTACTTTTTGTGGCCGTAGGCCATTTTGCCCATTTCGGAGCCCGGTTCCCGGTTTTCGGGACCGTCAGGCCGTGTGCCTCGGTTCGGGACCACCCAACCATCTCCGAGTTCTCCGGTTTTTGGCAGGTATCTCTGTTTTGATATTCCAAGGAACCCTGGGGCCCCTGATGCCCACTTCGTGGCTGTATGCCACTTTTGGTGCTCATAGCCGGTTTTCGGGCCCCCGAACTGCGCGGTTTTGGCCCCGAGCTTTCATTTTGCATCAGTTTTCTCCGGTTTTTGGCAGGAACCTCTGTTTTATCATTCCGAGGGACACTGGGGTCGCAGATACCCACTTCGCTGCTGAACACCACTTCCGGCACCTACAGCCTATTTTCGGGACCCCGAACTACGCGGTTTTGGCCCCGAGCATTCATTTCTCATTAGTTTTTGTTCAGATTTGGCAGGTACCTCTGTTTCAATGCCAGGAAGATCACTGGGGGGTGGGAGGCCAACAATTATCCCAGATAACCAGTTTCGCTCCTCCGGCGCCCGTTTTGCTCACTTCCGGACCAATGTTGAACACCCTGGGGGTATTTTCTTCCAACCAAAGCTACATATTTGTGATCAGGGGATATGGGAGGACACCAAAAGAGCATGGTCGGCCAGCAATTCAGAATTTCATTTTTGGGCCTCTCCTTCAAGTCCTATGTTGTGACTCCTGCTTCAGTGTTGCCCATTTTCAACCTTGGAACCTTGTTCTACACACATGGGAGGACACCAAAAGTTGGTGGTCGGCCAGCAATTGTGCATTTCATTTTTGAGCCTCTCCTTCAAGCCCTATGTTGTGACTTCTGCTTCAGTGTTGCCAGATTCCGACCCTGGGGCCTTATTCTACACACTTGGGAGGACCCTAATGCATGGTGGTCGGCCAGTATTTTTTTACTTCATTTTTTGGGGGTGGCCGGCCGGCCAGGAGGAGTGGCTGGCCGACCAGGTGGGGTGGCCGGCCGGCCACCTTGCAGAAAACCACCTGGCCGGCCAGCTTCTTGCTTTCCAGCCCATTCCAGCTGTCCGGATATTTTTGCCAAAATATCTCCCCATCCGGGGGATATTTTGGGAGGGAAAGCTTGGGTGCTTTTCCCTCCCCTTTTACACTCTTTTTACCCTATTTAAAGGGCTGGACAGCCCCTTCCCTAGGGTTAGAAGTTTTGGTCTCAAAACCCTCTCTCTCAAATCCTTCATTTCCATAGCCAAATTCTCAAAAAACCTTCAAGTTCCTAAGCCAATCCTTCATCAACCCTAAGCACCACTATCACCAACTCCATTCCAGCAGCAAAGGATTGATTTTCAGAGGCTAAGGATCAACAAATTCAAGCCAAGAAGCAAAGAAAGACTTGTCTTCAAAGGTAAGTCTCTAAATCCCTTTTTGTAGCATAATTTTCCATCAACTTTTTACCCTATTTCCTTTTGGTTTTTGGGATTCAACCCCTACTGATTTTGTGCTTATTTTGAGCCCCTCTACAACATTGTAGAAGGGCTCAACCTCATTTGGTGTCTCCATAATACACTTGCTTCAATATCACTCTTTATGCCATTATTTTGCATGCTTTATTTGGCTTTTGAGTGATCTGATTTCGAGCATACTATAAACTGTTAGTGGGCTTATTTTGAGCCCCTCTTCAACATTGAAGAAGGGCTCCATCATGTTTGACCTCTCTAGCATGCACTTCCTTTGAAATTCTTTCATTTTACCGTAAGATTGCATGCTATTTTTAGCCTATTTGTGATCTGATTTGGAGCATTCCATGAACTGAGATTGTGCTTATTTTGAGCCCCTCTTCAACATTGGAGAAGGGCTCAACACTGTTTTCATACTCTATGTTCCACTTGCTTTGAATCCTTGCTTTCCCTCTATTTTGCATGCTATGTTTGCTATATTTCTACACTGATTTGGGGGATGTCATCTACTGTAAATAAGCATATTTTTGGTCCCTCTTTAATTTTGTAGAACTGATTTTTTGGGTTTGAGCATTGTAGATACCACTTGCTTTGTAATTCCCTTCCTTTTCCCCATTTTTGCAAGCCTTTGTTGTCATACTTGTGCTCACATTTTGGCCATGCTTTGTACTGAAAAAATGCTATTTTTGGGGCTGCCTTGCTACTGTTTCTGCTGTCATGTGCCAATTTTGCATGTTTAGCATAGCCGTAGGCCATTTCGGGTACTTAGAATCACATTTCGGGATGATTTCATGCATTGAATGTCATTTCGCATCATTTCGGGGCTGTTTTCCCCTTCATTTAGCTGCTGAAATTTGGTTTGCATGCTTGCATATCATTTTCCATGTCATTTCATGCCTTAGTACATTGCCTCGGTTTGCACGCACTTCGAGGCACTCCGTTTTCATTCATTGGCTGCCTATGTGAGTGCGGCTGAGGCTCTCTCATGTTGGCGTAAGCCCATCACTGCATTCCGTATGCCATTTTATGCATTCCTCGGTTTGCGTGTCCGCGGGCACACATTTCGAGGCAGCTTTGTTTTTACCCGACGGCAGCTTATGTGAGTGTGGCTGAGGCCCTCTCATGTTAGCGTAAGCCCGATTCGCATTACGTATTCCATTTCATTCCATTTTGTCATCGCCTCGATTTGCGTGCCCGTGTGCACGCGCTTCGAGGTACTTTCGTTTTATCCGACTTGCATTTCATATCATCGCCTCGGTTTGCGTGCCTGTGTGCACGCACTTCGAGGCACTTCGATTTTATCCGATTTGCATTTCATATCATCGCCTCGGTTTGCGTGCCCGTGTGCACGTGCTTCGAGGTACTTTCATTTTATCCGACTTGCATTTCATATCATCGCCTCGGTTTGCGTGCCTGTGTGCACGCATTTCGAGGCACTTCGGTTTTATCCGATTTGCATTTCATATCATCGCCTCGGTTTGCGTGCATGTGTGCACGCACTTCGAGGTACTTCGGTTTTATCCGATTTGCATTTCATATCATCGCCTCGGTTTGCGTGCCTGTGTGCACGCACTTCGAGGCATTTCGGTTTTATCCGATTTGTATTTCATATCATCGCCTCGGTTTGCGTGCCCGTGTGCACACATTTTGAGGCACTTCGGTTTTATCCGATTTGCATTTCACATCATCGCCTCGGTTTGCGTGCCCGCGCGCACGCTTTTCGAGGCGTCTCATTTTCATCTCCTTTTCATCTCACTTTCACAGCATTGTGCATACTAGGCTGTATCTTAGTTGCATTTCATGCATATTGCACGGGAAGCGAGGCGCGTTTCGTACTCCGAGTGACGGAACGGGTCTCAATTCTCCAGTCACCGACACTCCGGATTACCCATGATGGAGTTAGGTTTTGTTGTAACATTCATCTGCATTCATCTCATATTGAGTCGTGCAATTCGGCTCCTCGGCCATCATGCATCGATATGCGTGATTGGTGGCACGAGGATCGAGGCATGCATATATTTGTGAAATACATTGCTATGCCCTTTTCCTGCTCTCTGTTACAGGAAAATCAAGGATCAGCAACTTTTCAGAATCCGGCGCGCATTTCGAGAAATATTGCAAACAGAGGCTAATTGGGGCATCCCAATGGATTTCCGCCCGAGGCAGTCCAGCATACACTATTCATCAGAAGCAAGGCAGCCCCTGGCTTGCATGCCAGTTTACTGTTTTCTTAATTAATTTGTTAGTTAATTAGGAATTTGTACTTTATCTGTATATTTCGGATTGTATTATTCTTTCATTCGGACTGTATTATTATTTATTCGGACCCTCCGCGCGAGGGCAAATGTTGTAATAAGGGTGGGTGAGTGTGGTGTATGTCTTCCAACCCCCATTTCTTTCTCCCTTTTATTTATCTGCTTATGATGGTTAGATATAGGGCATATTTCAATTAGCATACAGTATGATAGCATGTTTGCATCATTCATCTGTATTGCATGCACCGGGCTCGGCGCATCATACAAACTGCATCTGTATTTCAATTCCAAATTGAATACTTGGTAGCTGTAGCATTTCATATGCCATCTTTAGAATAGCCGAGCCTGCTGTAGTTTGCATCTTTGCATGTGTTGCATTAGGCATTCTGTATATTTTAGGATCATGCATGATTTCTAATCAGTTTTCTGTTTTGGCTTGGAGTACTCTGTAAGTTTTATGCTTTAGCATCCTTGCATGTGTGTGAGTGACTGCCATGAAAGCATGCTTACCATGAGGCTATGTGCTTATGTGATATAACTGCCTTGAATGCCTGTGGGTGGAGGTTGAGTTATCTGAATTGGGACAATTCATCAACTGTTTGTTTTAAGCCCACTAGATAGTGGCAAAATCATGTTTTCTAAGCCCACCTGAGGGTGGCAAATCCGCATTTTAGCCTACTTGCGAGTAGCACCATCAAACCATTTTCAAACAAACAAACACGAAGTGTTTTGGTTCCAATTCAGACGACCCAGTCTATACTTATTTGCTGTGCACATCACATAGTAAACTAGGCTAATAACCGGAATAAGAACTCACAATGTCTTCAAAAAACAGATATCATGGTTAGTAGAGGCCGGTCTTTGACCGGGCGAGCGGGGGTGCTCATGATGTGACCTTCCCCAATCGTACCCAAGTTCCCGAGCCAACTTTGGTGATGACGGACACGTGGCCTTTTGGCACCGAGTCAGGATTTCCTAAATTTCCCATTTAAAAAATATTTAGGTGGCGACTCTGTTATCTGGCAAAGCAGTCCATGTTTGGCACTTCTTTCAAAAAATCAGTTTTCTCAAAACGATTTGCCGGATTTGGACTCTTTGGTTCGAGATTTAGAACCGCAACAAAATCGAGTCCGAACTGTAGCGAGGTCCCTCGCGGGCTTGTTACAAACACATTACAATAAATTTAAAATTTGGACAAATATTTCAACATATAAGATTAAAATTGAACAGATAATAAAGTTTGACTAGATATTTGTACAGATATGGGGGGGAGAAATTAAACAGATAGGGTAAAAAAAATTGAATAGATAGGGAAAAAAATTAACAGATATTGAAAATTTTTGAATAGATATAAAAATTTTTGAACAAATAGAAAAAAGTTGAATAAATAGTCAACAAAAGTCAACCGATAAAAAAAAGTCAACAAATAAATTAAGGGATAAAATTAGAAACAAAATGTCTTTCAAAATAAACAAAAAGATTTCTCATCAAACTATTTCACAAAAGGTAAATTTCTCATTAACAAAAAATATTTACTGGACCTAATGCCTTAAATAATTACTAGAGTGGACTTTTTAGCAATTTTTCCTAAAAATTAAGAGTACAATAATGATAGTCACTTTATTAAAAAAAAAAAATTAATCTGACTATAAAATCATGGGAAATTTATTAGAAAATCCTTTTTCAAATGTTTGTATCCCAATTAGTTCATAAAATATTCTTGTATTCTAATAAATCCTATTATTTGAACATTTGATCTACCAAATCTTAATTCTCATTTTAATGTATTTTATAAATATTTCTACCCTTACAAATAGTTTTTGAACGGTTAGCAATTTGGTGATGTAAACATTCATATTTTACAATGTGAACATTTATATTGACATATTAACATTCACATCGACGATGTGAACATTCACATCACGCAATATTCACACTGTAAATATGAATATTATTAGAGGTATTTTGGTAACTATATCATCCATGGGACTTATTGGAGCATAAAAAAATAATGTGGACTAAATGGAACATAAGTAGGTGAAAAGAAATTTATGAAAAATTGCCCCTAAAATATTCTAAAACAAATTACTCTAAAACATTTAAACACACAAATTTTATATTGTAATCCTTGATTTTATTTTATTTTATTTTTGTGGAGTGTGGACACTCCATTTTGCATCGAGAGGTTGTTTGCCTTTATTGCAGAGTATACATCATCACTCTAAGCATCACATCCGAAAAATGGAAATTCTATTTACATACTCTAAGCATCACTCTACGGTGTGCAGTAGTGCACACCGTTACTTAATTCATACTTTTGATATTTTTAATCTTTGATTTTTTACTCAAAACATATCACAATTTGCGTTTTTTATTTTAAGACACAAAAAATAGATCTCAATACACACCACCAAACACATCACACCCTATACACAGTTCACCCTCGCTTTCAACATAACTGTGTATCGGAGGTGATGACGCATCGACGAAATGATCGACGGTAATGAAGATCTTGGATTCTAACCACCAGATCTACGATTCTCACCTTTGAACCTCACTTAGGTTAGTTTTTCCCATCTATTTTTTATTTGCTTAGCGATTCACCTTCCATAGCAGTTTCTATTTCAAATTTGACTCGACACTGATTGACTGAATATATTATTATTGTACAACAAAATAAAATTGAACAAATTAAATATGCTTGAAATATTTTTGTTGTTTCATACTTTTTTATTCTAGATAACTCAAATCATTCGGACTTATCATGTTTAGTTTTCTACGTGTGAACATTTAATATTTGGTCAACTTTAATAATTTGAACAAAATAGTTTTGTTCGCATATAAATATTTGAACATTGTGTAAATGTTTAACTCTAGTTAATTCAAATGCATAATGAACAAAACCAGCCTTCCAGTGATTTTACGAACCAAAAAAAAAAATTTACTTTCGTAAGTAGTAAACTACCATTTTCATTGATGGATTGTTCCAAAGCAACAATCTAAGTGCCATCCATGATGTACAAATCTGTAAATTCGATTGATTCCACTATTTTTAAACCCTAAATTTTAATATTTTGAGTTGAGAATAGAAGTATAATAGAGAAGAGCATAAGGTGGACTAATTGATAATGAATAATATCATCAATGTAGTGTGTTAGATTATAATGGAGAAAATGATAAGTGTTGGATGACGATAAAAAATACACCATTTATATGTCTATATGTGATTGTACACAAAGAGTGTTTTGTGTTTTAATGTATGAATTCCTTGGATTAGTATAATACACACCATTATTGTCCTTAATAGTAATTTTATTTGAGGATATTATTGCAATATAAATTTAATATTTTAATGGTGTGTACTGAGACAATTTATGGTGTGTAAATAGAAATACAAAAAACTAGGGGGTAATTACTTGCTTGTCTCATTAAGTAGACTTAAATTCCATTAAATCCTATTTACTTTTTTAATGTACCAATAAGTTCTAGAATACTTATAGAATAATGTTATATGTACCAATTAATATACATAGCAGTGTACTAACAGATGATGTGGTATTATTTGTATGGTTTTGGATATTTGTAACTTGTATAATAAATGTGGTCAATAATAATAACATAACACTAGTTTATACACTAATTGGTACATGTAGCATCACCGATACCTATACTTATCAAGTTGTTTCATCTTATCTCTATCTCTCTCTCTCTCCACCATTTTTTCAAAAGCTTCACACCACTATTGTTTACCACTGTCGCCTCCGTAGCCATCCATCCGCCATCTCCGCTGCCACCGTTACCATCTACCTACCACCACCACTGTCGTCACCGTCCACTTATCATTTTCTCTTCTCTCTCTATCTCTCTCTACTATTTTTTCAAAAGTTTCACACTACCATTGTTTACCACCACTACCATCGTCACCGTCCACCTGCCACCACCGCCGACCCCCAATCACCACTGTCGTTATTCAAATGTCGCTACCATTCGCCAACTATCTCCACTATCGTTGTAGATCTACACTTTACAAAGGCCGATCTATACTTTTACCGTTGTAGATCTATGCTACACTGTCACCAATCTATACAATCACCGTATCACCACTGCTTCCTTTGTTCATATTTAGATTTATATTTCAATGATAAATTTATCAATCTCTCTTGTTTTTTTGTGTATATAGAAGAAGAGGGTGGATTATTGTAAGTGAGTAAATGAATATGAGTAAAAATGGTGAATATTAATAAATAAATTTACAGTAATAAATTTATCAGTTAGGACTTGTAGATAAATAAGTTCGATTAATAGAACTGACTCATAAGTTCCCCTGAAATAAATAAACTGGACTTCACGGTTCGATCCATGATTTTATAATTATAGAACTGAATCGGACCATTTATATATATATACATATACATATATATAATTTGTTATTTATAGTAGATACTATCTTATTAATATCATATATATATTCTTAAATTTGTTAACTCTTTGTTTACAAGTGTATTATTATATAATAGTAAAATTAATTTTAAATAATCATTAAACAATTTTATTTGTAAAATGATAATATATTATTTGGTCTTTGAGCATGTTGTGAATGATGACAAAGTTCCTGAATGAAATTGAACAGCATTTTTATAGTTTGATTTGATTTGATTTCAAAAATTTTATAATTCAATTTATTTTTAAATTTTATGAAATCGTAAGCTATGATTTGACTTTGATTAAGTTCAAAACCGAACTAAACATAACCATACTCATCGCTGGTGAGTGAGGAGTAAAAATTATTTTTAAAACAAGTGCAAAAATAACTTTTCTTTACCTTTTTCATTTTCAAACATTTGAAAATTTTGAAACTGCTTCCACTTTTTGCAAATAAAAATAAATATACCAAACAAGTTCTTGTTGTAAGGAAAAATAGAAAACGGAAAACAAAGGCAACGCATAAACAATTTCATTTCCTCTTCATTTTCTCTTCACTTGATATATAAAACACAACCATCAGACTTCAAAAAGAATTGCCTGAAATTCCATTTGCCAGCAAGGAGTTTATTCTATTTTATTTTAAAAATAAAATGCATGCAAATAGAACCACAATAGAAGTACAAAATTTTGGTCAAATCTTTTACCTATTAATCAAAACCATCTTCAACAACTATGCATGCATATTTTTCACAGAAATAGCTATTCTAACAAAAAATTCATACAAAATCTTTTACCAGAATCATGCCACATTTAACATTTTTCCAATTAACAATCATCTTAGTGGATTCATCATTTTGAAATAATAGGCCCACAGGACAACCACATCATTTTGTAGAAGTTTTCTATTATTCATTTATTTATTTTTTATATAGGTATTATTTATTTTTTTATTGATATGTACACAAACCATATCCACAATTCACGTGACTTGGCTTAATACAGATCGTAACATGTTTCACTCTTCTGTTTAGATTTGGAGAACAGGGTTGTTACACTCGCAACAAAAATTTCTAGCATACAGGCATTATATAATGAATCTACCATAATGTCTTCTTCATACTCGGGATTCTTTTCTATCTCATCGGTTTAGAAGGTATCCAAGCATGACACTGATGAGTGACACCATACAAACAAACAGGAAAGGAAATCCCACCTGAACTTCAATTGCTCCTCTCTTACTTCTCAACAAATCCTGCAGAGCAAGGAAAGCCAATGTCAAGAAGCGGCAAGTCCAATAAGGTTGCAACAACTACCAGAGACTCTTTTACGAACAATAATTCACAAAATATAGACAAAATGAGAATGGATGAGTAATCCATGTCATGATATAGAATGACCACTACTTTTCAACTCACTAACAAGAAACCAATTACCACACAACTTGAGAGGGAAAAAAAAAACATGGCCGATAGATATTTTTGCAAGAGGTTTAAAAGGAAGTAGCATTAGAGATTCATAACTTCACTTTCATCTCTTCTAATGGTATGCCAAGAACATGGCACTCTATTCAATACAAATACTCCTTATGCAATTCAAGTAAGCTATTCAGCCATTGTTGGCTCAAGATCAGTTGAGTGCGGAGTGCATCAAGGGTTCATTTGTAGTCTTTTGTTTTCAGTTTGGCTTCAGCCATCCCTTGAACCAAAATAGAAAAATTAAGCCACTGGATCTTGGATTTCATAGGTAGCAAAGGCTTCAATGGACAATTAGGTACTTAGAAAAGATTGGCTGTAGAACTCGTCTTGGTGGCCATAGCATTTATCCTTCATTCAGTGCCTCCCAAAACCAATTTAAGCATGTCTTTAACTAAAGATAACAAAACAAGACCCTAATTAAATAATACAGAAGAAGGTAGATGGGTAATCAAAAAATGATAGGCAGTTGGAGAGAGAGGGTGGTTAGATAGATCATAGCTACCCTCTATCATTCATACCCATTAATGCTCCAGGTCATTCTACACCATTACTTTGTATTGATTATAAAACGACCATTTCAGGGTTTATGGCTAAACTCGTGATCTTGGACATAAAACAACAAACACTCTACAAAAATAGTGCAAGGATCTAGTACCAATTCTTGTCGAAAGCTTTCCCCCCTCTTGAGCAATCCATCTCCTCTCCTCTGCTAGCTTTGAAATGGTAACTTCAGCCTGCAGCGGTAAGTCCAAAAGATCATGAGTAATGGTATTGAATAGAAAAGCATAAATCACTTCTAAATCCATGAGGTGTATTGAAATGCTGATCACCATCTCATCTAAAAGCTTAAGCTGTTAGAGAGAGGAGTAATTATTTATATTATATTCTCAAAAAGGTGCATCAAATTTTTAAATACAACAGAATGTTGCACTTTCTTAAGAAGATTGACCCACTCCATTTTATCCTCCACTATAGACAGGCATTTAACCTAGAAAACGGTGATACAGCACTAAGCGAAGCCAATTTCACAATTGATGGTAAAACTTTTTCACAGAGGCCCAAAAATTATGAAGCGCTAACACTTCAAAACAAATGTTGTGTCTGTGTCGGACACACGGACACTTTAAGGACACGTGGAGATGGCGGGACACATATGGGACACACCACATGGCATGTCTCCTTATTTAATTAATTTATTATCAGGAGAAATGCCGGGGACACTTTGAAGATACACTAAAGACATGTCAAGTTGTCTTTTCTCTCATTTTATTTAGTACTTTTGATGAATGTTGAATATTTATTATTTTTTTCTTAGATTTAAATACTTAATAGATCATCTATAAAAAAAAAAAAAGTATAAACTGTATGTGTTAATTTAAAAGTACTTTTTTTTTTTAAATATAGAATTAGAGTTAATTTTTGTTAATATTGATTGTTTGTGGATATAATATTAATCTAGATAGCAAATAAAAATATATGAAAACATATTTTATTGCCATGTCCGTGTCTCCATTTTTTTTAAATCGCCATGTCCCATGTTCACATCCACATCCACATTTACATTTGTGTCTGTGTCCGCATCTATATCTGTGTCCGTGCTTCTTAGCCCAAAACATGGAAAGAAAAAGACCCATAACAGAACTTACAAGGAAAAAATTTAAAGCACTGTGCAAAGTGACAATACACTTCGTCGAAATTGTTGATTTGGAGAATTCTAGAAAACCCTTTCATATTCTAGAAAACCCATTCTAGAAAACCCTTGTAATTATTAAATTCATTAATATAAATACGGGATAATATCCTAATCATTCCCTCATCTAGTATTCTCTTCCATCGTCACACCCTTAGGACCATCGTCACTCCATAGTCGTCTTCCACACTCGTCGACAAAGCTAAGGCCAGGAGGCCTGACAGCAGTGGCTGACTGGGCTGGGAGAGCCCTAGGCAGTCTCGACTGGGTGTATCTGGCCGACGAAGCTAAGGCCAGGAGGCCTGACGGTAGTAGTCGACTGGGCTAAGAGAGCCCTAGGCAACCCTGACTGGTGCGTCTGTCCCTGTCGCCTCCGACTGGTGGGTCTGTCCCTGTCGCCTATCTGTCTGTCGTCTTCATGAAAATGTATCGTTGAGTTCTCTTCGTGACTTGTTCGTGACTTGGAAGCTCTGTTTGTGTCTGTAACTCGCCTCTGCCTTGTTTTTCTTTAATTTTTTTATTTTTTTGTCTTTCAAAAAAAAAAAGAGTAAAAAAGAAAAAAAAATGGAAAAAAATGGTTGATGAGTTTTTTAAGTCTTTAATTTTCTTAGTGGTCATTGTGTTTGTATTCCTCCACTTTCCGAATTTGTGATTGTCGCTAGTTTTGTTGAGGGTTCAGTAGTACAGTATTTATGGCAGATTCCACCGGTGTGTCCACTACTTCTCAGACATCTAGGAGTGAGAGTTTCCCTATACCTACTACTATGATTGAAAACCCCAACCCTAGTCTTAAAATCACTACATCTCTATTTAATGGTCAAAATTATCTCGCATGGTCGCAGAATTTGACTATGTTTTTGAAGAGCAGAGAGAAAATAGGGTATGTAGATGGCAGGATACAGGCACCCAGCACAATTGACCCGAGTTATGATCAATGAGAGATTACCAACTCTTTGATTATAGGTTGGCTTATTCATTCGATGGTACCAGACATTAGCGAAGGCTACTTATCTATGGAGACTGCCCAGGATGTTTGGGATGCTGGGGCTACCACCTATTCTCGCAAAGGGAATTTCTCACAGGCATTTGAGTTACGCCGCTTTATTGAGAGCTCTGTTCAAGGGGAGTAGACGGTTCTTCAGTGCTTCACCTTCCTCACCAATCGCTGGAAACGCCTTGATCACCTGCAGGACTATAAGCCTGTTTGCACTACTAATTCAGTCGGGTACAAGAAATTCATTGCATAGGAAAGAGTCTTCAAGTTTCTGGCCGGTCTCAATATGGAGTATGATCCAATTCGGAGTCGGGTTCTGAGTATGGACACTCTTCCTTCACTTCAGGAGGCTTTTGCCTATGTACAAAATGAGGAGAGCCGCCGGTCTGCTATGATGTCCCCTGTCTCTACTGACCTCTCGACATTACTGTCTACTTCTAGAGATGGCCTCAACCTAACTCTCATCCCTTCGTCTGCCACCAAGGAGTCTGTATTCTGTGATTACTGTAAGAAGCCACAACATATTCATGAGACGCATTGGAAGCTTCATGGAACTCCATCCGAGAGTCGAGGTGAACGATCTGGTTCTAGAGGAGGTCGGTGAGGCCAGTCTAGAGGACGTGGCTCCTATCCTCGGGATCATCAGTCTAGTGCCATTGATAAACTTGATTCTACTTCTGCTTCTGTTGGCCAGGTTTATGATGGTCTCTCTAGCATGACTACTCATGAGCTTGAGGATGTTCTACGTTACTTGTTGGACCACCAGTCTTCTACTGCTCTCAATACATCTTCCTCATCATTTGCCCGCTCAGGTAACTTAGCCTCTTCTCCTTGTGTTTTCCTGTCTCATACATCTTTGCCCTGGATTATTGATTCTGGTGCCTCAGATCATATGTCTGGCTCCTCTGACCTTTTCTCTGCCTATAAGCCCACTTCAGGTCAGGACAAAGTTAGGATTGCAGATGGTACTGTTTCTTCTATTTCTGGGAAAGGTTTAGTCCATGTCACTTCTACTTTACCTCTCTCTTCTGTTCTCCATGTTCCCAATTTTTCTGTTAACCTGCTATTCTTGAGTCGTATTACAAAAGATTTGAATTGTAGTGTTGACATTTTTTCCTGATCATTGTCTTTTTCAAGACCTTGTCATGAGGACGATTGGCAGTGGTAGTACAGAAAATGGTCTCTACTTCCTGGATCAACTGGATAAGCTTGCTCATCCTTCCACCAAGGGTCCTACTACCACTGATGATATATGGCTGTGGCATCAGCGTCTTAGGCATCCTTCTTTTTCTTTACTTAAGCATTTATTTCCATCTGTTTTTTCAAACAATAATGTGTCTGAATTTCTTTGTGAGTCTTGTCAGCTTGGAAAACAACACAGAGCTTCTTTTGCTCCCAGTTTTAATAAAAGTTTAGTTCCTTTCTCATTAATACATTCTGATGTTTGGGATTCATCTCGTGTTGTATCTGTGAAAGGTCATCGCTACTTTGTTACATTTATTGATGATTTTTCTCATACTACTTGGGTGTATCTCATGAAAGACAAGAGTGGGGTCTTCTCTGTGTTCCGCAATTTTCATAAGATGATTTGTACTCAGTTTGGGGCCACTGTCAAAATATTTTGTTCTGATAATGGGGGTGAATACATAGATTCTGGGTTAGGACAATATTTTTCTACTCATGGCATTATCCATCAGGCCTCCTGCACCAATACCCCTCAACAAAATGAGGTGGTGGAGCGCAAGAATCGTCATCTTCTTGACATGGCTCGGTGCATGTGTTTTTCTATGAGTGTGCGTCGATCCTACTGGGGCGACGCTGTTCTCACCGCTGCCCATCTTATTAATCGTCTTCCTACTGAGGTCTTGCAAAATCAAGTTTCTCTTCAAGTCCTCCTCGGTTCCCCATCCTTATTTTCTATTCCTCCCAAAATATTTGGTTCTGTCTGTTTTGTCCATAATCACTCTCCTACTCGTGGTAAGTTGGACCCTCGTTCCTTCAAATGTGTTTTCCTTGGGTACTCTCCTACTCAAAAAAGGTATAAGTGTTACCACCCTCCTTCTCGTAAGTGGTTTGTATCCATGAATGTCACATTCTTTGAGTCCCAGTCCTATTTCTTGTCCTCTCCGGTGTCCCAGTCCTCCCTTTCGGGGGAGCCTTGGTGTGAAGTGATTCCTGTGATTCCCATGGTGGAACCAGTTATTCTTGCACCACCACCTCCTATTGAGATTACAGAACCCAATGTCACCAAGGATAGGGAAGGGCAAGTTTATGTCTGCAACAAAAACAGACAGAAAGTTACTTGGATACAAGAGACCCCTTCTGCTCCTCCACTGCCATCTCCTGCTTCTGATAAGAGTTCAGGTAACTTTGAATCTCTTGAGTCCATTAATCTTGATGTTCCTATTACCAAGAGAAAGGGTGTGAGATCTTGTACTCAACATCTTATCTCAAATTTTGTGTCTTACTCTCATTTGTCGTCCTCATATAAAACGTTTGTGTCAAGTATTTCCTCTGTTAGCATTCCTAACCATTTTCAGGATGCTCTTGCTACCTCTGAATGGAAACTTGCTATGATTGATGAAATGAAAGCACTTAGGAAGAATGGCACTTGGGAATTAACTGAGTTACCTAAGGGCAAACAACCTGCGGGATGCAAATGGTTGTATACTGTGAAATACAAAGCAGATGGTTCTATTGAGTGTTACAAGGCGAGACTTGTGGCCAAAGGGTTCACTCAGACATATGGCATTGACTATCAGGAGACCTTTGCACCTGTGGCTAAGATGAATTCAGTCAGAGTACTTCTCTCTCTAGCAACTAATCTAGATTGGCCACTTCATCAGTTTGATGTAAAGAATCATTTCTCCATGGTGACTTCAAAGAAGAGGTATATATGGACATTCCTCCTGGTTTTGAGGATCATTAGACAGAAGGCAAAATATGTAGGCTTCGAAAGTCATTATATGGTCTCAAACAGTCTCCAAGGACTTGGTTTGAGAGATTCACTCAAGCTATGCTTAAATATGGCTTCAAATAGAGTCAGGCAGATCACACCTTGTTTGTGAAACATTCCTCACTTGGTAAGACTACAGCACTCATTGTTTATGTAGATGACATAGTTCTTATGGGCGATGATAGTGATGAAATTCCTCTGTTGAAGAAATATTTAGCTAGTGAATTTGAAATCAAAGACTTGGGGAGCTTGAAGTATTTTCTGGGAATTGAAGTTGCTCGCTCCAAGGATGGGATATTTATCTCACAGAGGAAATATGTGCTTGATTTGTTGAAGGAAACTGGGATGCTTGGCTGCAAGGCCTGTGACACTCCACTGAAACCCAATCAAAAACTGGAGGATGATGAAGAAGGAGCAGCTGTTGACAGGGGGAGCTATCAACGATTAGTAGGTAAGCTCATTTACCTATCTCACTCCCGTCCTGATATTGCTGTTGCTGTCAGTGTGGTTAGCCAGTTTATTCATACTCCTCATCAGATTCACTTCGAGGCTATTATGAAGATTTTGAGGTACTTGAAGTCTACTCCTGGTAAGGGTCTTTATTTTTCAAAGTATGATCATCTTCGTGTGGAAGCCTATACAGATGTTGACTGGGCTGGATCAGTGACTGATAGGAGATCGACTTCAGGGTATTACACCTTTGTTGGAGGCAACTTAGTTACTTGGAGGAGTAAGAAACAGAATGTGGTTGCTAGGTCAAGTGCAGAAGCTGAGTTTAGAGCTATGGCACAAGGGGTGTGTGAGCTCTTATGGATCAAGTTATTATTGAGTGATCTAGGTATTGATCAGATGGACTCCATCCGGTTATACTGTGATAATAAGGCCGCTATCAACATCGCTCACAATCCGGTTTAACATGACAGGACAAAGCATGTTGAGATTGATTGCCACTTTATTAAGGAGAAACTCACTAGTGGCACAATATGTACTCCCTTTGTGTAGTCTGGTGAACAACTTGCTGACATCCTCACCAAGGGAGTTGGGAGTAAGCCATTTCATGACATCTTAGGCAAGCTGGGCATGAGAGATATTTTCGCACCAGCTTGAGGGGGAGTGTTAGAATAATATATTGTTATTTGGGTTCTTATTTTGTAATTATTCTGTACCTTAGGGCTCCCTTGTAATTATTAAATTCATTAATATAAATAGGAGATGATATCCTAATCATTCCCTAATCTAGTATTCTCTAAAAATAACAAAATATAATAAGGTGTATCTTTTCAATCAATGATTGAATTGATCATGAGCACAAGTGTTAGGTTGCATTTGGATTTATGGATTTGAAATGAAAGGATTTAGGCACCGACCATTCAAAGAAAATAGTTCAAATTTAGATATGATAGTTTAGATATGAATTTCAAAATTGATAGCTTTACGATAATTGATTATGATGAATGTGAATTAGCAATGTAAACAAAAATAATTATTTGAAATCATTCCTACTAAGAGTTATAGTTGTCCAAGCTCTATCTTCCCCCTTAGTTTCTCAGTCTTATACAATAACCAACTCCCATATTTTTAAAAAGTTTAACGTCAAATCCCTTCATTTGAAATCCATATATCCAAACGGAACCTAAGGTAATTTATGTTTGCTTCAAATTCTGTGACCTTTTCAATTTTTTTGCAATCATTAACAATAGATAACTAACAATCAAAACAACATTAGATTGAATTCCTAGAAAGCATAATGCAAAACTGATTAACTCAATAAGTCATTGATTCCATTAATTAAAGGTTACGTGTCCCCGGCGTGTCCCCGTGTCCGACACCGCCCTGGGCGGTGTCGATTTTGCCGTGTCCATGCTTCATTGGATCTATCTAATACCCACAAAAGAAATGAAATTAATTAGATTCAATAACAATAATCATATTCGGAAAATTGGTTTCAATCATATGCCTAATACATAAATGATTGTATCATGGTGAACAATGACACACCTCCATAAAACTTAAAAAAAAAAAAAAAAAAAACTCCATAGCACTAAAAAGCATGGATATGAGCATGGGACACAAACACAAAACAATGTGGACATCCCAATATGGCAATATTCAAGATATTAAGACACGGCATGGTGGGGATGCGACAACATTTAAATACAAAAATTTAAATGTATACATAAAATAATGACAAGCTATCTATTTTTTACATAACAAATATACTTATATTTTACTATATTAAAATAGGAAGAAATCATTTTCCACATATATGTTAGGAAAAGTGCGAAGTGTGAACAAAAAAAATCTTAATATCTATTTTAAAAAGCCCTATTCACAAGCAAATTAGAAGTTTTATTCTTTAGTATTTCTAAATTTAAAAATCCTAGAGTACGGATTAATGAGTATCAAGTCCATATTGTCTTGATTTACAATCATTGACCCCAAGTTTTCCTCTTTTGAACCTTAATCCTCTCTTCACCAATACATTTAGTTTTTTCAAGTATAAAGAACATTTTTGGGTGGATCCAAATATTTCAATATATAATCCAACCAAATACTGTGCACATGTCACTATTCTCATCTTGCATGTGGCTTCTTATCTAATCAAAAGAAAAAGGAGGAAGAAACAGATGTGAAACCTGGGACCAAAAACCCACAGTTCACATATCCTCTACATGGTTTGTAAAAATGAAATATATCTAAAATAAAGAATGATATCCACGTTAGCCAACTCTGATGAATGTTTACATCAGATATCGGAAAAAGCAAGAGTATAGGTATAGCTGTAACCATAGAACCCACTTACCACAAGTAACTAACCAGCAAACAAGAAACCATATGATTAATATGTCGTCAAGTTAAAAACCAGAAACCGTGGAGAAAACTGACCTCACTTAGCTTTGATTCAAGTTCATTAAGTTTTGACTTCATATCCTCAATATCTTTAACTAACTGCAGCTCCTCCACACCCTTCATTGGTTTATACTCTACTTCCTTTGCATGATATACTTCCTTTGCAGGCTCCTCCTCATCCTTCATTGTTTTATACTCTACTTCCTTTGCAGGCTCCTCCTCATCTTTCATTGTTTTAGACTCTACTACCTTTGCAGGCAGGGCGGCCCTGGCCTAAGGCCAGTAAGGCCTGGGCCTTAGGCCCCAAAATTTTGGCCCAAAAACAGGGCCCCCAAATTTGATAAAATATTATAGGTTCAATGTTTTTTTTTTTTTTTGGCTTTTGGATCAATTTAAAGGGCCCCAAAATATTTTATTGGGTCCATATATGGTTTAGTCCATCTTTATTTATTAGTGTAGTTTGGTCCATATTTATTTATAAGTGTAGTTTGGCCCATATTTATTAAAATGAAAAAATATATATAAAAAAAAGTGTTTGGGCCCAAGAAAAATAATACATACAATATGTGGGCCCTAATTTTTTTTTTTTTTACCTTCTTTATCTATTAGATTTTAGTGGAATAAATAATTTTGCCCAAATTTTTTTACCTAGGTCTTTATCAGTTTTTAATTGAATAATTTTTTCCTAATTTTTTTGTCCTAATTTTGTTTATAATTTTAATGATTATATGTACAAGTAAATTTTTTTGTGGCAACAAACAAATAAAAAAGTTATAACTTATCGTTTTATCCATGAAATTTTTTTTCTTTTTTTAATTTAAGAGGGGCCCCCATTTCCAAAATTCGCCTTAGGCCCCCTAAATCTCAGGGCTGGCCCTGTTTGCAGGCTCCTGATAATCCTTCATTGTTTTACAATCCACATCCTTAGCTTGCTCCTCCACATCATTCATTGCTATATAATCTGCATCATTCACCTGCTCACCCACATTTTCCATTATTTTGTAATCCACATCCTTTGGTTGCTCCTGCACATCCTTCCTTGTTTTATACTCTACATTACATGCTTTGCTGGCTCCTTCATATCCTTCAATGTTTTATAATCTACATCCTTTGCTTGGTCCTCCACATCCTTCATTGTTTTATACTCTACATCCTTTGCTGGCACCTCCATATCCTTCATTGTTTTATACACCACACCCTTTGCTGGCTTTACCTCCTTACTGTTTTCCATTTTGGCTTCCACATCCTTAGTAACCTGACACAAATGGAAAAAGAAAATCACTATACTACATTTCAGATGCAAATCACAACGGACTTAAAACTTCATCATAATATCACAGATAGCATAAGTCATATGCTGAATGCCTAACACAAATCCCTTTTCCTAATCAACTGCACAAGTAACTGGTCAAATAGCACAAACAGATTCAGAACATACTAAAAATCCAATCCGCCCTTAGGATTGATCACCTATGCAATTCCCTAAAAAGCCTCCTAAGACGAACAGAGCCAACAAGAAATTACAGCAACGCGATATCCACAAATAAAATGTATTGAAAAATAACCAGGGTATAGATGAGCCTCATGTCAACTAAAAGGAGAATCTCTTACTGTGTGACGTGGAGTAAAGCTTTCAATTTTCCTCAGTACTTGATCTTTCAGTATTGAATCTTCATAAGCTGGCATGTGTTTCAATGTTCCATTGATTGGTGATAGTACTGGAGAATTGGGGGGGCTGACAAGGATCACTCTCATCTTGTTCTCTTCAACGTATCTGCCAAAATCTTTGGCAAACTGCCAAACTGAACCATGAGAAACCAGAATAGAGAACAGCACCAACAACTTTGTGTAAAAGTACAGAACAACTTACCATGCCAGGATCAACATCCTCATCTGTTGTTCCTGCAGGAACAACTGTGCTCTGAACTAAAAACCTGTCTTTGCATATCATGTCAGGAGGAGCTAACTTTTGCGCTTGCATTGTAACTACATAGCACCAAATTTGTCAACAATAATATAAATTACAAATAGATGATGGCAACAAACAATCAGAAACTATGGTGTACAACTTAGCAAAAAAATGTAGAATATTAATACCATGTTTGAATGCATCATAATAGTTCTAGAATCTCCATTAACATATCTAGTTTACTTCAGATGTCAGTTAAGATATAACTTAAATAACTTGCAAAGAGATTACCATATTTGTACACTACAAGAAAATACACCTTTGGCGACTAAATTTTTAGTCGCCAAAAGTCCTTTTTTAGTGGCCAAAGGTCGAATTTCCACTTTCCGCGACAAAAACTTTTAGTCGCCACTGTTGTCGCCTATGGATGGTCGCGAATACCTTTGGCGACTAAAAACCTGTTAGTCGGCAATGTACAGGTCTTCAGCGACGAAAGAAATTGTCGCCAAATGCAATTCCATTTTTGGAAATTCAACCTTTGGCGACTAAACTTTTAGTCGCCAATAGTAAATTTTTTTTTTATTATTTAAACATTTGCCGACTAAACAGTTAGTCGCCAAAACCTATACCTTTCGGCGACCAACGACTTTAGTCGCCAAAAACCATTTTCAAAAAAAAAAAAAATTTGCATCGGTTGCTCCCACAAGGTTCGAACCTACAACGTCCCAAGCCTTGCACCCCACTCCGCCTTCACCAACACTTGCCCCACTACGCCACTCCCGATCACATGAATAATATTGCAACATATATTATTTATATACTATATTCACTGGTATGAATACAAAATTCTATAATATAAAAATAAATTTTTTTATTTCATATATTTTATGTAAAAAAATAAAATATTTACAAAAAAAAATTGGATAGCACTTTTGGCGACTAAATGTGAATTTTAGTCGCCAATTCTCCATTTTTGGCTACTAATTTCTTTTCTGTCGGTAAAACAATTAAATTCCGCCTAAGAATTCGACATTTGGCGACTAAACAGAAATTTGGTCGCCAAAACCCCTACTTTGGGCTACTAAAATGGATTTTAGTTGGCAATTCTTGACCTTTTAGCTACTAATTTTTTTTTGTAGCCAAAAAGCTTCACTTTCAGCGACTAAATTGTTTTTAGTCGGCAAAACTGATATAATCAGCGACTAAACCTGTTTTTAGTCGCCAAAACCATACCTTTTCGCTACTAAATTATTTTAGTCGCCAAAAACCGTGACTTTTGGCTACTAAACAAACTTTAGTCGCTAAAAACCCTATATTAGGCGACAAAACTTCCTTTTAGTCGCTAAAAACCTGCTGTTCGGCGACTAAACTCTTTTAGTCGCTAAAACCCTAGCATTCGGCGACAAATTCCAATTTAGTCGCCATTTCATGCACTTTCAGCGACGAATTTTAATTTTTTGGTCGCCATTTCTGTTTTTTGTTGTAGTGGTATGTTCCTCTTTTGTCGTATCTAAGAACATTTCCAATTGAAAATTAGAAATGAAAATATTTGTGAGATGGTAAGAGTAGCACCAATCGAGGATAAGTTGAGAAAGAACGGGATAAAATGGTTTAGTCATGTACAGCGGAACCTATAAATGTAACAGCAAGAAAGAGTGATATGATCACATAAATGAAAATATTTTTTTTTTTTGTTTTTTTTTTTTGGGGGGGGGGGGGGGGGGCGGGGAAGTCCTAAACTGACATAGGAAGCAGTAGTAAAATAATATATGAATTTATTTAATTTAACTAAGTATATAGCCCTGACTAGAATGGCAACAAAAGATTCATGTAACTAACCCCACTTACAACTTAATTTGGTTTGGTTATTACACCAAAACAGTAAGAAATCATTTTTCAATTGTACATAATGGAAAACAAGTGTGAACAAAAGTCTTAATATCTATTTTACAAAGTAGTATTTATAAACAAACTAAAAATTCTGGGATATAGAATTCCTAAAATTAAAGTCTAAAATATAATGGATTAATAGGAAGGAACAAATCACAATGTTCTATTGTATCATTGGATCTCAAGTTACCTTCTTCAAACTTACAATGTGTGTCACGTGTGCTCCTAATGTCTTAAGCGTGTCCATTTAACAAAGTGAAAAATGAAAAAATACGACATGTTTGGATGAATATTGTCAACAATAGTGCCGTACCGGCCAGTGTACCATTTTTTTCATCATTATATTCGCTAGTTTGCTCCTTTTTTTCCTCTTTTTATTTGGCCAGAATTATTGTGATACATATATATCAAGTGTTCTAGATTTGTCATGTGTTGTGGATTATATTTAACAAGCTTACATCGTTTCAAGAACTTGCCCCCATGGAATTTGGCCTTAGCACGTAGAAGGCAATGGCAGCCTAAGAGCCAACTTGAGGGTCTTAAGCTAATCTCAAATGTAACAACAAATCATAATTGATCCCATAAACCCAAGCTACAGCAGCAAGTTTTTGGTTTTAGGCATAGGTTGGTTCTAGTTCCCACACATGAATAACCAAGAGCCAAAGGGAAAAATATGTTCCTATAAAGGGTATTAAAAACAAGGTCATATTTCCTAGTGCACAACACTGGATACATTTTTTTTTTTTTTTTTAATCGGCAACACTGGATACGTTTCTAAAGTAATAATGACAATTTATTCAAAGATATGATAATTAGTTATATGACTGTACCTGGCTACCTATGAAGTATGGACACTCCACAATCAGTGTCATGGCAGTGTCTGACACGCGGACACGTCGGGGACACGTGCGGGACACGCCAGATGGGGTGTCCCTTTAATTTAATGATTTTTTTGTAGAGGACATGGCGGAGACACGCGTGTCACGGCATGGGACATGGCAAGGGGACATAGAGAAGGAGAAAGAGAAGAACTAAATCCTAAATCAAAAGAAGAAGAAAAAACAGAGAAAAGAAGACTAACATGTTCGATCGATCTCTATGAAAAACAACTAGGGCTTCGAATTCGAATTGACTTGCGACTTCGATCTCCGAAATGACGAACAGATGTCGACTTAAATGAGAACCCAGATGTCGCGAACTTAAATCGATGAACCCACCCAGATGATGCGAACTAAAATCGCCATCAACTTCGAACTGAAATGCCCTCTCTCTTTCTCTCTCTCTCTCTCTCTCTCTCTCTCTCTCACCATCCTCCTCTCTTTCTTCTTTTTCTTCTCCCGACTCTCTTCTTTCTTTCTTTTTCTTTTTTTAATTTATTTTATGTATAAATATATAGAGATGTAAGAAAAACCGACCAAACCGATTGAACCAGACCAAATCAGTTATATTTGGTCTGTTTTTTAACAAGAATCGATCTGTGCGGTTTTAAAATTTGAATTTTTTCGATTTTCAGTTCGGTATTGGTTTAAGCACCTTTTGCACCGATCTAAACCGAAACCAACCGCTTCAACAAATATTGTATTTATAATATATATATAATCTAACAATCTAATGATATTAATAACTATAATAAATTATTAACCTTAATTAATTAACCTTATCATCTTTATAACCTAAGTTTGTAAACTCTTATTATATATAATTTTAACTCTAACTCATTATTCTTGAAACCTTAGTATTTTTAATTTTTTTTTTTTGTTTTTATTTTTGTTAATTTAAGAATTAAAAAGTATGTATTAAATGGATGGATTAGATATGTCTAAAATGATAGACAAATAACTAATTTAATATTTTTATATATTTAAAAGTGGCTCAAGTTTGAAAAATTCTAAACCGATTAAACCGCACAAAATCGAACCGTTTCAATTGGTTTGGTTCGGTGCGGTTTGATGTGAGAAACGGTCTGTATCGGTATTCAAAATAATAAAACCGATATTATCGGTTCGGTGTAATTTTTTACTTAAATACCGACCGTACCGAACCGATTACATCCCTATAAATATATATACTTATATATTATAAATTTTTATTTAGTTTTTTTTTTTCTTTATAAATTTATGTCTTTTATGTATTTACCATCATTCTATTTTCTTTTAATTTCTCTATTTAATTTTTTTACTTTTATAAACATATATATCTTTTAGTGTTTCCTCTTTTATTGAATTAATGTTACTATGTTAGTGTTTGTTAATTTTAGTTTAGGCTGAATGTAATATGAATTTACATAATAACGGACACGGACACGGCGGGGGACATGGTTAATTTTTTTTTTTTTTAAATATATTTTTATGTATTATGTAAATTTCAGTGGTAGAAAGGCCAAACAAATGGTGCCTCCAAGGCTTTAAAAGAAGGCACCAACCTCAAGCAAATAACGCACACAAGAGGGTGAAAGACCCCCAACACCAAAGAGGCTTTAAACAACCCTTCTTAACACTTAAAATCAGAGCTTTTTGTAATTGAAGGTTAAGCCAAAAGAAGCATGCAAAGGTGGTTAAGTATTAATCAAAGCAAAGCTTAAAAGGGGTATATGCTTACCCTTGAAGACCCTTGAAGAACAACAGCAAGCTAGCAACCTTTCTAAGCTAAAACCAGTCCCCAAGACCTCAAACCAAGCTCTAATCAACCTTAGCTTCAAAGTTATGGTGTTTGACTAAGTGTTTATGTGCAAAAGTGTGAAGAAATAGCACTTCTAAGCACAAACTAGTACAAATATAGAGAGAGGGAGATATGTTTAGCCTTAAAACTTCTGAACCACTGGAAAGGGAGAGGGACCTTCCCTCTTATAGAATTCCAAGCCTCAAGCTTGTTGAACAAGCTAGAAGCTTGGTGCAATCCCTCCATTTAGTGTATGGAGTATGCCTTCTGTGCCTAACAGCTGGCACAGCTGGCAAGGAAAATATCTGCAGAAAGGCCGCCGACCAGTTAAAGTGGTCAACCGACCACTCCCTCTAGTCGATCGACCACCAAAAGTGGTCTTCAGGGAATAAAACTGGTCGGCAAGGGAGGAAAAGGGTCTACAGAGAGAGTAGAAGGTAGTGGCAGGCTGCCGACCACCTTAGGTGGTCCACAGACCACCTACCCTAGCTGACCGACCACTAAAAGTGGCTGGCAGGGAATAAAAGTGGTCTACAAGGGGGAAAACTGGTCTACACCCCTGTTCCACCCTCCAGGCAAAGGGTAACAAGGTTTGGTTCAAAAACAAACCAAAAGGAAGAAAGACAAGAGTCCGCAAGGCAAGGCACTCAGCCGGAAGCCCCGAAAACTAGTCTACGGGCCACTATAAGTGGCCTACAAGAGGGAAAGGTAGCCTACGGCTATAAAAAAATGGCCTACAGGCCTCTGTTTCCCTCTAGGCAAAGGCAGCAAGGCATGGTCCAAAAACCAGGCCAAGAGGAGAAAGTTAAGAGGTCCCGAGACAAGGCGCTCAGCCGAAGGATTTAGAAACTCAAAACGAGCACAAACATGCACAATCACCGAGTGCACAGACGATGACGTCTAAGTCTTAAGGTCAGTCAAAAATGGGGTGTCTACAACCCCCTGTGGTGACTTAATTACAACATCAATTCCAACCAGACCATTGGTTTTTGATCCATCGAACCACATTTGCCATGGCTCAACATTGACCATACCAAGATCTGTTATCTCTTGGTTTTCTATTTGACGTGGATGATCTGCCAAAAAGTTAGCCAAAACCTGGCCTTTCACTGCTTTTTGGGGGACATATTCTAGATAAAACTCTGATAGAGCTAATATCCATTTGCCAATTCTTCCTCTTAGCATAGGTCTAGATAACATGCATTTAACCAAGTCTATGGTTGCAATTACCAAGACAACAGTAGGCAAAAAATAATATCTTAATTTCATTACTGCAAAGTATAATGCTAGGCACAGCTTTTCTACAGCTGAATATTTACATTCACAAGAATTTAAAAACCTACTAAGGTAATAAACTACTCGTTCCTTGCCTTCTTCATTGTCCTGAGCCAGAAAAACTCCTAATGAATCTTCTGTTGCAGCAATGTATAACTTCAAGGATTTATCCTTCCTTGGTGGCATCAACACTGGAGGCTTAGCCAAGTAGGCTTTAATTCCTTTGAAAGCAGCTTGATGCTCAGCTATCCACACAAACTCTTCTTTATTTTTTTTAGCTTTAACAAAGAAAAAAATACTTTAGTTTTCCTTGCATTGTTAGAAATAAATCTTCGAAGGAAATTAACCTGACCAAGGAATTTTTGTAATTCTTTCTTACTTGATAGAGGTTTGGCCTCAATGATGGCTTTGGCTTTATTCTGTCAATCTGTATTCCCTTCTTGTGCACTACATATCCCAAGAAGTTTCCAGCTGATACACCAAAAGCACATTTGAGAGGGTTGAGTTTCAACTTGAACTCTCTCATCCTATCGAAGGCTGCTGTCAAATGAACCAGGTGCTCCTCTATGGACTGAGATTTCACAACAATATCATCAATGTAATACTCTAAGTACCCTCCAATGAGATCATGGAAGATAATGTTCATTGCCCTCTGATATGTTGCTCCAGCATTCTTTAACCTAAATGGCATCTTGACCCATTCGAAGGTACCAATGTTTCCAGGACACCTGAAAGCTATTTTGTGGACATCTTCCTCTGCTATGCAGATCTGGTTATAGCCATAATACCCATCCATCATGGACAGAATCTTGTGTCCTGCTGAGCTGTCCACCAACAGGTCAACTATAGGCATGGGATACTTATCTTTTAGAGTTGCCAAATTTAGGTTTCTGAAATCAATACATACCCTCATTTTTTCATTCTTCTTGACCACAAGAACAATATTAGACAACCATTCAACATACCTAGCTGTTCTAATGAAGCCTGCTTTAAAGAGCCCGACAATCTCCTTTTTCACCTTTTGAACCACTTCAGGACTCATCCGTTTTGGCTTCTACTTGTGTGGCCTGAAATTAGGCTTCATTGGGAGCCTATGTTCCACTAATGATCTGTCCAACCCAGGAAACTCATTAGAAGACCAAGCAAAACAATTCTTGTACTGTTTCAAGACAACCAACAACTGGCCCTTGTCATTAGGATCTAACCAAGCACTGATATAGGTAGGTTATTGTACTGAACCTTCACCTAGGTTGACTTCTTCCAAGGGGTCTTGCACTTGGATACTCACTGATGCTTCCCCCTTAACTTCTTCTGTCTTCAAAATAACCTTTTCGTCTAGTTCTTTCTTTATTCTTTCTGGTTCCACATCTTTACTCTCTTCTTCATAAACAAAATTTGTCCACAAAGCCTCTTCTTCCTGTATCTCCTGGACTTTTGTTTCAATGTCCAATGCACAGTACTTACCAAGAGCCAAAAATCTGGCCTTTTGTTGCTCCTGATTACAGCCAATCACCATGGCTTCTCTCTCTTGTTCCTACACCTTCCGGACTATTAAATTTACATTCAATGCTGAAAACTTGATTAAAGCCAAGGGTCTGGCTTCTTGGTCTTGATCTTCTTTCCTACAACCACACATCATTCTCATCTTTGGTGACGAACTCTTTATCAGCACTCTCCTGCGCTAAGTGCTTCAGGTATGCTACTTCCTCATCAGCCGTCACTTTGGTTGTTCCATCAAGCTTCCTCAGCACACTGAATGGTATAACCCCTTCAGTGTATAGCTTGGCCTCAGCAAAATCAGCACAAGCAATAAAAGGTTGCGGATCCGCACTGATTTCCTCTGTTTCCCCATTGCACAGAGATATTATCATCTTCTGATGTAAAGAGAAAGGCACACACTTGTTGGTGTGGATCCAATCCCTGCCAAGCAAAGCATTATACTTGGCATTAATGTCTATAACAAAGAATACAGTCATGCAATCTCTGGTTCCCACACTCAAGTTGATGGGCAAAATGCCCTGAGCCATTTGCTTATCCCTAGCAAAACCAGCAATGGTTGTGCTAGTTGGGATCAACCTAGGGTTTCTTTTGCCCAACTTCTTCAAAGAGGACCTCAGAAACAGGTTCACTGCTGCACCATTGTCCACTAACACCATGTTCATTTGTATCCCATCGAAGTAAGCCTTGATATACAAGGGTTTAACGTGTTAGGTCATAGATATTGTGGGGTACTCAAAGGGGTATGAGACGTTAATGCTCACCTCCTCACTTTCTTCATCAGTTTCCATTGGCTTGGCCATTTCTGACTCATCTTGAATCATGCTGGCCTGTGAATCTTCACTAGAAACTAGAATGGGGTCATCTTCCTGACCTTCTTGGTTTCCCTCTTCAACTTGGAATTCATGTGGCAGCACATAAACCATATTTACTGGCACTAGAAGGAATGAGCCAAAATGTACCACTGGCTGTGATTGCTCTCCTCCCATATGGGTCTGCTCCAAAGCTAGGGAGGCATCCTCCATGCTACACTCTGGCACCTCAGTGCTGGTGGGTTCCTTCGAAGCAGTTTGTTTAAGATCTACTTCGTTTGGCTTTTCGACCAAGAAAGTCTGTTCAGCCATGAAGGCTTCGAACATCTCATCTTTAACCAATTCCTTCTCTTGGCCTAATTTAACTTCTCCTTCCGTCTCACTATCACTTTCCATCAAAGCCTTTTCAAGACCTGCTAGGCTAGATCTCTCCTTAGCTTTCAGTTCAGCATGAACTTTAACCAATTTTTCTCTACTTGCACCCTCTTTGATCGTAGGAGCAGACCTTAAACCTTTTCCCTCTTCTACATGGCCTTTTGACTGTGCCAAAGAAGTACTTTCTCCACATTCTTTTAGGTCCCTCTGATACTGAGTGTATCTTTGTTATATCTTCCTCCTTTGAGACCTGGAAATTACATGAACCATATATAGTCCTTTGTTTTTGTGTTTTTGAGCAGAACCCAATTGTTTGGAGCCACTAGAGGGGGGCTTGATCATCTTTCCCTTGTCTCCGACAGCCCTGCTTTGGGCAGGTATTACCTTAGGTTTGTTCTACATAACAAACCAATCTGGAACCCCAGGGACCCATGAACCCACTACTCTTGTTGCTGAGCCTACTACTCCTGTCTTCACAACTGGCTTCGAAGTAGCTCTTGGAGGCTAACCACTAGGCCTGGTTCCTTACCTTAAGCCAAATTCAGGCCTCCCTTTAAGCTGATTGCCCACCTTGTAATAGTTGGGTGGCCTGGTTTCATGCAAAGGCCTCTTTCCTTTTGATTGCATCCTGGTGTCTGGTGGAGCAACCATGGCTGAATACTGTCTAGGGCCAGTTAGGTATGGCTTTTTGTTGTGGGTGCTGGCTATTCGGTCTTTCTGTACATCTTTATAATACTGTTTCCCATCAACTTTAAGCGCTTTCAGCCATTTGTAACACATCCTGCACCTGGGATACATTCTCTGCACCACAGCTGCTTCGAGGGAATCATCATCCAGTATCTCTTCGCTAGAACCATCCCTTTGGCCTGCAGAGTTCTGCCCATTGGCTGGTGAACTTTTGGTGTCTTTCTTGAAGGTAGTCTGGCTAGCCATATGCATTTGTACAGTGACTTCCTCCAATTCCTTTAAGGATAGATTTTGAAAATCTGGCATGCCAACATTGGCTGTAGCCTCCCCTTCCGAATCTGTTCTTGGATCCTGTCTCGAAAAACAATACAGTTTTTAGTTAAATGAGACCAAGAATTATGCCATTTACAGTACATTTTTCATTTAAGTTCTTTAGGAGTAGGAATCTTAACTCCCTTTGGTAACTTTAGGAAATTTGCCGCAAGCAAATGATCAAAAATGTCATTTGCTTTTGTTAATTCAAAAGAATACTTCCTATGAAGGTCTTTCTTTTTGAACTGCTCGTCTATTGTAATGTCTTGCTGAATTAATGCTTCACAAGTCATAGGTTATTTTCCTATGATCTCTGCTGCATCAATTTCATAATTAGGGTCTCTATAATAGGTCTTATATGATGCATTGTTTCGATCTTGTTCTTCTTCAAGTAAAGCTTCATATCTAGACACTTTATAAGTTAATTCTACCAGGTTTCGAAACTCAATTGAATCAAACTTTTTTCGAAGCCTAAACTCCAACCCATTTTGAGCCAATCTTATAAATTCAGGCTCAGGTAGCATAACCCTACATTTGTTTCGTGCCCTTTTAAATCTGGGAATAAATTGAGCAACCTTCTCATCAGGCCTTTGGCTCAATCTTGCCAAATCTGCCATAGAAACCTCAGGCTCTATTTGGAAAAATTGGGCATGAAATACTTCTTCCATTTGTTGCCAGGTTTGGATAGAGCTAGGTGTAAGGTTTATATATCATGCAAAGGCTGCTCCAGTTAGAGAGTTTGGAAAAAGTCTCAGTTTGATGTAATCATTAGTAGCGAACTCACCACACTGGCTTGTAAACCTAGTAATGTGTTCTACTGTTGACTGATTTCCATTTCCATAAAAAAAAAAAAGGGCAAAGTCTAGTATTCTAAACCCCCTTGGATATTCATGTACCCTATCTACCCATTCTGGGTAAGGTTTTTTGTACACCGAAGTTTGGACCCCCCGAGCCATAGGTCCACACATTTCCCTAACAATATCAGCAATTTGGTTCCTAGGAACCATATTTTGTGCTGGTTGGACCACTATTGGGGGAACAAACACAAGAATTGGAGAAACTCCATGTGCCTGAGGGCCTCTTGAGCCATATATCAATACATTCAAGGCTGGCTGTCCTTGTTGTACTGGTTGCTATTAGAGGTATGGCTGACCTCTTGGAATCTGTCCTAGGAAAGGCCCTACGAAAGGTGCTACAGGAGGAGGAACAGGTGTTGTTTCTCTTCTAACCACAAGAAATCCTTCCATCCCCCCGGGTGCGTATTCAAACACAAGATTAGTGAAACCCCGTATGCCAGGTATGGCTTCAAACATAGGATTTGAAAACATCCTCATACCATTTCCTTATGCTGGCCCATATCCACCAATTTGTATGGTTTCGCTAGTGGGCAATGGTATATTTTGATTTGCTAGTGGCCTCGAAGGAGCTTCGTACCATGACTGAAGTACAAGTGATGATCTCTCATGATTTTGATTACTAGTCTGACCATTAGTTTGTCCATTGTTTTGCATAGGCTGTTTATCTTGAGTCAATCTATGCTGAAGGGAATTCTCGTTCTCTTCAGCTTGTCTTATAACAGTTGGTTGATGAGAATTCATTTGATCCAAAAAGGATGTTGCCCATCTTTCCATTGTATACATTAGTTGTTGCCCCATAGCACCTACTAAACCTCCCCATGGATTTATTGGTTGGGTAGAAGGGGCAGTTGAAGGTTCAGTTTCATGGCCCTGTCTAGTATGTTGGTCATGTGTTGTATCTTCTGAAGTGCTGGTCTGTTCGACCATTTGTGGAGGATCTGATGGGATTGGTGCATCCATTACATTATCCTCTTGGTTAGGTATTTCTACCTCTTTTTCCACACCCTCTTCCAGGCATTCATTTTCTCCTCTTGCTTTACGTCTAGCCATTTTTAATAGTCTCACTAGGTGTGCCAAAAATATATGTTGGCTTTTTTTACTTTCGAGGGTTAATAATGTAAATTTAAGCGTGCCAGCAAGGATCAATCAGTCCTTACAGAATTTTAATTACCAATCAATTATTAGACGATTGTGTTGAAGTTCTTTCAACCTCAATGAAGAGGACTTTTACTGGTGGCTTGTTTTAGGAGAAATTGATAAGAAATAACAAGTACAGAACAATTCAGAAACTGAATTTCATTAAGTAAATAGAAACTTACAATGAAATGATCCAGCCTTGAAAAGGTTTACAGCAATGACTACTTGAAACTACTCTTAGGAAATGAAGTGCAGTACAGGAATTGAAGTGCAGTACAGGAATTGAAGTGCTAAAAATGTAAAGAACTGGAAATGTAAAAACTGGAAAGAAATATGAAGTAATAAACTAGTTTTTGGATCTGAGTCTGAGCCTTTCATTCTGGGGCCTTCTCCTCTATTTATACTTCCCAATGGTAACTGTCGAAATAGGCTTCCAACCGTTGAAATGCACTTCCACGATCTCTGGTTATGGCCCTGAACAATCTGCTCCCACAACGCCTTCTTTGCGGTTGGGCTTTCCTCTTTAATTTGAATTTGAATTGTGAGAAACCATTGAGCTGCGCCACTTCAGGTCTTCTAACTACTTCCATGTAATGCAGACCTACCATTACCAATATGAACTGCCACGTGTCTGTCATTGGTTGGAGACTTGCATTAACTCCCTAAATTACCCTTTTCGAGCCACGTGTTAAGCTGTGATTGGCCTGTACAAAATATGTAGCCAACAACCACCATACACATCACACCCTATACACAGTTCACCCTCACCTTCAACATAACTATATATCGATGGTGATGACACATGGACAAAACAATCGCCAACATTGAAAATCTTGGATTCTAACCACCGAATTTATGATTCTCACCTTTGAACCTCACTAAGATTAGTTTTTCCCATCTGTTTTTTATTTGTTTAGCAATTCATCTTCCATAACAGCTTCTATTTCAAATATGGCTCTACACTGGTTGTCTGAATATATTATTATTGTACAACAAAATAAAATTGAACAAATTAAATATGCTTGAAATATTTATGTTGTTTCATACTTTTTATATTAGATAACTCAACTCGTTTAGACTTATCATGCTCAGTTTTTTACGTGTGAACATTTAATATTTGGTCAACCTTAATAATTTGAACAGATAGTTTTGTTCGCATATAAATATTTGAACATTATGTAAATGTTTAACTCTAGTTAATTCAAACGCATAATGAACAAAACCATCCTTCCAACGATTTTACGAACGAGAAAAACAAAAAATAAAATAAAATAAAATCACTTTTGTAAGTAGTAAATTACCATTTTCATTGATGAATTGTTCTAAAGCAACATTCTAAGTGCCATCCATGGTGTACAAATCTGTAAAACTAATTGATTCTAATTTTTTTAAATCCTAAATCTTAATATTTTGAGTTGAGGATAGAAGTATAATGGAGAAGAGAATAAGGTGAACTAATTGATAATGAATAATATCATCAGTGTAATGTGTTAGATTATAATGGAGAAGATGATGAGTGTTGGATGATGATAAAAACTACACCATTCATATGTCTATATGTGATGGAATGCAAAGAGTTTTTTGTGTTTTAATGTATGAATTCCTTGGATTAGTATAATGCACAGCATTATTGTCCTTAATAGTAATTTTATTTGAGGATATTATTGTAATATAAATTTAATATTTTAATGATGTATACTAAGACAATTTATGGTGTGTAAATAGAATTACAGAATACAAAGGGGTAATTACCTCCCATTAAGTAGACTTTCAACAAATCCTATTTACTTTTTGAATGTACCAATAAGTCCTAGAATGGCTATACTTATCATGTTGTTTCATCTTCTCTCTATCTCTCCACCATTTTTTCAAAAATTTCACACCACCATTGTTTACCATTGTCACCTCCGTAGCCGTCCACCCGCCATCACCGCTGCCACCGTCACCATCTACCTACCACCACCACCACCACCATCGTCGCCGTCCACTCATCATCTTCTCTTCTCTCTCTATCTCTCTCTCTATTATTTTTCCAAAAGCTTCATACCACTACTGTTTACCACCACTACCGTCGTCACCGTCCACCTGCCACCACCGCCGACCCCCATCACCACTGTCGTTATTCGAATACTGCTACCGTTCACCAACTCTCTTCACTATCATTGTAGATCTACACTTTACCATCGCCGATCTATACTTTTACTGTTGTAGATCTACACTCCACTATCGCCGATCTATACAACCACCATATCACCACTGCCTCCTTTATTCATATTTAAATTTATTTTTCAATGATAAATTTATCAGTCTCTCTTATTCTTTTGTGTATATAGAAGAGGAGGGTGGACTATTTTATGTGAGTGAATATGAGTAAAAATGGTAAATATTAATGAATGAATTTACAGTAATAAATTTATCAGTTAGGACTTGTAGATAAATAAGTTTAGTTAATTGAACTGATCCGTAAGTGCCCCTAAAATAAATAAATTGAAAGGAACAGAGCTTTCTACTATTTTTATTATGGAATTATGATGGAGTAATGAAGTTAAGCAAAGTTAGAGTTAGAAAAAGTTAGAGACGAAGTAGGCAACAAAATGATGGAGAGAATTTACATTGTTTATTATGTTGGCTTGAAAGCCAATTTATAGAATATATCTTACATATATAAACAAAACCATAAAGTCATCCTAGTCTATCCTAACATTATTACATTGTAGAAAATTAGCATACCAATACAGCCAAAATTTTGCATCTTTCTACCAAAGGCTATAAGCCTAGATATAGGCTTGGACAAATGTTCTACAAAAAATAAATACAAGATCAAAAAAGTCTTGAGAAAAATAAATAAAAACCTACCATTATTGGCCATATTCTGACAAACTACAATTATATATACTGTAAAAATAAACAATTTTCTTCAGCTATCAGACCTCATATCATATGAGTTTTCTGATCCAATTTTTGAACAAATAAAAAGAATTTGCCTTTTTTAAAAAACAAGAACTTTGCTTTCAAAAGAAATTTTTCTATCAATCAAAAATCGAGTTGAGGGTCATCGTGATAAGATTAGACAAATCTTAGAACGATCTTATGATAAATTAAATTTTAAAGATAGAATTCCCAAAATAACCATCATGGCAAATCATGACATGTGATATTTTGAAGATATAGATTGGGGAATAACTAATCAAGTTATTTTTCAAATTTTAGATCCAATCCAATGGATAGAATATCCAATGATCATCAAAGCAATACTCTCATGGGTAGTAAAAGGCTTCCGATGGAGTAAATATTTTACTTTCTGGATCTGCAACACTGTTGGTTGGCGGAAACGAGAACATTTTTTCCAACCATACCAGATTTGCTATCTTAAAGAAACTGAAGATTTTGAATTTGAAGATGATTATTTAGATGAAGATCGCTGGAGAGAGCGATTGGAAAATATTCAAAAAATTTCTTTGACAGAATATTAGATAAACAGTCTAATATCTGTTTCACAGGAAACATCCAATATCCATGGCTCAACAAAATTGTCATTCATGGTCACAGATAGTAGAATACTATTTGTAACACATTTTTCCATAACATATCAAAGGTCTCCTACACAAATTAATGAGGTTCTTGACATGTTATTAAATCTCAAAAAGAGAAATAATTTGGATCTTCCGTTGGAACTAGACATGACCGCGGATAATGTAGAACATTTTTGGAATGAGCAATACAGCTAGGATCCTGATTCCCCTCCATCAGAGACTGATGAAGAGTATCACAATCTCATAAACCGGATGAAAGCATAGTAGACCCCACTATCACATGCAGCTGTCTCCTGATCGACTCCAACCTTATCCATGACACGTGGAGCAACCTATATTATTGGGCGGAAAGTAGTCAGACAAATCCTTTCAGTCGACACCACAAGACAGAAATGATCAGCCAAATCTTATCTGTTTCAGTCTATCCTTTTGAAAATCGGGGAAGATAGACAGTGTATATAATTGTAGTTTGTTAGAATATGGCTAATAATGGTAGGTTTTTATTTATTTTTCTCAAGACTTTTTTGATCTTGTATTTATTTTTTGTAGAACTTTTGTCTAAGCCTATATCTAGGCTTATAGCCTTTGGTAGAAAGATGCAAAATTTTGGCCATATTGGTGTGCTAATTTTCTACAATGTAATAATGTTAGGATAGACTAGGATGACTTTATGGTTTTGTTTGTATATGTAAGATGTATTTTATAAATTGGCTTTCAAGCCAACATAATAAATAATGTAAATTCTCTCCATCCTTTTGTTGCCTACTTCGTCTCTAACTTTTCCTAACTCTAATTTCGCTTAACTCCATAACTCCATCATAATTCCATAATAACAAAATAGAAAGCTCCTTTCTTTTTTTGTTATGTACTTTATTCGATCCATGGTTTTATAATTATAGAACTGAATTGGACCAATTAGATATATATATATAATTTGTTATTTATAATAGATAATATCTTATTAATATCTTATTAATATCATATATATATATTCAGAAGTTGTTAAGTCTTTGTTTATAAATGTATTATTATATAATAGTAAAATTAATTCTAAATAATCATTTAAACAATTTTATTTGTAAAATGATAATATATTGTTTGATCTTTGAGCAAATTCATGAATGGAATTAAACCACATCTTCATAGTTTGATTTGATTTGATTTCAAAATTTTTATAATTCGATTTGTTTTTAAATTTTATGAAATCAGAAGTTATAATTTGACTTCAATTTACTTCAAAACCAAACTAAACATAACCATGCTCATCCCTACTTGGCTATCATGGCCAACAACAGGTGATGAACAAAACCAAACTAAACATAACTGTGCTCATCCCTACTTGGCGATCATGGCCGACAACGGGCGATGAACAAAGGTGGTGAGTGAGGAGCAAAAATTATTTTTAAAATAAGTGAAAACACTTTTCTTTACTTTTTTTTCATTTTCAGAGATTTGAAAATTTCGAAACTGATTCCACTTTTCGCAAATAAAAATATTGTTCTAAGAAAAAGATAGAAAACGGAAAACAAAAGCAACGCATAAACAATTTAATTTCCTCTTCATTTTCTCTTCCCTTAATAAATGAAGGATCCAAACACAACCATCAGACTAAAAAAAAGAATTGCCTGAAATTCCCTGTTCCATCAAAGAGTTCATTCTATTTTATTTTTAAAATAAAATGCATGCAAAAGCAGATTGATGAGATTCTAAATTTCATTTGAATTTTGGTAGATCAACTCAATTATTGGACAAAGACACCAAAGCGGCAAAGGCGACTTAATGGGCACCAAAATAGAAGTAGAAAATTTTGGTCAAATTTTTACCTATTAATCAAAACCACCTTCAACACCTATACATGCATATTTTTCACAGAAATAGCTATTCTAACAAAAAATTCATACAAAATCTTTTACCAGAATCATGCCACATTTAACATTTTTCCAATTAACAATCATCTTAGTGGATTCATCATTTTGAAATAATAGGCCCACAGTACAACCACATCATTTTGTAAAAGTTTTCTATTATTCATTTATTTTTTTTATATATAGGTATTATTTATTTTTTTATTGATATGTACACGAAGCATATCCACAATTCACGTGACTTGGCTTAATACAGATCGTAACATGTTTCACTCTTCTGTTTAGATTTGGAGAACAGGGTTGTTACACTTGCAACAAAAATTTCTGGCATACAGGCATTATATAATGAACCTACCATAATGTCTTCTTCATACTCGGGATTCTTTTCTATCTCATCGGTTTAGAAGGTATCCAAGCATGACACTGATGAGTGACACCATACAAACAAACAGGAAAGGAAATCCCACCTGAACTTCAATTGCTCCACTCTTACTTCTCAACAAAGCCTGCAGAGCAAGGAAAGCCAATGTCAAGAAGCAGCAAGTCCAATAAGGTTGTAACAACTACCAGAGACTCTTTTACGAACAATAATTCACAAAATATAGACAAAATGAGAATGGATGAGTAATCCACGTCATGATATAGAATGACCACTACTTTTCAACTCACTAACAAGAAACCAATTACCACACAACTTGAGAGGGAAAAAAAAAACATGGCCGATAGATATTTTGGCAAGAGGTTTAAGAGGAAGTAGCATTAGAGATTCATAACTTCACTTTCATCTCTTCTAATGGTATGCCAAGAACATGGCACTCTATTCAATACAAATACTCCTTATGCAATTCAAGTAAGCTATTCAGCCATTGTTGGCTCAAGATCAGTTGCGTGCAGAGTGCATCAAGTAAGGGTTCATTTGTAGTCTTTTGTTTTCAGTTTGGCTTCAGCCATCCCTTGAACCAAAATAGAAAAATTAAGCCACTGGATCTTGGATTTCATAGGTAGCAAAGGCTTCAATGGACAATTAGGTACTTAGAAAAGATTGGCTGTAGAACTCATCTTGGTGACCATAGCATTTATCCTTCATTCAGTGCCTCCCAAAACCAATTTAAACATGTCTTTAACTAAAGATAACAAAACAAGACCCTAATTAAATCATACAGAAGAAGGTAGATGGGTAATCAAAAAACGATAGGCAGTTGGAGAGAGAGGGTGGTTAGATAGATCATAGCTACCCTCTATCATTCATACCCATTAATGCTCCAGCTCATTCTACACCATTACTTTGTATTGATTATAAAACGACCATTTCAGGGTTTATGGCTAAACTTGTGATCTTGGACATAAAACAACAAACACTCTACAAAAATAGTGCAAGGATCTAGTACCAATTCTTGTCGAAAGCTTTCCCCCTCTTGAGCAATCCATCTCCTCTCCTCTGTTAGCTTTGAAATGGTAACTTCAGCCTGCAGCGGTAAGTCCAAAAGATCATGAGTAATGGTATTGAAAAGAAAAGCATAAATCACTTCTAAATCCATGAGGTGTATTGAAATGCTGATCACCATCTCATCTAAAAGCTTAAGCTGTTAGAGAGGAGTAATTATTTATATTATATTCTCAAAAAGGTGCATCAAATTTTTAAATACAACAGAATGTTGCACTTTCTTAAGAAGATTGACCCACTCCATTTTATCCTCCACTATAGACAGGCATTTAACCTAGAAAACGGTGATACAGCACTACGCGAAGCCAATTTCACAATTGATGGTAAAACTTTTTCAGAGGCCCAAAAACTATGAAGCACTAACACTTCAAAATAAGTGTTGTGTCCGTGTCGGACACACAGACACTTTGGGGATACATGGAGATGGCGGGACACATATGGGACACACCACATGGCATGTCTCCTTATTTAATTAATTTATTATCAGGAGAAATGCCGGGGACACTTTGAAGATACACTAAGGACATGCCAAGTTGTCTTTTCTCTCATTTTATTTAGTACTTTGGATGAATGTTGAATATTTATTATTTTTTTCTTAGATTTAAATACTTAATAGATCATTCATAAAAAAATAAAAAAAAAAGTATAAACTATGTGTTAATTTAAAAGTACTTTTTTTTTTTTTTTAAATATAGAATTAGAGTTAGTTTTTGTTAATATTGATTGTTTGTGGATATAATATTAATCTAGATAGCAAATAAAAATATATGAAAATATATTTTATTGCCATGTCCGTGTCTCTATTTTTTTTAAATCGCCATGTCCCGTGTTCACATCCACATCCACATTTACATCTGTGTCCGTGTCCGCATCTATATCTGTGTCCGTGCTTCTTAGCCCAAAACATGGAAAGAAAAAGACCCATAACAAAACTTACAAGGAAAAAATTTAGAGCACTGTGCAAAATGACAATACACTTCGTCGAAATTGTTGATTTGGAGAATTCTAGAAAACCCATTCATATTCTAGAAAACCCTTGTAATTATTAAATTCATTAATATAAATAGGGGATAATATCCTAATCATTCCCTAATCTAGTATTCTCTTCCATTGTCACACCCTTAGGACCATCGTCACTGCATAGTCGTCTTCCACACTCGTCGACAAAGCTAAGGCCAGGAGGCCTGACAGCAGTGGCCGACTGGGCTGGGAGAGCCCTAGGCAGTCTCGACTGGGTGTATCTCGCTGACGAAGCTAAGGCCAGGAGGCCTGACAGTAGTAGCCGACTGGGCTGGGAGAGCCTTAGGCAACCCTAACTGGTGCGTCTGTCCCTATCGCCTCCAACTGGTGGGTCTGTCCCTGTCGCCTATCTGTCTGTCGTCTTCGTGAAAATGTATCACTGAGTTCTCTTCATGACTTGTTCGTGACTTGGAAGCTCTGTTTGTATCTGTAACTCACCTCTGCCTTGTTTTTCTTTAATTTATTTATTTTTTTATTTTGTCTTTCAAAAAAAAAAAAGAGTAAAAAAGAAAAAAAAAATGAAAAAAAAGGGTTGATGAGTTTTTTAAGTCTTTAATTTTCTTAGTGGTCATTGTGTTTGTATTCCTCCACTTTCCGAATTTGTGATTGTCACTAGTTTTGTTGAGGGTTCAGTAGTACAGTATCTATAGCAGATTCCACTGGTGTGTCCACTACTTCTCAGACACCTAGGAGTGAGAGTTTCCCTATACCTACTACTATGATTGAAAACCCCAACACTAGTCTTAAAATCACTACGTCTCTATTTAATGGTCAAAATTATCTCGCGTGGACGCAGAATTTGACTATGTTTTTGAAGAGCAGAGGGAAGATGGGGTATGTGGATGGCAGGATACAGGCACCCAGCACAATTGACCCGGGTTATGACCAATGGGAGATTACCAGCTCTTTGATTATGGGTTGGCTTATTCATTCGATGGTACCAGACATTAGCGAAGGCTACTTATCTATAGAGACTGCCCAGGATGTTTGGGATGCTGGGGCTACCACCTATTCCCGCAAAGGGAATTTCTCACAGGCATTTGAGTTACGCCGCTCTATTGAGAGCTCTGTTCAAGGGGAGCAAACGGTTCTTCAGTACTTCACCTTCCACACCAATGGCTGGAAACGCCTTGATCACCTGCAGGACTATAAGCCTGTTTGCACTGCTAATTCAGTCGGGTACAAGAAATTCATTGCACAGGAAAGAGTCTTCAAGTTTCTGGCCGGTCTCAATATGGAGTATGACCCAGTTCGGAGTCGGGTTCCGAGTATGGACACTCTTTCTTCACTTCAGGAGGCTTTTGCCTATGTACAAAATGAGGAGAGCCGCCGGTCTGCTATGATGTCCCCTGTCTCTACTGACCGCTCGACATTACTGTCTACCTCTAGAGATGGCCTCAGCCTGACTCCCATCCCTCCGTCTGCCACCAAGGAGTCTATTCTGTGATTACTGTAAGAAGCCACAACATACTCGTGAGACGTGTTGGAAGCTTCATGAAACTCCATCCGGGGGTCGAGGTGAACGGTCTGGTTCTAGAGGAGGTCGGTCAGGCCAGTCTAGAGGACGTGGCTCTTATCCTCGGGATCATCAGTCTAGTGCCATTGATAAACTTGATTCTACTTCTACTTCTGTTGGCCAGGTTTATGATGGTCTCTCTAGCATGACTACTCATGAGCTTGAGGATGTTCTACGTTACTTGTCGGACCACCAGTCTTCTACTGCTCTCAATACATCTTCCTCATCATTTGCCCGCTCAAGTAACTTAGCCTCTTCTCCTTGTGTTTTCCTGTCTCATACATCTTTGCCCCGGATTATTGATTCTGGTGCCTCAAATCATATGTCTCCGCTAACCTTTTCTCTGCCTATAAGCCCACTTCAGGTCAGGACAAAATTAGGATTGCAGATGGTACTGTTTCTTCTATTTCTGGGAAAGGTTTAGTCCATGTCACTTCTACTTTATCTCTCTCTTCTGTTCTCCATGTTCCCAATTTTTCTATTAACCTGCTATTCTTGAGTCGTATTACAAAAGATTTGAATTGTAGTGTTGACATTTTTTTCCTGATCATTGTCTTTTTCAAGACCTTGTCACGAGGACGATTGGCAGTGGTAGTGCAGAAAATGGTCTCTATTTCCTGGATCAACCGGACAAGCTTGCTCATTCTTCCACCAAGGGTCCTACTACCACTGATGATATATGGTTGTGGCATCAACGTCTTAGGCATCCTTCTTTTTCTTTACTTAAGCATTTATTTCCATCTGTTTTTTCAAACAATAATGTGTCTGAATTTCTTTGTTAGTCTTGTCAGCTTGGAAAACAACACAGAGCTTCTTTTGCTCCCAGTTTTAATAAAAGTTTAGTTCCTTTCTCATTAATACATTCTGATGTTTGGGATCCATCTCGTGTTGTATCTGTGAAAGGTCATCGCTAATTTGTTACATTTATTGATGATTTTTCTCATACTACTTGGGTGTATCTCATGAAAGACAAGAGTGAGGTCTTCTCTGTGTTCCACAATTTTCATAAAATGATTTGTACTCAGTTTGGGGCCACTGTCAAAATATTCCGTTCTGATAATGGGGGTGAATACATAGATTCTGGGTTAGGGTAATATTTTTCTACTCATGGCATTATCCATCAGGCCTCCTGCACCAATACCCCTCAACAAAATGAGGTGGCGGAACGCAAGAATCGCCATCTTCTTGACATGGCTCGGTGCATGTGTTTTTCTATGAGTGTGCCTCGATCCTACTGGGGCGACGCTGTTCTCACCGCTGCCCATCTTATTAATCGTCTTCCTACTCAAGTCTTGCAAAAACAAGCTTCTCTTCAAGTCCTCCTCGGTTCCCCGTCCTTATTTTCTATTCCTCCCAAAATATTTGGCTCTGTCTGTTTTGTCCATAATCACTCTCCTACTCGTGGTAAGTTGGACCCTCGTTCCCTCAAATGTGTTTTCCTTGGGTACTCTCCTACTCAAAAAAGGTATAAGTGTTACCACCCTTCTTCTCGTAAGTGGTTTGTATCCATGAATGTCACCTTCTTTGAGTCCCAGTCCTATTTCTTGTCCTCTCCGGTGTCCCAGTCCTCCCTTTCGGAGTCTTGGTATGAAGTGATTCCTGTGATTCCCATGCTGGAACCAGTTATTCTTGCACCACCACCTCCTATTGGGACTACAGAACCCAATGTCACCAAGGATAAGGAAGGGCAAGTTTATGTCCGCGACAAAAACAGACAGAAAGTTACTTGGATACAAGAGACCCCTTTTGCTTCTCCACTGCCATCTCCTGCTTCTGATAAGAGTTCAGGTAACTTTGAATCTCTTGAGTCCATTAATCTTGATGTTCCTATTGCCAAGAGAAAGGGTGTGAGATCTTGTACTCAACATCTTATCTCAAATTTTGTTTCTTACTCTCATTTGTCGTCCTCATATAGAACGTTTGCGTCAAATATTTCCTCTGTTAGCATTCCTAACCATTTTCAGGATGCTCTTGCTACCTCTGAATGGAAACTTGCTATGATCGATAAAATGAAAGCACTTAGGAAGAATGGCACTTGGGAATTAACTGAGTTACCTAAGGGCAAACGACCTGTGGGATGCAAATGGGTGTATACTGTGAAATACAAAGCAGATGGTTCTATTGAGCGTTACAAGGCGAGACTTGTGGCCAAAGGGTTCGCTCAGACATATGGCGTTGACTATCAGGAAACCTTTGCACCTGTGGCTAAGATGAATTCAGTCAGAGTACTTCTCTCTCTAGCAACTAATCTAGATTGGCCACTTCACCAGTTTGATGTAAAGAATCATTTCTCCATGGTGACCTCGAAGAAGAGGTATATATGGACATTCCTCCTGGTTTTGAGGATCATCATACAGAAGGCAAAGTATGTAGGCTTCAAAAGTCATTATATGGTCTCAAACAGTCTCCAAGGGCTTAGTTTGAGAGATTCACTCAAGCTATGCTTAAATATGGCTTCAAACATAGTCAGGCAGATCACACCTTGTTTGTAAAACATTCCTCACTTGGTAAGACTACAGCACTCATTGTTTATGTAGATGACATAGTTCTTATGGGCGATGATAGTGATGAAATTCCTCTGTTGAAGAAATATTTAGCCAGTGAGTTTGAAATCAAAGACTTGGAAAGCTTGAAGTATTTTAGGGGAATTGAAGTTGCTCGCTCCAAGGATGGGATATTTATCTCACAGAGGAAATATGTGCTTGATTTGTTGAAGGAAACTGGGATGCTTGGCTGCAAGACCTGTGACACTCCACTGAAACCCAATCAAAAACTGGGAGATGATGAAGGAGGAGCAGCTGTTGACAGAGGGAGCTATCAGTGATTAGTAGGTAAGCTCATTTACCTATCTCACTCCCGTCCTGATATTGCTGTTGCTGTCAGTGTGGTTAGCCAGTTTATTCATGCTCCTCATCAGATTCACTTCGAGGCTATTATGAAGATTTTGAGGTACTTGAAGTCTACTCCTGGTAAAGGTCTTTATTTTTCAAAGTATTGTCATCTTCGTATGGAAGCCAATACAGATGCTGACTGGGCTGGATCAGTGACTGATAGGAGATCGACTTCAGGGTATTACACCTTTGTTGGAGGCAACTTAGTTACTTAGAGGAGTAAGAAACAGAATGTGGTTGCCAGATCAAGTGCAGAAGCTGAGTTTAGAGCTATGGCAAAAGGGGTGTGTGAGCTCTTATGGATCAAGTTATTGTTGAGTGATCTAGGTATTAATTAGATGGACTCTATCCGGTTATATTGTGATAATAAGGCCGCTATCAACATCGCTCACAATCCGGTTTAAGATGACATGACAAAGCATGTTGAGATTGATCGCCATTTTATTAAGGAGAAACTCACTAGTGGCACAATATGTACTCTCTTTGTGCAGTCTGGTAAACAACTTGCTAACATCCTCACCAAGGGAGTTGGGAGTAAGCCATTTCATGACATCTTAGGCAAGCTGGGCATGAGAGATATTTTCACACCAGCTTGAGGGGGAGTGTTAGAATAATATATTGTTATTTGGGTTCTTATTTTGTAATTATTCTGTGCCTTAGGGCTCCCTTGTAATTATTAAATTCATTAATATAAATAGGGGATGATATCCTAATCATTCCCTAATCTAGTATTCTCTAAAAATAACAAAATATAATAAAGTGTATCTTTTCAATCAATGATTGAATTGATCATGAGCACAAGTGTTAGGTTGCATTTGGATTTATGGATTTGAAATGAAAGGATTTAGGCACCGACCATTCAAAGAAAATAGTTCAAATTTAGATATGATAGTTTAGATATGAATTTCAAAGTTGATAGCTTTACGATAATTGATTATGATGAATGTGAATTAGCAATGTAAACAAAAATAATTATTTGAAATCATTCATACGAAGAGTTATAGTTGTCCAAGCTCTATCTTCCCCCTTAGTTTCTCAGTCTTATACAATAACCAACTCCCATATTTTTAAAAAGTTTAACCTCAAATCCCTTCATTTGAAATCCATATATCCAAACGGAACCTAAGGTAATTTATGTTTGCTTCAAATTCTGTGACCTTTTCAATTTTTTTGCAATCATTAACAATAGATAACTAACAATCAAAACAGCATTAGATTGAATTCCTAGAAAGCATAATGCAAAACTGATTAACTCAATAAGTCATTGATTCCATTAATTATTGGGATTTTCAATTACCACAGTACATTTGAGCATGCCTTGTGTTAATCGTGATGAGAATAAAACTTGCACACTCTGAAGATGAACCAAATAAGACTTATTTAGATCCTGTGCGAAAATAAGGTGGAATAATTCAATTTCCATGAACTTCCACACAAGCTTCGCATATCTAAGTCTAACCGTAGTAAGTATGACGTAAGTCAGTGAATTAGGAGCCCCATCCAATTGAATGGCATTAATAATACATCAAAATATGCTCTGAATATGAACAACCAATTAACAACATAGATAGATTTTGATTTTCTTTTTTCTTTTTTCTTTTTTCTTTGATCTTTTTTTGCCCTTTGGAACAAGTTAATGCATAGACATCCAAGTGTCTGTTGAGATTTGAGACTGAGTTGAATCAACCATGTCAACTTGGAATTAATTTGCAGCGACATGATTTCCTGGCTGGATTATGAGATGGATTGCAGAAATAGGCTGAACCCATCTTATTTCATGAGAGATATCTAGTCCAGTTATTGTTTCTTAAAAAAGATAATAAAGTTTATTTCACAGAATCACCAAAGAGCGCTGATGGGAGATGGGTCCTGAAGTTATATCTTAGGTATATCGGTAGATCTATCCTATAAAGCACGGACACGGATACAGACACGGACACGGACACGAGACACAACAATTTCCAAAAAATGGGGACACGGGCACGGCAAGGGGCAAGACAATTTTTTTTATATAAATATTTTTATTTTAATATACATTAATTATTTTATTTATTTATTTCCTTTTTTAAATAATGTGTTTTTGGTAATTTTTTATTTTATTTTATATACATGTGCTTTTTTTATTAACATGTATAAGTAGTATATATTATGTTATATATAATTATAAAATAATATGATTTTATTAATATTATCTTATATATACTTATATATATATACAAGAGATAAGAAAGAAAGCGAAGGGACAGAGACGGCGAGAGAGAGAGACAGAGCAAGAGAGAGAGAAGACGCGAGCGAGACATGGTTCGATGCGAGCGAGACGAGATCGATGGTTCGAGTCAACTGGATGTTCGACGACTGGAGTCGAAGGTTTGTCTTTTCATTCTCTTCCTTCACACTCTCCCCCTCTGTCTCTCTCTCCTCGTCGTGTCTCATGCCATGTCTAGATCTGGACACGCGTGTCCCCAGCGTGTCCAAATAATTAAATTAAAGGTTACGTGTCCCCGGCGTGTCCCCGTGTCCAACACCGCCCTGGTGCCGATTTTGCCGTGTCCATGCTTCATTGGATCTATCTAATACCCATAAAAGAAATGAAATTAATTAGATTCAATAACAATAATCATATTCGGAAAATTGGTTTCAATCATATGCCTAATACATAAATGATTGTATCATGGTAAACAATGACACACCTCCATAAAACTTCCAAAAAAAAAAAAAAACTCCATAGCACTAAAAAGCATGGATATGAGCATGGGACACAGACACAAAACAATGTGGACACCCCAATATGACAATATTCAAGATATTAAGACACGGCATGGTGGGGATGCGACAACATTTAAATACAAAAATTTAAATGTATACATAAAATAATGACAAGCTATCTATTTTTTACATAACAAATATATTTATATTTTACTATATCAAAATAGGAAGAAATCATTTTCCACATATATGTTAGGAAAAGTGCGAAGTGTGAACAACAAAAATCTTAATATCTATTTTAAAAAGCTCTATTCACAAGCAAAATAGAAGTTTTATTCTTTAGTATTTCTAAATTTAAAAATCCTAGAGTACGGATTAATAAGTATCAAGTCCATATTGTCTTGATTTACAATCATTGACCCCAAGTTTTCCTCTTTTGAACCTTAATCCTCTCTTCACCAATACATTTAGTTTTTTCAAGTATAAAGAACATTTTTGGGTGGATCCAAATATTTCAATATATAATCCAACGAAATACTGTGCACATGTCACTATTCTCATCTTGCATGTGGCTTCTTATCTAATCAAAAGAAAAAGGACGAAGAAACAGATATGAAACCTGGGACCAAAAACCCACAGTTCACATATCCTCTACATGGTTTGTAAAAATGAAATATATCTAAAATAAAGAATGATATCCACGTTAGCCAACTCTGATGAATGTTTACATCAGATATAGGAAAAAGCAAGAGTATAGGCATAGCTGTAACCATAGAACCCACTTACCACAAGTAACTAACCAGCAAACAAGAAACCATATGATTAATATGTCATCAAGTTAAAAACCAGAAACCGTGGAGAAAACTGACCTCACTTAGCTTTGATTCAAGTTCATTAAGTTTTGACTTCATATCCTCAATATCTTTAACTAACTGCAGCTCCTCCACACCCTTCATTGGTTTATACTCTACTTCCTTTGCATGATATACTTCCTTTGCAGGCTCCTCCTCATCCTTCATTGTTTTATACTCTACTTCCTTTGCAGTCTCCTCCTCATCTTTCATTGTTTTAGACTCTACTACCTTTGCAGGCTCCTGATCATCCTTCATTGTTTTACAATCCACATCCTTAGCTTGCTCCTCCACATTATTCATTGCTATATAATCTGCATCCTTCACCTGCTCACGCACATTTTCCATTATTCTGTAATCCACATCCTTTGGTTGCTCCTGCACATCCTTCCTTGTTTTATACTCTACATGCTTTGCTGGCTCCTCCATATCCTTCAATGTTTTATAATCTACATCCTTTGCTTGGTCCTCCACATCCTTCATTGTTTTATACTCTACATCCTTTGCTGGCTCCTCCATATCCTTCATTGTTTTATACACCACACCCTTTGCTGGCTTTACCTCCTTACTGTTTTCCATTTTGGCTTCCACATCCTTAGTAACCTAACACAAATGGAAAAAGAAAATCACTATACTACATTTCAGATGCAAATCACAACAGACTTAAAACTTCATCATAATATCACAGATAGCATAAGTCATATGCTGAATGCCTAACACAAATCCCTTTTCCTAATGAACTGCACAAGTAACTGGTCAAATAGCACAAACAGATTCAGAACATACTAAAAATCCAATCCACCCTTAGGATTGATCACCTATGCAATTCCCTAAAAAGCCTCCTAAGACGAACAGAGCCAACAAGAAATTACAGCAAGGCGATATCCACAAATAAAATGTATTGAAAAATAACCAGGGTATAGATGAGCCTCATGTCAACTAAAAGGAGAATCTCTTACTGTGTGACGTGGAGTAAAGCTTTCAAGTTTCCTCAGTACTTGATCTTTCAGTATTGAATCTTCAAAAGCCGGCATGTGTTTCAATGTTCCATTGATTGGTGATAGTACTGGAGAATTGGGGGGACTGACAAGGATCACTCTCATCTTGTTCTCTTCAACGTATCTGCCAAAATCTTTGGCAAACTGCCAAACTGAACCATGAGAAACCAGAATAGAGAATCAGCACCAACAACTTTGTGTAAAAGTACAGAACAACTTACCATGCCAGGATCAACATCCTCATCTGTTGTTCCTGCAGGAACAGCTGTGCTCTGAACTAAAAACCTGTCTTTGCATATCATGTCAGGAGGAGCTAACTTTTGCGCTTGCATTGTAACTACATAGCACCAAATTTGTCAACAATAATATAAATTGCAAATAGATGACGGCAACAAACAATCAGAAACTATGGTGTACAACTTAGCAAAAAAATGTAGAATATTAATACCATATTTGAATGCATCATAATAGTTCTAGAATCTCCATTAACATATCTAGTTTACTTCAGATGTCAGTTAAGATATAACTTAAATAACTTGCAAAGAGATTACCATATTTGTATGTTCCTCTTTTGTCATATCTAAGAACATTTTCAATTGAAAATTAGAAATGAAAATATTTGTGAGATGGTAAGAGCAGAGTTTTAAAAGGCTTTCTCGAGGCTCGCCTCGATGCTCGCCTCGCCTTGAGGCTAAGGTAAAACGCATCAAGGCTTTGATTTTTAGACATTACTCTCCAAAGGCTTGCGCATCATAGTTTGAGACATGCTCCTTAAGTGCGTTTTTTACGCCTTTTGCGCATAACCATGTGAGGAGTATGCACATGCAGAAGTTGCCTTGGGCATTTGTTAAACTTAGGGCTAGTTTGGCATGTACTAAATAAGCCAAAAACTCAAAAAGTCACTATCTTATTTAAGTCACATCATCTTATTTAAATCACATCACCTCTCTAACACATCACATCAAACCCAACCCAAACCCACCAATAAGTCAAAAAGTACACTTTTTTAGGACATCCCAAACCAACCCTTAGTCTATTAGATTGTTAAACATAAAAAATTAAAAAGAATCCATTTTTACAACTATATTCTACAGGAAAAATTAAGTAAATGATCAATCAAGAAAAACACAGTTAATGGTCAAGTGAAAAGCTCAATTACTGAAGTTAAGAATATCGATTTCTCTTTCAGTGAAGGAAAACTTCATTCTATGCAGTAAAATATTCAACGCATTAAAGTGAAAAGTATTTATACATTTATATTTAATTTTGTTTTTATTTTTTTAATTATTTAAAAATATTTAATTTATTCAGTAAATATTAAAATTTGAAATTTGAAATTTGAAATGCTTACGCCTCAACGCCCTGAGGCTTACGCCTCGCCTCATGAGGGGTAAAACGCCTCAAGGTACGCATTCGCCTTTAAAAACTTTGGGTAAGAGTAGCACCAATCGAGGATAAGTTGAGAAAGAACGGGATAAAATGGTTTAGTCATGTACAGCGGAACCTATAAATGTAACAGCAAGAAAGAGTGATATGATCACATAAATGAAAATGTTTGTTTTTTTTTTTTTTGGGTTGGGGGGGGGGGGGGGGGGGGAAGTCCTAAACTGACATAGGAAGCAGTATTAAAATAATATATGAATTTATTTAATTTAACTAAGTATATAGCCCTCAATGGACTAGAATGGCAACAAAAGATTCATGTAACTAACCCCACTTACAACTTAATTTGGTTTGGTTATTACACCAAAATAGTAAGAAATCATTTTTCAATTGTACATAATGGGAAAACAAGTGTGAACAAAAGTCTTAATATCTATTTTACAAAGTAGTATTTATAAACAAACTAAAAATTCTGGGATATAGAATTCCTAAAATTAAAGTCTAAAATATAACGGATTAATAGGAAGGAACAAATCACAATGTTTTATTGTATCATTGGATCTCAAGTTACTTTCTTCAAACTTACAATATGTGTCACATGTGTGCTCCTAATGTCTTAAGCGTGTCCATTTAACAAAGTGAAAAATGAAAAAATACAACATGTTTGGATGAATATTGTCAACAATAGTACCGTACCGGCCAGTGTACCATTTTTTTCATCATTATATTCGCTAGTTTGCTCCTTTTTTTCCTCTTTTTATTTGGCATGGTGTTTCAGAATTATTGTGATAAATATATATCAAGTGTTCTAGATTTGTCATGTGTTGTGGATTATATTTAACAAGCTTACATCGTTTCAAGAACTTGCCCCCATGGAATTTGGCCTTAGCACGTAGAAGGCAATGGCAGCCTAAGAGCCAACTTGAGGGTCTTAAGCTAATCTCAAATGTAACAACAAATCATAATTGATCCCATAAACCCAACCTACAGCAGCAACTTTTGTTTTAGGCATAGGTTGGTTCGAGTTCCCACACATGAATAACTAAGAGCCAAAGGGAAAAATATGTTCCTATAAAGGGTATTAAAAACAATGTCATATTTCCTAGTGCACAACACTGGATACATTTTTTTTTTTTTTTTTATCAGCAACACTGGATACGTTTCTAAAGTAATAATGACAATTTATTCAAAGATATGATAATTAGTTATATGACTGTACCTGGCTACCTATGAAGTATGGACACTCCAAAATCGGTGCCATAGCGGTGTCTGACACGCGGACACGCTGGGGACACGTACGGGACACGCCAGATGGTGTGTCCCTTTAATTTAATGATTTTTTTGTAGGGGACATGGCGGAGACACGCGTGTCACGGCATGGGACATGGCAAGGGGACACAGAGAAGGAGAAAGAGAAGACCTAAATCCTAAATCAAAAGAAGAAGAAAAAACAGAGAAAAGAAGACTAACCTGTTCGATCGATCTCCATGAAAAACAACTAGGGCTTCGAATTCGAATCGACTTGCGACTTCGATCTCCGAAATGACGAACAGATGTTGACTTAAATGAGAACCCAGATGTCACGAACTTAAATCGATGAACCCACCCACATGATGCGAACTGAAATCGCCTTCAACTTCGAACTGAAATGCCCTCTCTCTCTCTCTCTCTCTCTCTCTCTCTCTCTCTCGCCTCTCTTTCTTCTTTTTCTCCTCCCGACTCTCTTCTTTCTTTCTTTCTTTTTCTTTTTTTAATTTATTTTCTGTATAAATATATAGGGATGTACGAAAAACCAACCAAACCGATTGAACCAGACCAAACCGGTTATATTTGGTCTGTTTTTTAACAAGAATCGATCTGTGCGGTTTTAAATTTTGAATTTTTTCGGTTTTCGGTTCGGTATAGGTTTAAGCACCTTCTGCACCGATCTAAACCAAAACCAACTGTTTCAATAAATATTGTATTTATAATATATATATATATAATCTAACAATCTAATGATATTAATAAGTATAATAAATTATTAACCTTAATTAATTAACCTTATCATCTTTATAACCTAAGTTTGTAAACTCTTATTATATATAATTTTAACTCTAACTCATTATTCTTGAAACCTTAGTATTTTTAAATTTTTTTTTCTTGTTTTTATTTTTGTTAATTTAGGAATTAAAAAGTATGTATTAAATGGATGGATTGGATATGTCTGAAATGATAGACAAATAACTAATTTAATATTTTTATATATTTAAAAGTGGCTCAAGTTTGAAAAATTCTAAACCGATTAAACCGCACAAAACCGAACCGTTTCAATTGGTTTGGTTCGGTGCGGTTTGACGTGAGAAACGGTCTGTATCGGTGTTCAAAATAATAAAACCGATATTATCGGTTCGGTGTAATTTTTTACTTAAATACCGACCGTACCGAACGATTACATCCCTATAAATATATATACTTATATATTATAAATTTTTATTTAGTTTTTTTTTTCTTTATAAATTTATGTCTTTTATGTATTTACCATCATTTTATTTTCTTTTAATTTCTCTATTTAATTTTTTTACTTTTATAAACATATATACCTTTTTATAAATAAATATATATATCTTTTAGTGTTTCCTCTTTTATTGAATTAATGTTACTATATTAGTGTTTGTTAATTTTAGTTTAGGATGAATGTAATATAAATTTACATAATAACGGACACGGACATGGACACAACGGGGGACACGACTATTTTTTTTTTTTTTTTTAAATATATTTTTATGTATTATGTAAATTTATATTACATTCATCCTAAATTAAAATTAACAAACACTAACATAGTAACATTAATTCAATAAAAGAGGAAACACTAAAAGATATATATATTTATAAAAAGGTATATATGTTTATAAAAGTAAAAAAATTAAATAGAGAAATTAAAAACAAATAGAATGATGGTAAATACATAAAAGACATAAATTTATAAAGGAAAAAAAAACTAAATAAAAATATATAATATATAAGTATATATATTTATACAGAAAATAAATTAAAAAAAGAAAAAGAAAGAAAGAAGAGAGTCGAGAGAAGAAAAGAAGAGAGAGGCGAGAGGTGACAGAGAGAGAGAGAGAGAGAGAGAGAAGACGAGAGAGGGCATTTCAGTTCGAAGTTGAAGGCAATTTCAGTTTGCATCATCTGGGTGGGTTCGTTGATTCAAGTTCGCGACATCTGGGTTCTCATTTGAGTCGACATCTGTTCGTCATTTCGGAGATCGAAGTCGCAAGTCAATTCGAATTCGAAGCCCTAGTTGTTTTTCATGGAGATCGATCAAAGAGGTTAGTCTTCTTTTCTCTGTTTTTTCTTCTTTTGATTTAGGATTTAGGTCTTCTCTTTCTCCTTCTCTGTGTCCCCTTGCGGTGTCCCATGCCGTGACACGCGTGTCCCCGCCGTGTCTCCACCATGTCCCTTACAAAAAAATCATTAAATTAAAAGGACACGTCATATGGCGTGTCCTGTACGTGTCCCCGGCGTGTCCCCGTGTCGGACACCGCCACGGCACCGATTTTGGAGTGTCCATGCTTCATAGGCTACTCATTGTCATCATAACCAATGCATTCGGACTTGCCACTATTTCAATACTCCAACATAAGTCAATTCAAATAAAATATCATCACATTATCAAGTAGAAAACCACTCAGCATGGGTTTCAATTGATTAAACCTCGATAGTTCTCAAGATATAACAATTTATTTTCATTATCACTTATTAATCATGATCTTTCCCTGGATCCTCATATACTTACTGCCAGGAACATGTGACAAGACCCAAAGACATGGAAATTTTCAGAAAAATATAGAACACGACACATGGGGAACACGTGCAAAATATATAATTTAATACGTTTATTATATCATTCATAAGAATAAATAATTATTATATGTCATGTATGTGAATATTTTTAAAGTCTAAAGGAGGAGAATAGGTATAAATTTACATTGTTATTGTTTTGTTATTGGATTCCATGTTATTTTGTTCAAACTTGTAATATGTTTATTATATAAGTGTTGGGAAGTGTCTGAGAAGTATCGTGTCATGTCGGACACAATAAGTTACCTTCTTAGAAGTGTCGGTACTTCTTAGAACTTAAAAAGTTTGGAATGTTTAATGTGGATTAAATTGTTTCACTACCTTATTTTTATTGATTTCTCCATAGTTTCCTTATTGACCACAAATCTTATGTTATTAACTAAATTACAAATTAAAATTGAAAAGAATATCTTCAATCAGTTTTTGTGCCGCCAGATAAAAATTTACTAGTTTGCAATTCTCTATTCCTAGTTGTAACCCATGACATTTATCCCTATTAAATTATTTTGATAGTTATGAGAAAAATATATCAATATTTTTGGCCACCATTACATTAAAGATATATTGATTGATCAAAGTTGGTGGCCATGGCCCCACCCAAATTTGAAAGTCTGTAAATTGCATTTTATGCTCTCAGTCCATCTCAAGCTAAGAAGCATGGATATGGACACATGACATGACACAAACACGGCGACACGCAAATTTTCAAAAAATGTAAGACACGACATGTGGAGACACATGCAAAATATATAATTTTTTATATTTATTATACATTATATGAAAGGATAAATAATTACTATATGTCATATATATGAATATTTAACTCAAAAATAAAAAACGGAGAAGAAAACGTATAAATTTTTTTTTTTTTTTTTTTTTTTTTGGGATAAATATATAAATTTACATTGTTTTAGTTTATCATTGAATTCCAAGTTACTTCATTTAAACTTTTAATGTGTTTATTGTGTGTCCAAGTGTTGGGAAGTGTCTGACTTGTGTTGTGTTGTGTCGTGTCGTGTCAGGGTACGTGTTGATATTGGTGTCAATGTGGAACACGACACGTTACTTTCACAGAAGTGTCGGTTCTTCTTAGATCTTAAGAGTTTAGAATGTGCAATGTAAATTTAATTGTTTCACAGCCTTATTTTTATTATTTTCCCTATACTTTCTTTAATAACCACAAATCTTATGTCATCAACCGAATTACAAATTAAAATCGAAAAAAGTATCTACAATCAATTTTTTGTGTCGTTTGATAAAAATTACAAGTTTGCAATCCCTATTCTTAGCTGTAACCCATGACATTTATGCCTATTAAATTATTTTAATAGTTATGAGAAAAATATATTAATACTTTTGGCCACCTTTACATTAAATGCATATTGATTGATCAAAGTTGATGGCTATGGGCCCACCCAAATTTAAAAATTTGTGGATTGCATTTTATGCTCTGTCCATCTTAATTAAGCTAAGAAGCATGGACACAAAAATGTGACACAACATGAAAACGCCGACACGCAAGTTTTCAAAATGTGTAGGACACACACTTGGGGGGACACATGCAAAGTATATAATTTCATATGTTGATAAGGATAAATGATTGCTATATGTCATGTATATGAATATTTAGCTCAAAGATAATAAGTTCTAAACTCTAAAGGATGAGAATAGGTATAAATATACATTGTTTTTATTTTATCATTGAATTTTAAGTTATAATATTCAAATTTGTAATGAATTTAGAGTGTGTCTTAGTGTTGGAAAGTGTCCAATGAGTGTCATGTCAAACACGTTGTCAGACACCGCACGTTACCTTCTTAGAAGTGTCGGTGTTTCTTGGCTAACTGCCATCCACTAATTTCAAATACCCTATATGGAAGTGTTTTCAATTCAAATACTAACCAAATGAACACTACCTGATTTTTGAGATAAACTCGAAGCCTTATCCATTCACTTTGTATCAATACTTATGTATGCCCAGGAAAACATGATAGTATTGATTTAATTTCTTCTTTTTCTAAACCCCAACAATATATAAACTTCAGGCACAATACAAGTAATACAACATACCAGTGAAATCACAAGCTGATTTTGGCTTAATAACGCCGGTGTTCGGTCGCACGCAATACTTCTTTGGAGATGTAGTTTTAATCTGCCAAATACATCAGTATGTCATATTGCTGCCCAACTTTCAAATTTGCAAATGCAATGTTTCAGCAGTAAATACTTTTATGAACAAAATTTGAGTGTACCTTGAAAGCAACATGGTCGTTGGATTTATTGACTAGTCGAACAGAGCAAGAGGATTGCTTCTTCAATTCAACTATAAAAGACAATGAATAATATACAAACATATTAGTCTATTATTAGCTGTTAATCGTAAATCCAATTTGCTCTTTCAGTTTTAATATTTTCCTTATACCCCATGACTCTAAAGCCTCACCAGGGTACAACAAGTAATAAAACAATAGGAATAAAAAAGCGATTTTCTAAAACAGGGTAAACAGAGGAGCATGAGTGCTAACCATCAATAATATATGAATTCAGATTTGCAAGGCTGGTAAATGTAGTTCCCTCGGTACCAATATAAAATCAGTTGTATTCATTTATACCTTTGTTTGATATAATAATAATATGTGCTGGCATTCACAATATCAAAGGTATGTATGTAGTACCAAAAGGGTAAAATTAATGGCTAACCAGACGATCAAGATTCATCAACTCACATATGAACTTGAGTTCTCGGGGTTGAATTTCTAAAAGCCCAGCACTCATTGTTCCCCTTCACAGAATCCTAAAAAACCCTTTTAGCATCCAAAACTACACAGTACATCTCATGACCTGCAAATTCATACAAAATAATAATAATAAAAATAGAAGTCTCAGAAACAGTCCATTTACAATCACAGAATCTAAAAAAAGAAAAGAGGGGTTACAAGACTGACCAACTTCTACTTCAAAAGCCCATCAAAAACCCAATTTTTTTTTTTTCCGTTTTTGGTATTAACCAAAACCAAACTCAGTAAAAATCCATAATCAAATAAAGTTTCTCAACTCAGATAGTTCAAGAACAAACAGAGTAGACGAAGACCTGGTCAAAAGAAAAAGAAAAAGAAAAAGAAAAAGAGAAAGAAAGCTTACTGGAACAGAATCTGGGATTGGAGAAGAAGCCTAATGTGTGAGAAATGGAAATTGAATTGCGTGAATCTTACGCTTCGGTTGTTGATCGAATATATAGGTATATAGATATAGATGTATGTATATGTAGCGTGTGAAACGTCGTTGGCCTTGGTTGAATCGGTAGAATGAGAAACCCTAGAATATATCTGTAGAGAGAGAAACAAGGAGAGGTTTTTTAGAGAGAGAGAGAGAGAGAGAGAGAGAGAGAGAGAGGGAATTTGTTTGTTTATCTGGAAAATTGCTGGAAACCGTGAAGCAATGAATGGACTTCCTTCCAAGAGAACTTTTGATGTTAGTTTGTCTATTGACTAATAATGACACACATACAGAGAGTGAGAGAGGGAGAGAATCTGAAGGCGGTTGTATTGTATCAGCCGTTTTCAGTTGACTCGGCTCAGACCAACATATCCTTCTCGGCTCGGCTTGGGGGATTATTTGGCTGAATCCTCGGGACATGCACGGTCCACAAAGTAAAATTATAAATTAAATAGTAAATTAATAGATAATCAAATCGCGATTTGAACGGTTTGAGCAGAATTGAAAAATATTTGACTAAATTAGTAAATTATTAAGTATTTATAATTATTAATTTGTAATAATAAATTTCACATCTTAAATTTATCTCATTTATTTTATTTTGATATTTCATTAGAGATACAAAAATATATATATGTGTATTAACTATAACGGAATAGAATAGTTTTTAAAACGGATTATAAATTTTAAAATTTAATCAATAATTAACGGATAGAACAGTATGAATTAGTATAGATCGGTATAATTTTAGCGATTTTGGTGATATTTTGCATCTTATTTATAATCTATCTATTTATCTATCTTCTACACTGTTGTAAAGCAAAATCTTCTCTTAGTATTTATGTCCCATATTTTGAATTTTTAAAAAATACTTCAACTCCAATTATATGGGCAATTATACCATAATTTTATTTTATTTTTTCAAAATCTCTTTACTTTTGATTTTTCCAAATTCATTCTAATTTTCATATTTTAAATTCAATCATCTTATAATCTATCTATTTATCTATCTTCTACACTGTTATAAAGATGAATCTTCTTTTAGTGTTTATTTCTCATATTTTGAATTTTTGAAAAATATTTCTACTCCAATTATATGGGTAGGTATACCATTTTTTATTTTTATTTTTTTGTCAAAATCTCTTTACTTTTGATTTTTCCAAATTCATTCTAATTTTCATATTTTAAATTCAATCGTCTATATTGTGATATTAATTATGATTTATTATGGTGTTAATTATGACTTATTGTAGTGTTGATTATGACATAATTTTTATTATGATTCAAGAAATATTTAATTATATTTTATGTGATATTTGGTTAAAACTCATTATATATATATATATATATATTCTATGACTAAAAATGAGAAGGAAATTTATTTTTGAGAAGGAAAGTGAAGATGATTTTGTGGTGTCACATACGGAGTTATCACAAACTTTTTTTCAAGATCTTTCAAACAAAATTAATATTGAATATAAAATTTTATTTTATTTTTAAGAAAATGTGAATAAAATGATTTTTTGATAAATTAAAATAGTAAAACAATATTTTTTTTTATTTTTTATTTTTTGCAAGTGTAAGTATTCGAAACTGCTGAACATAGTTTTAAATGGATAAATATCGAAAAAATACACAGAAAAAAATCTTGCAAAATAGACTATCGAGTGCAAAATTATGACATGTTAAAATTTTAACACCATAAACTTTTGTTTTTTTTCTTTTTTTTCTTTTTTTTTTCTTTTGTATAACTTCAGGTGCCTATCCAGACGAATTCATGTATATTTGTCCAAATTACGAGGCAAAAAAGTCAAAATAATTTGGACACATAATTTTAAGTTAAAATAATTTGGACACATAATTTGAAGTCATGTATATTTGTCCAAATTACAGACAAATAAACCAAAATAATTTGAACACATAATTTGAATAGATAAGTAAAAATATTGGAACAAGAAAATTAAAAATCTTTTGGACAAATAAATAAAAATAATTTAGAGTTAAAAATATTTGGACAAATTATTAAGTTAGTCCTGTACTTTAGTCTTTGTGTCATTTTAGTCCTTTTAATTTCAGTTAGCTCGATTTTGATCTCGAATTTAGAATTTTGTCTCAATTTGATCAAATTAATTAAAACTCTTAGTATTTTTTTTTTTGAAAAATATGCACATAAGTATCATTTGTCATATTTTTAAGAGCAAAATTATAAATTTACCCAACTCAGTGAGTTAATCTCAACCAATTTAGTGATAATTTTTCTTAAAAAAATACTAATGATATTACCAATTGGACTAAATTGCCGTCAAATCTATAATTAAAATTAAGTCAATTGAAAGTATAGGAACTAAAATGATACAAGAGATAAATTATAGGAACCACCGGTGTAATTTGCTCAAAATATTTTGACAAATACATTAGAATAATTTAGACATATACATTAAAAATATTGAGACAGCTATGTTAAAATAATTTGAACAGATATAAAAAAAAAATACTATAACACAACTTAGACAAATAAGTTCAAAATATAGGGACAAATAGATTTTTTTAAAAAAAAATTGGACAGATAGGTATGTTATACAATAAAATAAAATAAAATCATCATTTATGATGTTAAAATTTTAATACGAGTAGTAATACATAAATTTAAAATTGTAACTCTAATGGGAACTCTAATTAGGTAGAAGAGAGAGAGGAACAGAGAGAAGTGTAGGCTCCATATCATATGGGCACTCATCATTAGAACTCTCAAATATTATTGTTTTAATAAATTATAACTTTACGCTTCATAATCCATTTTTGGACGAATATTTTTTCAATTTTATGTATTTCTTTTGAGATCTATACATCCGAAATTGCCAAAGGCAATTTTAAGCACTTACTTTTGCAAAAAATATTGTTTCACTATTTGGATTGACCAAAAAAATCAACCTATTCACTTTGTTTTTAAAATTTTATATTCAATATTGATCTTATCTAAGACCATCTCCTACGGTGAACCAAACCCAGCACCAGATTTAAATTTTGATGAAAAACCCACTTTTTCATGCTCCAACGGTTGCACCAAAGTCATACCAAAATGAGATTTCAGCAAAAGTTTCACCAAACTGATGACAGACTCCGCGTTTCACCAAAACACTGTACATGACCGTTGCCAGGAGACGAACCGGTCGACCGGCCGGTTGACCAACCGGTCGCCCACCAAAAGTTCAAACAGTTCCGAAAAAAGGTTCAAACCGGTCCAAAAAAAAAAAAAATTTTTTGCCTAACCGGTCGATCGGCCAAAAGGTTCAAAAAGTTCAAAAAAAAATCAAAAAAAAAAAATTTGCCGTTACCGGTTGACCGGCCGGTCAACCAACCGGTTTACCGGCACAAATTTGATGAAAATGATTTGATACTGAACCGTTGGAGCGCGAAGTATCAGATTAAGGAAATGGCCACTTTTTGACTCAAATTTGGTGAAAAATCTGAGTAACCGTTGGAGATGCTCTAAAATATCTTGAAAAGACAAATTCACAGATATTAATTTTGTTAAAAATAAATTTGTATAACTTGAGTTATTAAATTTTAAACTTTTTATTACAAAATAACCACAAAGAGTAAAAATGTCAAGAATTGTACTTATTAGTTGGAACTCACCAATCAAGGCATGTTTGCGTATATCTTGCTAATCAATTAAGTCAAAGGCTGGACCTCCGTCCCAACCCATTCCATGATGTTTTTCACCAATTTTTTTAATATTATTTATAAAAAAAGAAGTGTAACTTTTGCAATGTCTGTGATTATTTTTAGAGAAAATTAGTGATAAATTCAATTTAAAGAGTGTCTAAGATATTAGATTCAATTGATATTTTTTGTTGAGGAGAAATTCACGCTTTGTGAAATAGTTTGGTAAGAAGTCCTATCAGACATTTTGTTTCTAATTTTACTCCTTAATTTTTTTATTTATTTGACTTTTTGTTGACTATCTGTTCAAATTTTTTCCTATTGGTTCAAATTTGTTACCTATTTCTCCAAATTTATACTCTATTTGTTCAATTTTTTACCCTGTCTATTTAATTTTTTGTTATTTATTGAATTTTTGCACATCTCTTTTCTCTCTCTATCTGTTGAAATCCTCATTTTTAACTTATTTGAACAGATCATATCCACTGTTCAAAAAATTATCTGTTCAATTTTTTTCTATTTGTTAAAAATATCTGTTCATGAATCCACTATCTATTGGAGTCCTTTTCTCTCTCCCCCATCTGTTGAGCCATACAAATCTCATTAACAACATTCATCAACAACAGCAACAATCAAACGACAATGATCTCTTGATCACCATATTTGCGTTGTTCCAGATTTTTATTGTTCGGCTTCAACAGATCTGAGATAAGAAGTTCCTCTTATTCTCTACAACTCAAATGGCGAGAATGAATTAATTTTGGTTGATGTAGAGGACGCGGTGGTGCCAAGTCGGCGATGGGGGTCCTCCAAAAGCTTCCATGATACAACTAGGGTTTGAGAGAGAGAGAATGTGTGTGTGTGTTTTGGAAAAGAAAGGAGGAGAGCAATCTAAGCAAAGAGATGGCGAATGAATTTTGGGAAATGTATACGATATATATAGATGGACAGTTTAGTGATTTTGTAGAATTTGTTCTTATGAATAAAGTATTTTAGAGTATGGAATTTTGATCAAAGAAAATCTATGAACTGAGTGCCCGTTATTTTAATCGTCTCCACATATTTGTAATTTTTTTTATTCTTTCTATTTTAGAGATCATCATGTTTTAGTTTTAGATGTTGTAAGAGTACTAATCGAAGTGTCAAATTTTTTGCGCCATAACAATATCTTAATTTTAACAAGAAGAACGAAGTTCACCTAATATGCCAAGTTGGCATTTGTTTTAAACCCAACATCAAATTTGACAAGTTCTAGGTTTCTGTCAATTTTTATTTTTTATTTTTTTTATTAATCTCAACAGTAATGTGTACTACACCATGACATGCATTGCATATTTTTTTAATAGAATAACAAAATTGACCTATGGAATAGAGAATTTTTATATCAAATTAACATATATTAAAATTTGAAACCAAATTTAAAAAATTTTAGTGGAGATGCTCTAATGTGCTACCACGAGATTCTCAATTTTTGGGTCCTACGTGGAGAACCCCGTGGTGCATTACACGTAATAAAATTCATGCATGATGACATCAACACACACGGTCCAACTAGAGTACAAAATTACTAATAATTTTGGTATTATGTAGCCCAAAATATACAAAAGTATTCCAATTTATTGAGATGAATCCAAACAAGTACTAATAATGGGTTTAGCCTAAGAAAGAAAATTCATCAAGCCATCTCTACAAAAGGAAAGTGTCCTATGGAAGAGAGGTATGCTTCATCTCTACAACAAATACATATAAACTCTTTACAAGTTCTTTTATTCTCTTTATTTGAACAATTGTAACTTTATCATCAGAATTTTTCCGGCCAACAATCCCGGTTGGGTAGCATCAACCATATTTATCTTTACAGATTTACAAGATAAAACCCATCTTTTTATTGAATCGCTTCAATAATTCATGTGAGAGCATTTTTTGAATCTCCCACATACCTAAAAATATTAGTAAGTATAGTTATATTACTAGCAGTTGACAATGCGGGATATTTTATTTATTTTTTAAATTTTATGATTTTTAGTTAAATTAGTTAGGTGTAAGTTCATATCTATAAATATAAAATTATGGATTAATTATCTTTTTGAGTATGAGTGCATTATTTTAGTTTCCGATATTAATTCATGGCAATTTAATTCTCAATGTATAAGAAATGTTTTTAATTTAATCTCCCCACTTAACTCTATTTGTAAAAACTATTAAATTTAATGGTAAATTCAATTAAAAATATTACGCATTTAATTCTTAATTAAAGCGAAGGATTTATGTCAATTTTATTCCATTGTATAAATCAAAAAAAAATTATTCCATTGTATAAACCATATCAATTTATTCTCCAAAAACATATTAAAAAATGTGTCAGTTTTGGAATATGGACACGTCCCCAAAGGTAATGGAACATATACTTGATTGATTATTGGGGAATTTTCACACTAGTCCCATAACATCAACTTGTAATGGAACATATACTTGATTGATTATTGGGAAATTTTCACACTAACATTAACTTATAGTGGGCTTGTTTAGTGTAATTTTAAATAAGTTTAGTGTAATTTTTAATAAGTTTAAAGTTGAAAATCAGATAAAAAAGTTAAAGGTATATTTCTTCATGCTTTTCAATAAATCTTTTTTTTTTTTTTTTTTGACTTATTCTCTATAGCACAGGTTTCCAAAATTTAAAAATAGAAAAATAAATAATAAATAAAATGAATTATAAATAACTCCATAAAGTACACCTAACAGTCCCAATAAATTAAAAAGATTTCTTAATCCATTAAGTTTCATGTGCCACCCAATTTTTAGAGAGAAAATTCTTAAAGTCCAATCTAACAATTGTATAAGGTGTTAGGTCCGGTAGATATTTTTTTATTGGTGAGAAGTCCACGCTTTGTTAAATAGTTCAGTGATAAATCCTTTTTGTTGTTTTGGAAGACATTTTATTTAATTTTGCCCTTAACTTATCTGTTCAATTTTTTCGAACCTATCTGTTCAATCTGTATCGATTTGTCAGATTATTTTCTATCTATTCAAATTTGTATCTATCTATTCATTTTTTTATCTGTTTAAAATTGTTTTATCTATCTGTTCAATTTTTATTTGTTCATTTTTTTTATCTATAATTTATCAAGCATATCAAATTATCTGTTAAAATTCACAAACTTATCAAGCAAATCAAACTATATGTTCAATTTGTCAAGCTTATCAAGCATATCAAATTATCTATTCAATTTATCAAGATATGTTCAACAACAACAATAATAATAACTCCATTATCTGTCTTCTCCGACAAGATTTCAACAATAATCAAACACCAAACACAATAGATATATATATATAGAAAGAGAGAGATCTATAATAAATCAAAACCATACAATAAATATGCAATAGATCTAAGAATCTACAACAACAAAACCAAAACCAAACTACAACAAATTTTTATTTCCATTTTCACATGTATTGACATGGTGAATAGATTTAAGAATTGTTGGGGAATTTTCAAAATGATTTTCAAAATTTATAGTTTAGTTTTTGGGTGTTTTCAAAACTTTCCTTATTTTTCTTTGGAAAGCTTGAAATAAGTTTGGGGATTTTGTCCCACATTGGAAAGAAAAGAAAATATGGAACTTAATAAAGTGCTATATGGAATATTTCTTTAAATATGAACTTGTGGAATGGATGCTAGTGTGCATACACTTACACAACAAAGATGGTATTTTGCACCATCCACACACGTACACGCACACGCGCATGCTTATGGCTTGGGTAATGGGTTGTGTGGCATTTGATGGCGCACTTTGCACTTGGTACGGACGCATCGACACAAGGCGCCATGAAGGCATTTTCCTACTTGCATTGGACAGGTTGGAACGATGACGTGGATCCAACGTGGCATGGGTGACATGAAATATAGTCAGCTCCATATGGCAGTGATGTGGCATCAATTGGCGATGAGTCAATCAATCGATTGAACAGTTACGTGTCCGATCTGGAGCGATTTGATCATAGCCATTGATTGGAGATGCGTGCTATCATACGGATGAGATGGCACCCGATCGTGATCAGGTATAATCAGTCAAGGTATATATTCGGTGTGAGAATGATCTGCATCATAGATCATCGATCCAATGGTCAGATCTAATCAAATGCGATCAAGGGACATGAACATTCGATCAGATGCATCAAGGCCTATAAATAAGTTGCGAAATCATCTATTTCAATCCATCTAAAAATCCAGAAGCATTCTGCAACACTCTTTCTCTCTCCCTCTTGATTCAGAGTTTTTGATCAAGAGTTTCTTAAGTAAGTTTCTCTTTTCTTACTGGTAATCAAATTCTATAGACTTGATTATCAGTATCTTGGTTTTCTTGATTATATCAAGAGTATTCTGATCTATTGTCATCAGTGCAGAAACTGGTAGACTTGATCTTTAGATCAGGTTTTATTGTATCATGGAGGCGAATTTGCTATAGCCCCCGCATACCTTTTGGTGGGTGCAAATATTATCTTTAGGAAAGCGACTACGTAACGTAACTTAAAATACCAAATTTTTGTTCTATATAGACGAGATCATCACTAAGTTTTGAAGACCCAAAGACCACCAACTGAAGAATTCAAAACGAATTGTTCCAAACAAGAATCTACACAGGAATATCAAAACTCAAAACCAAACTCGACAAGAGGAGAGAGAATGAGAAGATAGTGGAGGATCGGTAGGTTTGGATCCGAAAATGAAAGAAGATGGTAGATCTAAGAGATGTAAATGCAGCGACAACAGAAGTGGTGGTGAGGATGTCGGAGAAAGAAAAGAGATTGTGGCAGTGACGAGAGAGGCCTTCACTGGTGATGGAAGACCCAAGCGGAAACCGACGACGATAGCAACGCTGAAGTGATGTTGCGATCGATATTTGAGAATTGTCGCTAGCTCAACGTTGCAAAGTACGATTATGTCGTTAGCTTGGAGATCGAGCATTGCTTCAACGAACTCATCTACCATGGGTGATGATCCGGAGTTTGTTTCCAGCATTGATCCGACGCTCAATGTGTTGTTGAGGATGGTATTTGACATCCATTACCGTTTACAGTGACCGCGACAGTCACGAAGAGAGAGAGAGAGAGGAAGAGAGAAAAAATGAAACCTTAAAGAGAGAGAAAGTGAGTGGGAGAGACATCTGCGACCCAGAGTAAGGAGTCAATCAAAAAAATAAAAGAATAACCTAAAGATGAGAGAGATGAGAGTTATATACATAGATATGTCTATGTATAGTTTGGTCATTTTGGGAAAGCTTGTCGTTATAGATGTAGTAAATTAGTTCATGGACTTTTAGACTTAAAAAATTCAAAATTGAATTGATGGACCCAATGCCCATTTTTATAATATCCTTAATTTTTAAAACACGAGTTAGTGTCTTGCATTATACTTCAAGACATGTTAGTAATTTTTATTTTTATTTTTGTTTTTTTGTTTTTGTTTTTTGTTTTTTTTTTGTGTGTGTGTATAATGTTTCAAAATTTTAAAATTTATTACTTTTATTTTATGCATCCATTTTTTTAAATGTATATTTTGAAAACCTATTCAAAGAGATACATATTTCATATGAAATTTTTGTTTTAAAAAAAAAACCTAAAATTTCATAGTTTTTATATATTTGTGAAATTTCTCAGTTGTCATGAAATTTCTTAATTCTTGTGCACAAACTGTGAAATTTCACATCCTAAACATAAAAACTATGAAATTCTTTTATTTATTTATTTACATAATTATGTATTTAATGTAGATCTTGTTTGATAATATCGACTGGTAGATTCCTTTGGGGTTGTTTGGGGTGTCCTAAATAAGTGTACTTTTTATCTTTTATGGACTAAAAAATTGAAGAAGAAAATATGAATGTTTGGGTTAACTTTTTGACTTTTTATGAAAAAATGTGTAATAAAAAATTGTAAAAATTGATTTGTAGGGAAAAATTAGTATTGGGAGTTGTGCAGCCGTAATTGTTGACTTTTGGTGAATATTGTTAACTTTTTAACTTTTTGAATACCTTTTTGACTTTTTAACTTTTTTGATATATGCCAAACTTGGCTTTAATGACATTTTGTAATTGAGTAAATTAAACTTATTTTACTTTGGTCCTTTGATTTTTAATTGTAACAATCAATCACTTATACTTTAAATCGAGCTATAATTTCAACCTTTCATCCATCTACCATTAATAAAGCTAATGAAAATTTAAAGTGTAAGAAGTCAGATTTTGATAAAAGTATAAGAACTAAAGTAAGGTTTTAGTAAAAATATAAAGATGGCAATGAGACAACAAAAATATCATATAGTATACTTCAAATAACAAGTTCCATCAACTTGTTAACAGTAGATGGTTTAAATGATGAAATTACAACTTGACCTAAAGTATAAATAATTGACTATTATAATTAAAAGTGAAATTTTGATAAAAATATAAAGATAAAATGTAATTAAACTTTTATAATTTGGGTTCATTTGGAAAGTGGGTTGGCTTTTTAGTTTTTTTACTTTTTTAGCATGGAGCTAAAAAATTTCGTTTGGGAAGCATTTTTTGACTTTTTGTGAGAGAAAGAATGTAATGATTATTAGTTAAATGTGATATTTTGTCTTATTAAACTAAAAAATTTATTTTATCTTTTTATGCTTAAGATAATCTCGAACCCACCCAATCCATTTTTCCCAAACGAAGCCTGTGAAATCATAAAACAACTAAATTTGACAGTTAATGACAAACTTAACAATGCCGACAACATGAGCACCATTGTTAAGCACGTCTCACTAATGGACAAATCAATATGAATCTTCCCTAGAAATTTAAAAAGATAACTCCAACTACCAGAAGTCAAAATCAACAAGATGTCACGAATTAATGAAATTCCAACTAGCAGAAGTCAAAATCAACAAGATGTGACGAATGAATGAAAAGTCAAAAGACTCAACTTTGCTACAATTCCTATTTATTTGTTTGTTTGCCAAAGGTAATGGAAGAATTCAATACTAGTAATAATCACTTTCCTTTGGCCCTTTCTATAGCATATACATTGGTAAATTACACTTTGCCTTTTATGTATGATTATTGTCTTATTTTGATTCTTAATTTTTCTTTTATTTAACTTTTTATATTTTAAGTTTTTTTTTTAAATTTATTTTACAATTTAATTTACATATAAAATTAGATAGAAAATGATAATTGAAAGTCATGTGACATGAAAATATTTTATTGTATACAATTCATACCTCTGACACAAATTCAGATCTGAATATAATAATATATTTTTATGTCGTGTGACATTTCTATCTAATTTTGAACATAAATTAATTTTAAGAGGAAATTAGAAAAAAATCAAAATATGAATATTTAAATTGAAAAAAAAAATCAAGAGCCAAAAAACAAAAAAAAAATACCAAATATAAAGAGGACAAAATATAATTTACCCCATTCAATAATTCATTAGTAGCGTATTAGTTGGCTATTACCTATTTTCAATTGCCAAAAGCCAACTATGATGTGGTATCCTATAATAAAGTTCAGATATGCAATTTATCATGTTCTCCAAGTTCCCTCTTCCTAAACTTGTGAACTATGACCAACTTTAAAGCTACACTTTCTAGTGTGCAAACGTAAGGCAACTCTCTTCTATGCTAAAACATCATTGCTAATTAAACTTCTCACTCAACCTTTACACATTTTTACTTGAGCACACTTTAGGCCCTATTTGAGAGTGAAGTTTTTTTTAATGATTTTTTTGATTAAAATATGATGTGAAAAAGTTAAATATGTTTGAGAAGGACTTTTTATTTTATTTTATTTTTTATGAAAATATGTGCAAAAAATAAAATGAATGAGAAGAATTTTTGACTTTTTTTATATGAGTTGAAATTTTGTCAATTTTTTAACCTTAAAAAAAAAAAAAAAAAAACCTTTTTAACTAAAATCCACACTTCCCAAACAAGGCCTTAATTTCTTTCCTTCTTTCTCTCCTGGTCGTTAGTGCATTTTAGTTGGAAGTGCCACCCTTTTTACCAAGCAGAAAAACTTAAAAAAAAAAAAAAAAAAAAAAAAAGAAGGAGAAGAAGAAGAAGAACAAGAATTAAATTCATCCAGGAGCAGCTTGTCTCTAGTCCAAAATCGGACTGGACGATGCTATTCGGCCTATGGGGGCGCACCACGAGTTCCACTTTGGTAATCTGAATTGTCTAATGTGTAGAATTCATCGAGTACTATATATCTATAAAAGTAACGTTGATTGGATATCAATAGTTATCTCATCGGATTAGTTTTTTGTCAACCGTTAATTTGTTTACCGTCTGTTTTTTTTATACAAAGCTGATTTGATTACATAGCTATTGATATCCGATCAATATGAATTTTTACAGACATACAGTACTCGATGAGTTCTACACATTAAACGGTTCAAATTATCAAAACGAGACCTGTGATAGGTCTTCACAGGTCGAATAACACCATTCAATCTGATCTGGGACTGGAGACAAACTGCAGCCTATTCATCCATGTCATGTCTGCTCACTTCACAAAACTTAACACTTAGTTCTAAAGAGAATGAAAAGAAAGGGAAATAAAAATATAGGGGAGAAACTCAATTGTTTAATTATGAGAAGGAAAAAAAATATAGGCATTTTGTCAGAAAAACTCAATTTTTTTGTTTGGTTACTTGTAAAATATTAAACTACTATAAGTAATTTTGTTTTATTTGATTTTACTATTCCTCAATAAATTTAGGACGAATTATACTAACACTCCCTATAGTTTAGGGCTCGTATCATTTTAGTCCGTGATTTTTCAATTGTGACGCATTTGATCTTAAATTTTGAATCTTATTCCAAATAAGGACAATTGAAGATACTATTGCTCAATTTCAAAGGCAAAGTTGTCAATTTGATAAAATATAAACTAATTTGACAAAAAATAAAATTATATAAAATTGATAAATCTTTTACATATTTATTTATTTATTTATTTATTTTGCCAAATTAATTTTTATTATGTGTTTGGATGATAATCATGTAATGGGTGGTTGTAAGTGTGTAATATTCTCTTCTCTCACTTACTTTAATCTGATTATCAAACTTGTAGGTTCTAACATTATAATATTATAATAATATCACACACTACCATATTTGAAATACTTATTACTCAATTGGAATTTTTTCAATTTTTTGCAAATTTAGTTATGTGATATTTTTTTTTTCTGTATTAGTTTTTATTTAATTTTCATTCTAATTTTTTGTAATCTAGTTTTAATAAAGGATAATGTTGAATCCTCCGCAATAAAAAAAATATTTAAAAAAGGGAAAAAATAAGCCAAAAAATAAATTTTTAAAGGAAAAAGCTTAATTCGTAAACCGCCCGTAACTATTCGCACATATGTGAATTCTATCTGTATAAACCGCAATCTGTATTGCGGCGATTGCGAGTTTAATTTTTCTTAAGCCGCAGACATACAGATAGATCCAAACTACAAATTAAACGGCCAAAATCAATCCTTAAGCATCTCTATCACTTAGTTAGGCAGACCGTCAATATGGAATTCTCCCGAAAACAGGATAATTACTCCGAATGATGGCTTTGACACTCTCTAATCCTAATAAATGAGTTTGCTTAAATCAGAATACGTGTAGAAATGAAGAACTCAATTAGGTTCTGGCTGGGAAGGGAAGAAAAATGGGGAATTTTTTTAAAGATTTTATAAGATAAATAATATATAATATTTTTATAGTAATCGAGATCTCTCAATATTTTCATACAGAAAATTTAACAAAGAGAAATTTTTTCTCAACATACAGAAATTTTTCTGATTTCACAGAGTAATTTTGAAATTTCTCTAATATGATCTAATATGATCATAGAGAAATTTTATCGAGGGACCTTAACTAATTAAAAAAAAAACATATTGAATCTCTTTTACTATCCAAAGTTGAAAAGTGATGTTACACTAATTTTTTCAAGAAAAATTAGGATTTTGAAATTGAAGATGAAAATATTATTAGAATAAATAATATTTATTGATTGTGTTTGTTTAGGCAGATACGATCTTGGGATTAGATTAATAATTCATAAAATCTAGCTCTCATTTGGCCAAAGAAAATAAGGGTTTAGATTAATAGTTCACCCAAACATGATATCCACATATGGAGACTATTGAATTCCAAGAGAAGGATGTGAAGACACAGTAGAAGTTTGGACTGATTGGCTAAACTACAAAATTGATGAAATTTTGTCAATCTATTCCTACAATCTTAGATCAATCCAAACATAAAATAAGATACATAATCTAAAAAGGTCGATATTCCCATCACTAATAATCACAAAAATCTTAATCCAATCTAATTTTGTTTGTACAAACAAACTTGGCCCAAATGTAGTATAAGTAAATGGTAAGAGTAGTGTAATTCATTTTTAATAATGTTAAGCCTGCTCTCTATTTGTAACCGAGTGTATCATAAAGAATGGCTATGGCGAAGTTAATGTGGGTTAATTTTTTGATTTTTTTGGTTATTTTAGTCTAAGATTAAAAAGTCTCATTTGAAATAAGTTTTTTGATTTTTTTGACTTTTGTGAGAGAAAAAATAAAATGATTATGATTTGGATGTGATATTTTGTTTTATTAATTTTTTAGCTTATTTTGATTTTTGTGTCTATTTTAGCCTTGGCTTTTTATGCCAAACAAAGCCTTTAACCTTCACTATGAGAGATACCTTTATTGTCAAAAAAATAAAAATAAAAACATACATGTTTGTTTTGAGGGATAAGGGGGTGGGATTGGACTATTAGTCCCACCGGACTAATAGTCCATTGTTTGTTTGAAAAATTTTACTCCGGACTAATAGTCCCCCCGGACTGTTAGTCCCACAAAGATAGGACTATCCTATCCCATGGGGGGGTGTGGGATAGAAATCATGAGATTGGTATCCCATGGGATTATTTTGTGAAATGTCCATTTTACCTTCCATGCTATTACTTAGTAAATAATTAGAAAAGGGTAAAATAGTCTTTTGAACATTTATAAATTATTTTTTTAGTGTTGTTAATTTAAAACTATATATTAAATAAAAAATTTAAATTATAAATAATAAATTTAATTTAATTAAAAATAATAAATTATAAATTATGGCCTTATAAATTAAATTTTTTTAGTGTTGTTAAAAAATTAAATTTACATATTAAATAAATTTTTTTTTTAGTATTGTTAATTTAAAATTATATATTAAATAAAAAATATAAATTATAAATTAAATTTATTTAAAAATAATAAATTATAAATTATGGCCTCATAAATTAAATTTTTTTAGTGTTTTCCAAAATTTAATTTATATATTAAATAAAATTATTTTTTTATTGTCGTTATTTAAAATTATATATTAAATAAAAATATAAATTATAAATTATAAATTTAATTTAATTGAAAATAATAAATTAAAAATTGTGGCCTTATAAATTAAATTTTTTTAGTGTTCTTAAATTATAAATTATAGATTATAAGGGTAAAATAGTCTTTTGAACATTTATCCTTATCCAGTCCGTCTAACCAAATATTAGATTTACTAAAAATAGTCCAATCCAGACATCTAATCCCATGACTAAACAAACATAGGATACAAATCCAATCCAACCAAATAGTCCCGGGACAATGTATCCCGGGACTAACAGTCCGATGGATTACAATCTCCCCTTATCCAGTCCGTCCAAACAAACGCACCCAAAGGGTAAATTACACTAACACCCTTAATGTTTGGATTTAATACAAATTTCTCCTTCATGTTTGAGAAATTACACTAACTCTTCTGCCAGTATAATTATTTTGACGGAGTTAACATTAGGATTAAAATGACATTTTTACCCCTAAACCTTTATATGTAGAAACTAATAAAAAAATGTAGATATTTTGTTCATATCATTTCAAAGAGAATGACAATCACCTTATTTGGTTTTGAATTTTCAAAAATAGTTATTTGAATTTTCAATTCATATTTTTATATTTTTAATGATTTTTTAAAATATTTTAATTTTAAAATCCACTTAATCTTAATATACTTAGGGTAAATTGCATTGACACCCCTTGAGGTTTGGTACAATTACTACCCACCCCTGACGTTTTGGAAATTACATTCTCACTCTTGTGGTTAATAGTCACATTCATAAATCCCCTGCTTATATAAAAGGTAACAATTCCTAATAGAAAAACAGAAGAAATTACATTTAAAAAAAATGTAAAGGAAAGGGGAAAAAAAGAGAAAGTAAAGCAAAGTAAAAAAAGAGAGAGTGCATGAGTTTAATGTTTTCATTCCGTCTAAATAATTACAATGACAGAGAGGTTAGTGTAATTTTTCAAACGTCAGGGAGAGATATGTATTAAACCCAAATCTTAAGGGGTGTAAGTGTAATTTACCCATATACTTAAGAAGTAAAAAAAAAAAAATGTATAATTTTTTTTTAAAAAAAATCATTGAGTACAAGAAAATATGAAAATGTATTGAATTTTTGTTTTTTTTTTTCTTTTTATTGTATATTTTTTGTACTTGATGAATTTGTTTAAGTTTTTTTCACAAATATTTTTTAAGCGTATATTGTTGGTTTGGGATGTCCTAAAAAAGTGCACTTTTTGACTTATTGGTGGGTTTGGATTGGGTTTGGGTTGGGTTTGATGTGATGTGTTAGAGATGTGATGTGATTTAAATAAGATGATGTGACTTAAATAAGATAGTGACTTTTTGACTTTTTGACTTATTTAGGTTATGCCAAACTAGCCCTTAAATTAGCTGTATCTACAAAAAATAAAAAAATTGCGTAAAATATATAAAAAATTCACTAAAAATAAAAAAACATAAAAAATAAATTACTTAATTTTCTAGAACCAAACATGGATAATAATACCATTTTGTGAAATATATTTGTAATTTATCTTAAAACAAAAAAACACATCAGTATAAATTCAACTGTTATATGACCTTGTCTCTTTTTTGCATTTGAAATCATTATCTGTTAAATAGGCAGGGAGCTGCATGTATTTATTTCTCTTTTGTCGTTTTTCTTCCGTGATGTTGGTAATCATAATAAAAACAAGACCTTTCCTCATAGTGGTATATTCAATCAATTCCAAACAAGGTCCACTCCTATTAATGAAGCTCTTGTGTCCATTGCATTTAAGCTGTGTTTAGATTATAATAAGAATTTTAAAAATTTTAAAAAAAAGAAAAAGAAAAGAAGGTGGATCACATTTTTTTTTCTTTTTAAATTTCTACTGAAATCCATAATCCACAAATATATATTTATTGTAATTAATGTTATACGAATTAATAAATTTTTATAATATATATATTGATATAAAATCTATTATTGAAATCATAAGTTCAACTTTTATTTTCAAATTTTTTATTTTTTATTATTGGCATTTCCCTTCCCTTCATTATAATCCACGTGAACTCGGGTACTACATCATCATCAATCATGAAAACGAAACAAAACCAACAAGTTTGTTGAGAAATTAATTTGGCGGAAAAGGAGATGAATAATGACTGGGCCACAAATCAAACAAAAATTTCTCTCATCACCATGTGCTTGAATCATAATTTTAGACAAAAATTTGGAAACAACAAGGAAACGAAAAAAATAAATTAATTTATATTTCACTCACATTTTTTCTATGCCTTCCAAATCGCTATCCAAATTCATAATCCAATCACGAACTCAAAACTCCCTTCAACTGTGCTAGGCAGGGCCACCAAGCAAATGCTTCACATTTTGTAGTCTCAGCTTCTCATAGCCCCTTAGCTTTTGATGCTCTCATGTCCCATGCCCAAGCAGTAGCTACAGAAAAATAAAAACAATAAATAAATAAATAAATAAAAATAATTGAAGCTGGCTAGTTCATCCATAGATAATCTTGGTTAATTGTTTGATAATTCATGAATTTTAGGGGTGGAGCAGTGAGACTTGGTGGCCAGTGGGTATGGTTGTTCACGGCGGTTTGGTAATGTTCTCGTTGTCAACTTGGCTCACGCCTGCTGCGCCAGCTGCGAATTGTTCATTTATACTAGTGTGTTTTTATCACTTCACACTTGTGTTTTTGCATTGTTTGCTCAACTCAATTGGAAAACATGAACAAAATGTCATGTGTAAATCATATTTAACACACATGCACACATAAAAATACTATACATCAATATAATGAAAGAATGTGAGGGCAAAACCCACCACATTCTCTACAATTATGTAAATCATATTCAACACACATGCACACATAAAAATACAATACATCAATATACTGAGAGAATGTGAGGGCAAAACCCACCACATTCTGTACAATTTTTCTCTTTATCCTTGCACCAGACAATAGCAATCACATCAAAGAAGTTGTCACCAACATTAAAACAACAGTTTTCTTTTGCCGCTGTGCATACAGAGAGAGAAAAGAGGTTGAAATATTGGGAAGAAGATTTTCTAGTTTTTTTTTGTGGCTAAAATAGCATTAAAAGATAAAAGTAGGCTAAAATAATTAATAAGGTAAAATGTCACATCAAACCCATAATCATTTCATTTTTTTTCTCATAAACATCACATTCAACTACAAAAAAATCCAGATATCTTTTCAAATACAAAAATTTTAGTCTCCTAAAATAGCCAAAAATTAAAATAACCTACTAAAATAGTAACTTTCCAAACACCCACTGAGAGAATGGTAGGGCCAAGTTGGCATTTCAAAAAAATTAATCGCTCACATCGTAAAAAACTGTTAGTTGACTTAAATGTTGACTAATGGATGGGGGAATTTGTAAATGTGATTGAAAACTGAAATTGGCATTTCAAAAAAATTAATTGCTCACATCATAAAAAAAACTGTTAGTTGACTTAACTGTTGACTAATTGATGGGGGAATTTGTAATGTGATTGTAAACCTCATGGAGGAGAATGTAAATTCCAATAGGTCAGGGTATTAATGCAATCAAAGTAAACCTCAAGGGGTGTCATTGTAATTTCCCCTAAAATTTTTAAAAAGTTTAACCTCAAATCCCTTTATTTGACATCCATCCATCCAAACGGAACCTTTGGCAATTTATGTTTGTTTCAAATTGTGTAACCTTTTCAATTCTTATCTCCAATAATTAACAATAGATAACTAAGAATCAAAACAATATTAGATTGAATTCAGAGAAAGCATAAGGTAACCTGCTTAACTTGAATGTTAGAGCAAGTCATTCATTTCGTTATTTATTGGGCTTTTCAATTATGACAGTACATCTGAGTATGCCTTGTTATTAAATGTTATGATAATAGAACTTGCATATTCTGGAGATGAAACAAATAGGGTGGAATAATTCAATTTCCATGAACACCAACACATGCTTTGCATCTCTAACCCTGAAGAGCATGAGCTAAGTCAATGAAGGAGTCCTACTGAATTGAATCACATTAATACTTCCCAAAATCTGCTCTGAATATGAACAACCAATTAACAACATAGATAGTTTTTTCCCTTTGCAACAAGTTAATGCATCTCCAGATATCAAAGTATCAGTTGAGACTTGAGACTGAGTTGACGAAAAAAAAGAACCCGGAATAAAGTCAACTTAGAATTAATGTGCACCGACATGATTTCCTGATGTTATATGAAGAAAGAACAGTAAATTTAGTTGATGATCAGTCTGGATTATGAGATGGATTGCAAAAATAGGCTGGACCACTTTGTATCAATACTAAATTAATTTTATATGCATGCCTAGGCAAACATACTAGTTTCAATCTTTCAGTTAGTTTACCATGATATCAATTTAATTTCATTATCACCTACGAATCATGATGTTTCCATAGATCCTGATATACTTACTGCCATCCACTAAGTTCAAATACTCTATAAGAAAGTATTTCTATTCAAATACAAACCAAATGAGCAGTACTCCTTACTCAATTTTCGAGACAAGTCAAAGCCTTATCCATTCCCTTTTTATCAATACTTAATTAATTTTATATGTATGCCCAGCAAACATAGTAGTTTTGATTTAATTTCTTCTTTTCTAAGAACTTAGCAATATATTAACTTCAGGCGCAATATAAGTTATAACATACCAGTGAAATCACAAGCTGATTTGGTTTAATAGTGCGATGCTTGGTCGCATGCAATATTTCTTCAGAGATGTAGTTTTAACCTGCCAATTACATCAGTGTGTTATATTTCTATCCGACTTTCAAATTCGCAAATCCAATGTTTCAGCAGTAAATACTTTTGTGAACAAAATGTGTGCACCTTGAAAGCCACATGATTGTAGGATTTATTGAGTAGTCGAATAGAGCAAGAGCACTGCTTCTTCAATTCAACTATAAAACACAATGAATAATAGATAAACATATTAGTCCATTAGTAACAAAATAGAACAAATCTTACCCCTTGCTCCAAGATAATCCACTGAACAAGGGAGATCTATAGCATATAAAATCTGAAACATACATATTACATTTCAAGTAAAATAAGCTGCTGTTCGTGAAACTAATTTGCTGTCAGTTTTAATATTTTCCTTATTCCATGACTCTAAAACCTCATCAGGGTACTACTAGTACAATACAGACAAAAAAGAGTAATTTTCTAAAACAGGGAAAACAAATGAGCATGAGTACTAAACATCAATAATTTATGAATGTGATAGCTCAATTATGACTTTGAATTTGCAAGGCTGCTGAATGCAGTTCCCTCAGTACCAATAAAAAATCAGTTGTATTCATTTGTACCTTTGTTTTATGGGAAAATCTATGATGAACACCCTAAAAAGGGGCACATCGTAAAGAAGTTAATGACTTTTGTGGTGAAAGTTATGAATGTTTGTGCCATGTGTTATGCCAATTTGTGGCAAAAGTTATGATTGGCGAATTTATAATGTGCATTTTAAAGTGAAAGTCATACTTTTGTGATAAGCTAAAGTTATTGATGCAAAATATAAGAAGCTCAAGGAAGCCTCTTCAAAAAAAACGATGATATTTGGACATTGACGTGATTTCAAAGAGAAACTTATAGGAATCATATGTAATATGATTATATTTTTAGTATTATTAGAGTCTTATTTTATGATTATTTTTATGTTTTCTAGGAATTATATGTTAGGGGTATTGAAGTAATTTTAATATTTGCTGACTTAGGCTATAAGGGTTATTCAATTGATTTTTATTTATGTTTCTTTTTTTTTGTCTTAAATTGGTTTTGAAAGTCAAAGTAGTTTAAGTAGCTTCCTTTTTTTGCTCTAGTTGGTTTAGGAAGTCTACTAGTTCTATATAAAGCCATGTAATGCTTATAATTTAATAGAGTTCATATTTTAGAGAATTTGAAATGCTTTGAAGCTTTCTTATGGATTGTGTGATGTAATCAAACCCTGGTTGTGATGCTTAAGGGATTCTAGGAGTGATTCCTAAATCTATCTTCTTCTTCTCTTTTTTCTTCAATGCACACTAGTTGCCATTCTCGGGTTACTATTTACAAAACTCAAAAAGTGCACTTTTCGACCTCAAAATCCTATCCAATCACCCCAAATCAACCATAATCCCTTCCCCTACCTATTGGCCTTCAATTTAACCATTAAAATCATAAATTACTTACTATTTAGGGCCCGTCAAATAGCATCTGTTTTCAAAATCCAGCACTGTCCTACATCAGTTATACTTTTGGTAATGAGAAAGGTTATGCCATAAATTTTATGCTTTTATTATAGAGGGCATACCATATGCACCCCCCTTGTTTTATAAAATAATATGTGCAAGCATTCACAAAAGTAGAGATTGGAAACTAGGAGACAACACTGCACATAATCCACTTGCATCTTGCAAAAATTTGCAATAGCGGGGAAAGGAGGTGCAGGGTGGCGACGAGAGGTACTAGAAGGGTTTGGATGGTTCTGGTGGCTAGAATTTGAGTCAACTAGGCTGTTGGCTTGGGTGGGGATGGGCTAGGGATGCAAGGATGGGTGAGGGAGGGATGGAAGAGTGTTGGGGGTGGGTAGGGGAGAGGTGGAGGGTGGAGGGGATGGGTGGGGGAGGTTAGGGAAGTGATGGGGGTGGCAAGGGAGTGCAGAGGAAGGGGCTAGAGGGGGTTTGCAGAAGAGGCTAAAAGAGATAAGGGTGTTTTCATCCTTTGTTATAAAAATTCCATGCTTTATAATATAGATTTTTTCATTTTTCCACTTGTGTTGTAATTTTTTAAATCTCCCAACTGATTTGTAAAAATTTTGCCCCAGTTACCATCGTTTTGTTATTTTCCCTATTTGTTTCATGCAGTCACAGTATTAGGCTCTTATTAAAATTAACAATAAAACCAAAACAAGAATTCATTCCATATTTTAAGCCCCAAAGGAGGAAAATTAGAGTGCAAAACACCAAAATTAACATCAAAGCCAAACTTCCATTCTCCCATATCAAAAATTTAACCACAAACTCAAAATCTTCCAATTCACAGATCTCAGAGCCATAACCCAAACAATTTTGATTTTACTAACATTCTATTCACAAGAGTTGTATGATAAACACTAAAAAAATCCAACTTTATGCCCTAATTACACAGCATTTGGTTTGAATTTCAGAACTAAAAGTATTTTAAAAGTAGGCTACAAGAAAGAAGTAGAAGAGACCAAGAGAGAGAGAGACTAACTTAGCTACGTTGCTGAGTTGACACAAGAATTCAACAAGACCTGACATGGCCACAACTTGGAACAGAGATTCAGGATCATTCCTATTGGCTGCTCTGTACAGCTCAGGATCATTCCTATTGGCTGCTCTGTTCCATGTCCGTTACCCAGTTGACAGCATTCTCATCAATAAATTACAAAAACACTAACACCATTTTTCTTCTTATCAGGTAGACGAGAGTGAAAGAGATTATTCAAAAAATTGGTTCACATGTTTTTCCTTCTCATTAAAAATGCAGCATAAATTTCCATCAAAATACATAGTAAAGGGTCATGTCATGTTATCATCCATACCAGGGTTAATTTGTCTCTTATTTCACCAATAATCTTTACATGAACATGACCCCTCAATAAAGTGGTGGAAACGGTTATTGTCCCTAACAATTATCTCTCTACCAGTAATCTTTGAGATGAGTTTTATGGCCATATGGCAATCGCCACAAACCCGAAGATTTTTCACAACTCGAATTACATAATCTGGAGCAGTACTGATAAGAGCAAATGCAATAGCTAGCTTCTCACTATGACAACCAAGAAAATGCTCCTTCTCCTCATCTTCAATATCAAAAAGCACAAATTCTGTTGTCGGAACATAACCAGCTGCTTTCAATTCTTTACTCAATTCACCAAGTTTTGCATATATCTTATATGATAAGGGATGAGTCATGTCTCCCACAAGGAACTCGTGAACAACTCCATCTACTTCAATCCAACTATAACCAGGCGTTTTCTTAATCCCTCTCTCAATCATAGATGACCTGATTTTTTCTGCATCATCCCATCTTTGGTATGCCGAGTAAATATTTGACAATAGTACATAATTACTAGAGTTCCAAGGTTCCAACTCAATCAACCGTTCCAATACAAGTTCAGCCAGTTGTGTATCTCGATGTACCCTACATCCACCTAACAAAGCTCCCCAAACAATGGCATTAGCCTGCATTGGCATACTTTTGATTAATTGATGGGCTTCATCTAATAGCCCTGCACGGCCAAGAAGATCAACCATACATCCATAGTGCTCAATAGTAGGAGTCAAAGAATAGATGTGATTCATGCTATTAAAATACTTACGGCCGTCATTAACAAGACCGGCATGAGTACACCCACAAAGAAGACCCATGAAGGTATTCTCATTAGGTCTTATCCCATATTTCTCTGCTTGGCCAAATAGACCAAATGCAGCTTTGACATAGCCATTCATGGCAAGACCAGATATTACAGCATTCCACACCACAAGGTCTCTCTCCTTCATCCCTTTAAAGACTTTCCAAGCTGAAGTCATCTTCCCACATTTTGCATACATGTCAATAAGTGCTGTGCCCAAAACTGGGTTGATCAAAAAGTCATTTTTCTCAATTAAGCTACTGGCCCGGTCCCCTAATTCTAGCGCTCCTAATTTGCTGCAAGCAGAAAGAACTCCAACCATGGTATAACAATCAGGCTTTAAATTTTCTCTTTGCATGTGGTAAAAGAGGTCTAGGGCTTCTTTTGGTAGTCCATTTGATGCATAACCCTGAATCATGGCACTCCAAGAAACTATATCCTTCTCGGGCATTCCATCAAAGACACTACGAGCTCTACCCATGTTTGCATACTTGGCATACATACCCACTAAAGCGGTGCCTATAAAGATATTCCTTTCCATTCCATTTTCTACTACATATCTATGTATCCACTCTCCACTACTCAAATCCCCTAATTGAGTACACGCGGACAAAACACGAACAACTGTATAACTATCAGGCCTCAAACCCATCTCCAACAGCCTATGAAACATATCAATTGCTTCCCTAAATTGACCAAACCCAATATACCCACTAATAATTGCAGTCCAAGAAACAACATTCTTCTCAGGTATATCATCAAACACTTGATGGGCATTTCCCAAGTACCCACATTTCGCATACAAACAAACCAAACCAGTCTTAACAAACACATCGTAATCGAAACCAGCTTTCACCACAAGGGTATGCATTTTCAGACCCAATTGGAAATCTGAAAGCCTGGTGCACGCTTTTAGAACAAAAGGGAAAGTGAAATTGTTCGGTAAAAAGCCGTCTCTCCTCATTAAACCATAGAATTGAATAGCTTCGTCGAAACAATCATTGGAAACGAAGCCCCTTATGATCGTATTGTAGAGATAGATATTGGGTTGTTGTGTTTGGTGAAAAACAAGTTTAGTGTAGTGAGTAGTAGTGTGAGAACCAGAAGTGAAGCAGAGTTTGAAGATCATGTTGAGGAGATAGTTGTCTTGATCGAGGTCGAGGCGGATAAGCAGAGCATGGACATGCTTGAGCTGCTTCAAGGAACTGAAACCTCCTTGAAGGAGGCGTTTTTTGATCTCTAAGGCATTTGGAGACATGGGGACGAGTTTCAAACATCTCCCTCAATTTCCGCCTATGGCTTCTATCTGTCAGTTTTAAATCCAAAATACTTTGCACATTTATGTACTTCAGAGAAAATTAGTTAAAATGTTATCAGTCATAAGGACATGCTAAAAAAGAAGTGGCCGCGGCCGCGGCCGCGGCCACGGCCATCGCTAGTAAATGTGTGAATGAAAAGGATATTGAATGAGTGATATCTGTCTCATTTTTAATAGATAGATAGTTTGATAAATTTTAATTGATAGGAAAATATATTCCTTGAATTTCAACATATGAGTAAATTAAGTAATTTCAAAATATAGATAGATAAGTTGATTAGTTATTTTTTTAGACAAATTATATTTTTTTTGGCCCAAAAATATTAAGGGATACTACTAATAAGTTTCATACACAAAATTTAAAATTAATCTAATTTCAAAATAAAATACTTGTATTAATTAGTCATACATATATTTAATTGTTACAAAAAAAATCTTTTTTTTTTTTAATGTAAATTTAATAACATTGTTACATTTCACCATCGTCAGACTTTCATCAAATAGTCACCGAAGACTCGTCGGAATGTTCAATATCACCTGCAAGTCGTCGAAAGTATGCCGGAACGTCACTGGAAGTCGCCGGAATGTTTAGAATGTTCGCTGGATGTCAAGAATATCGTCGGAGACTCACGAAATGTTCAAAATATTGTCGGGAAAAAAATGAAGAAATTATAATAAAAAAAACATAACAAAATGTGCTAAATATTGATAAATTGGAAAAAAAACAAAACAAAACAAAACAAAACAAACAAACAAACATAACAACAACAAACAATAACAATGAGAAAAAAACATAAGTTATTTTTCAATTTTTATAAGGTTTAAGTGAATAATCCCTAATATTGATCAAAGTAAAAGGCAAGTTTTGAAATTATAAAATGTTACAGTTTCAAAGTATGGTTCTTTTAAACATTTATTCTTATTAATCAAATTAGAAAACATGTTATGAAACTACAAAATTTTACAGTTCTAAAGAATGTTATGAAACTGTAAAATTTTATAATTTTCACCGCCTGTAACTAAAACTCAAAAATAACTTGTTCAGCATTTGATAATTTTCTCCATTAAAATAGGAAAATAAAAGTGTGTATAAGAAAAAAATATAGAAAAATTGAGAGATCGAAGAAGAGAAATATATATAGAGAGAGAAGATTGTACTCCGACAACTATTTTTGGTTTAGATCTAGTCGGATCTCATGTAAATTTAATCAAATCTAATGTAGATTTAAGTAGATCTACATCAAATTTGAGTAGATCTACTCATTTTCTTTGCCGGAAACTCGTTTCCTTTGCTGATGAACCAATCAATGGTAGTCGTTGATTGCCGGTGACTATATATTAGAAAGAAAAAGAGAAGAAGTAAGGCGTAGTCGTCGGTCGCCAAAAATCAGGAGGAGAAAAACGTAGAGAAAAATGAATGCGTAGAGAAAAACGAAGAAAAAAAATACGTAGTGAACTTTTGAGAGTCTTCAAAAGGTTGTCGGACTAAATAGATTTCTCCTCTTTTAAATAGGACTTCTTGGTAATTTGTACAAATATTAAAGCTTAGGCCTAATGGCCCAAAAGATTAAGAAATAGACTTATTGCTTGAGTACCCTATATTTTACATCTCATTTTCGTTTTAGGATTGTGCAAAATATTGTCCAATCCACTAAAATTACCCGATCCGCACCCATCTGTCCGTTAACTCTGGATTAGTTTGATCTGTAGTTTGAAATTTATAATTTACCTTTGAAACCACTTCACTATAATTTATACATATATTTTCACCATTAAAAAGTAAAAAATATTTTCCAAATTAAAATGTTACCAATAAGAGACTATTGTACCAATTAATAATAGTTAAATCATAATTTGCTGGGTAGAAAAAATAATTTTATAATTTAGATAACTTAAATCATACAAACAAACATCCATTAAAATAGTTGCGGGGGTTGTAGCTTGTTCAAAATAATAATAAAAAAATGAGTGTTTTGTTATAAGATTTAAATTATTCAAATTATAAAAGGAATTTTTTTTTTTTTAAGGTCTCTAATATTAAGACACTATAAGATAAATGACATATAGTTAAGGTTCCTCAACATTTTCACAGAGAAATTTCACCTGATTAAGAGAAATTTCACCCCCAACATAGAGAAATTTCAAAATTTCTTTAGTATAATCACAGAAAAATTTCATTAAGAGACTTTAACTAATAAAAAAAGATATTTTGAACCTCTCTTACTAATTTTTTCATTATAAAATGATGTTTCTTTTCCATTATAAGTTTAGTTTGGCAACATTTAATTTTAGTTAAAAAGTCAAAAAATTACTATAAATTATCAGATCGTTTTCTTTATTTTTTTATATATATTTTATAAAAAATTATTAAAATAATTCATTCCCAAACGAGACCAACGATTATTGAATTGGACCACATGAGTGGATTCTATGGCATTAATATTACCGGTTGACTCTACTACATTTTCAACTATGAATATTTTGAAAAATTGAATGTACAATCAAATGGATGATCAATAGATGAACTATAGCCTAATTGTTTACCTAGAGAAATACTTTTTTTATTGCATTATTGATGATACTATTATGCAAAACTTTCAAAATATAAGACCCATTGGGCAAAATTGTAAAAGTTTTTATTAGAAACTTTATTAAAAAACTTCAAGTTTTTGTTTTTATTATTAGTTTTAAAATTTTATATGATCTTATTGTTATTTATGGGAATTTTTTTATTTTTATTTTTGGAGATTTTGACTAGTGGATACCTATCCTAAATAAATTTCTGACTCCCCCACCAGTTGTGGTTACCACCCACCCACCATTATTAGTACAATTATTAGTGCACTAATTTTAAAAACGCAATCAAACATAGAAACAAATTAAAAAATAAATTTTGCTTAAGATATTTTTTGTTGAAACAAACTCAGAGTTCTTTATTGATTTATACTCATCAGCAGAGTTGGTAAAAATTATTGAATAATATGGATTGTAATCCTTCTATTATAATAAGTGTAATGATCTTTTTCTTAATTTAAAATAATTAAAAATTAAATTGTTAATTCAAAATCTATTATACTATTTAATAGAACTTCTGCTCGACTTGGTCACCGTGTTTGTCCTTTTAGACTTTTCAAGAAAAAAAAAAAATGGTAGGAATCATGAAAAAAAAAATCATGAAATTTTTTTATGAAATTTTTTTTATCATTGAATTATATATATAATAAAATACCACATACTAATCAAAATATGAAGCATTTTATGATTTTTTTCTAGCATTCCTAACATTATACAAAAATTAGAAGACTATTTCAAAGAGTTGAAAGTTTAATATTTTATTGAAAAATGTTATAAGTCCCAAATTTTCTATCAAATAAATAATCAAATATCTCACATGAGTATGGGGTCCACATATTATGGGTGTAGAGTTTACAAAAATATAGACCCTATTCCCATGTGAGATATTTGATCATTTATTTAGTAGAAAATTTAGTATTTCTAACATTACTTTATTTTGATTTCATCAATGCTACAGACTTCCAAAAAAACACAACCCTCACTTACTTGTGGTTGGTTTAAGAAGGAAAGAAAAAAAAAAAAGCATAAAAATAAAAGTACATAATTAGTTCACATCACTTTGAGCATCATGCGATCCAGATCCAAGCATTTTTCTTTTAATTTTCTTTCCTTTTGAACTGTCAAATGGTGGAAATTTCAAGTTGTGCATATTTGACCAGAGAAATCATTCAGTACAGCTATTCAGGCCGATGGGTTTCACCAATGCTTATATAAAGACGCCATGTCTATTAGCAGAAGGTGGAGCACAATTCCTAGCACAACCTAGTGCCAATAGCGTAAATATTGAATATAACAGTGAGTTAAAACTCGAGGAAGAGACAGAAATAATGAGTTCTGGTAGATCGATTTTTGATCTACCGGGACACATCATCACCAACATTCTCTCCCGACTTCCAATCAAGACAATCATCCACTGCAGGTGTGTTTGCAGGACATGGCGCAGTCTGGTCTTAGACCCCCACTTTGCTAATCTACACCTATCAAGAACACCCACCAGCCTGATTATTCACCAAGATTCTGACAGATCACCTGACTGGGACTCTGATATTCTCAAATTGATCGAGTTTGATCGAGATGAACATGACCGGCATGGCAATGGTCTTCTTCACTATGATCCACTAATGAAATTTGACCTCAAAAGATTATGTTACAAGAATGGTGAGATACTTTTAGTTGGTTCCGTCAATGGGTTGCTTTGTTTTTGTGATTATGAAAACGAATCTATTTTCATTTGCAATCCAATAATGAGAGAGTGTATCACCCTACCGAAGCCCATCTACACAAAACGGTATCCCTCTACGATCGTTTATGGGTTTGGATATAGTTCGCTTTCCGGCCATTACAAGGTGGTACAAATTTCTCAAACGCCGCATTCTGATCCAGCTGAAGGCCTTCCTTCTTCGTATGATTCCCAAGGCGCGGTTTATGTTCTTGGAGCAGCCAATTGGAGAAGCATTGGAACCGTCCCATTCTTGTATAGTTGTCGCTCGTACAATTTATCTTTGAATGGAAATATTCATTGGTTAAATTGGGACGGAGAGACTTCTGAATTAATATGTTCTTTTGACGTTGAGAACGAGTCATTTCAACTATTTCCTTCTCCCCCTAACAACCTTATCAAGCAAACTTTGTATGCGAATTTGGGATTGTTCCGGGATTGTTTATGTTTATGTGTCACCGATGGTAGCGAAGATTCTGATATTGTTATATGGGTGATGAAGGAGTATGGAGTAAAAGAGTCATGGACTAAAGAGATTGTCATTAGACAAAACTCTTCTGATCTATCTTGCCTGTTGTATGATGAAGTATCCCTACTACATGTTTGGGAAAATGGGGATATCTTGATTTTATGGCGCGATGATCGTTTGTACTCGTATAGTCCTGAAATGAAAACTTTGGAAGAAGTTGAGGTTCCACGTGACAGTTCCCATATAGTTGCACCTTTCATCACTTACGAGATGATGCTTCACGTCCCAAGCTTTCTCTCGCTCAAGGATTTCGAAAGAGAGAAAGTTGACATGTTCTAAACCTCAGATCACTCACTAGAAAGGAATTCAGTTGCAGAATTACGAGCATAGTTGCAGTTCTTACTCTACCGCTCTGTCTCTCTTGTATTTTAGATTGATGGTATCCAATATGTGTTGTTAATATGCTTAAATGTTCACATTCTGATGAAATTTTGGGCAATGCATGTATTTTGATGAAGTTTGGAATATTCATAAGCCAATTTCAAGAATAAAGTCTGTAATATCTATTTTCCAATGAGAGAAAAATAGGGAAGAGCAAGAGGATGATGAAAAATATATTACTGGTAGCAATGTTTTCATTCAAACCTTCAAATATGTGCTATCATGCAAGCACAATTAAAACATGTGCTCATAAAATTCATGCTCTATTACCATTCCTCATGTGTTCCTCAACACATGAGTAATACAGAAGTGAAATGAGCTTCAAGCTGAAATAAAAAAAAAATTAATCAACAAAAGCACAACTTTTATTAATAATTAAAGAAATACAGACTAACCATAGCATGCTATAGTTAGCACATCAAAAGATTTTATTCACACTATATCAAAACGTGTGAATGTGTGAACAAAATATAAGTTTAGATTGGTTTATAACAACGAAGTCTACAACATTTTTGATGAAATTAATACACTCTTTGAATGTAGGATCCACAATTTTAAGCCAATAAAATTCTGTTTTGTTCACATAAATTCATTTTCAATAGCAACCCCTAAAAAAAAAAAAAACCCTCATAAACCTTTTAACAAACACATTGCCTGCATCTTTTAATCTAACCACTTTTTATGTTCCTTTATATAGCAAAGGATTGTAGAGAGATTGTAGAGATGCAGAAGATCTAAACAAACTTGGATAAATTCTAATTGCAAAAAAGACCCTCCCCCTTTAGAATTATATATAACCACCTCAAATCCTAATATCCGAATCCCTCATAGAATAGTCTTCAATGACGGACTATCACACTTTGTTTGGATCATGATGTGACAAAAGAAAAAAAATAGGTTGAGCCCCTTTACGTAATTGAATAATGTTTGGGACCCCTTGTGGGGTCACTCCCTCACCCCCTTTGCCACGTGACGGATGGTGATTGGAGGAGCAGGAAAAAAAAGAAAAAGAAAAAGAAAATGTGACCAATAAAAAAGAGAGGGGGTCAAAGGGAATGGGGAGAAAAGGGGGATGAAACATTGCTCAAAGTAATTTTATTCCCCTCTAAAGAGATATAAGTGATTACCCCTTTAAATCTAGGGTTACTTACTAATTAGTCCTATTAACTAGACTTATTTACCTACAGGTCCTAACTAATAAATTTAACATTATAAAAATAAGAGAGTGATAAATTTATCACTAAAAATTTATTCATAAAAACAAAGAGACTGATAAATTTATCACTATAAATTTATTCATAAAAAAAAAAGACTGATAAATTTATCTTTATCACTTAATAAATTTATCAAATAGGACTTAATGGGTAATAAGTCTCCAAAGTAGAACCTATTGGGTAATAAGTCTCCAAAGTAGGACCTATTGATAGTTTACCCTTAAATCTATCACGCGTGGGGTCAACGGATAAAATTCAAAATTTTAGATAAAATATAACAAAGGAAATTGATTTCTTACGTATTGATTATAAGTGCCAACCTGTAGAGAAGAGGAAAGGGTAAAGGAGGACTCATCAAATTACTTGAGATATTTTTTGGGAAAAGTTTATTTTCACATATCTATATCTCAGTATACACACTTAATGAAATATTATTTTAATAACAATTATACCTTAAATTAAAATAACTATAATGGATATTCACTAGCATCCATAATATTATATAAAAATATTCTCCGTACATATCTTAAAAAAAAAAAAAAAAAATCTTAGGTGCCGTTTGGTAACATTTACGTTTTCAGTTTTCTGTTTATATTTACAAAAATTTGAAAAACTCAAATAAAAACTTGTTTGGTAAAATTTTTGATTTATAAATCACTGGTCTCAGTTTATAAATTTGGCCAAAAAATGAAAACACAAAAAAGGTGTTTTCATTTTGAGTTTTCAGTTTTTTTTTTTTTATCACCCAATATTAGCCACCACCCGCCACCATTTTCCACCACCGTCTTCCGCCACCACCACCCACCACCCACCACCACCCACCACCCACCTGCCACCCACTCGCCACTACCACCCACCCCTCGCCACCACCCACAACCACCCGCCATCTGCCACCCACCATCTGCCACCCACCTGCCACCACCACCACCACCCACTCGCTACTACCCATCACCCGCCACCGTCACCCACCCACCCACCCACCCACCCATCCACCATCCACAACCACCCGCCATCCGTCACCCACCTGTCGCCACCACCCACTACCCATCACCACCCACTTGCTACCACCCGTCACCTACCCGCTACCATCCACCACCACCCGCCACCACCACCCATCTGCCACCACCACCCGCCACCACTACCCACTCGCTACCACTCACCACCCGCCACCGTCACCCACCCACCTACCACTCACCCGCTACCAGCCACCACCACCCGTCATCCGCCACCACCACCACCACCACCACCACCCACTCGCTACTACCCACCACCCGCCACCGTCACCCACCCACCCACCAACCCACCACCATCACCCGCCACCAACCACTACCACCCGCCATCCGCCATCCATCTACCACCACCACCTACCACCCGTCACCACCACCACCACTACCCACTCGCTACCACCCACCACCCGCCACCGTCACCCACTCACCCACCGCCACCACCCACCACCACCCGCCATCCGCCACTCACCTGCCACCACCACTCGCCACCACTACCCACCACCCGCCACCACAACCGCCACCACCCACTCACTGCCACCCACCACCCGCCACCATCATCGTCACCGTCACCCACCCACCACCACCAGCTACCTACCCCCCACCGTCACCACTTTCCACCACCGTCTTCTACCGCCACTTGCCACCATTTGCCATTTCTCACTCTTTTTTATATTTTAAATTTTTTTTTAAACATTTTGTCAATTACCAAACGCGTTTGTAGTTTATGTTTTTCTAAAAATAAACAAAAAATAAACAAAAATCAGTTTATAAAATTTTTGTAAATATAAACTGAAAACGTAAACGTTACCAAACACAGTACACCTTTTGAGTAAAAAAAAAAACTAAATCCTAATTTTTTCATATTGTCACTTTGCTTGCTACACACTCTATACTCTTTTATTTCTTCTAAGTGAATACTCTCATAACAACTCTCATATTATTTTAATCTCTAAATTTATACTATATTAGTGATGAAAATGTTATTTTCTTCATATAGAACTTTTTTTTGATTTGTTTTTCCTTTCGCGGTTTTCAGTTGGACAATCAATGTTGAATTATTCTATTATATTCAGACATCAACTGACGAATTATTTCATTATATTCGGATATCAACTGCCGAAAGTTTTTTTATTTTTTATTTGGAACAAATTTGTCGAATTAATCACTTTTATTCAGAAGTTAAGTTTTCAATTAAATGAATAATTTTGAAAAACTAGTGCCAAAATCTCCAAACCGAAAAACATAAAAAAAATAAAATAAATAAAGTATGGAAAGGAGGGTTGAGTGGTGTGTGTACAATGATTATGAGTGAAGGTTATAATTGTAACATCTAGTATGTGGATTGAGAAAATTAATTAATAAGTGTGTGTACTGAGAGAAGATGTGCACTGAGATAATTAAGTGTGTGGAAATAAAATTTCTCTATTTTTTGGGGTTTCAATGTTGATTCTATCATAAATACCTTTAATAGCATGGAAGAGCGTCACACAACTCAAAATCCCTCATCTTAATCCGTAAATTGTCTTACCATTACTATGGGTTCATTTGGGAAGTGGATTGGCTTTTTGACTTTTTAAATTTTTGGTTATTTTAGCTTAGGGCTAAAAAGTCTGGTTTGGAAAGGATTTTTTGGCTTTTTTGAATTTTTTGTGAGAGAAAAAATGTAATAATTATAGGTTGAATGTGATGTTTTGTCTTATTAGGTTAAAAACTCTTTTTTTATTTTATTTTATTTTATTTTATTTTATTGTATGCGGCTATTTTAGCCAAAAAAGCCTCAAACCCTCTTTCCCAAATACAGATACAAGAAAACATGATTGTTTATATTTTAATCTTATCTTTCATTTTTTATGTCTATAAAAATTAATGCCGCAGTTCATGCTATTTAAAATTTTTGTTAATATATAGAGTAAATTACACTCACCTCCCCTTAAGATTTGAAAAAAATATAATTTAATGTGTCTGGTTTAAGTTTTTTGAATTTAGTTTTCTGAAAATTGAGTTTTTTATTTTTCGTATTTTTTTGTTTATAGTGAATATTTTTAAAATTTTAAGTTTTTTTTTTTTTACTTTTTTAAATGCACCTTACTAGATGTATCTAAATAATAAAATATTTTAAAAAATTAATAAATACACAAAAATATGAAAAATGTACTGAATTTTTATTTTTTGTTATTTTTTTGTATTTTTGGTATTGAGTAAATTTTTTTAAAGATTTTTTCACAATTATTATACTTTTTAAGTGTATTTATGTTAGGTGTGTCTAAAATTTTTTTAAAAAAATACTTAAAATATTAAAAAAATTCAGTGAAAACAAAAAAAAAAAAAAGAATACGGAAAACGAAAAAGTAGAATTTTTTAAAAAGTAAATTTTGAAAACTGAAATCAAAAGTTTTACACTTTTGGCATATTTATATTGGTCTCCCTCAAGTTTCTAATTCGCATAACACTTAGGTCTTTTTTTCATCAGTAATTCATTAATTGTATGGATGAAAAAATAAAATTGACATCTCTATTATACTAAAATGTATATTTAACATTGTTTTTTTTTAAGTATTTAACTATTATTTACATTACTTTTAATTATTTTAATCTTATTAAAAAAGAAGTTATTGTAATTATGTCAAACTTATGGGGTTAACTATATTTTTCTCGAGTGTAATGTACCTTAATATATATATATATGTTTCATTCACAACCTTTTTTGCCACTCTTGAGACTGCCGCCCTCAACCCTCCTCCCGAATGAGATAGAGAGAGGATAGAGCAATTGAGAGAAATAGAGAAAGATCGATCTCATGAAAAAGAATAATGAAGGAGGGGCACGGGAAGAGGGTTTTTGATGGTCTGAGATACTGGAAGGGAAGTGTGTTTGAAAGGTGTAGACAATTAAGATAGGGAATGAGGGCCGTCAGAGGCAGTTATAGTGGAGAGGAAGTTGTCAGAGGGGGTAGTCACAAGGGTTGTAGTAGCGAAGATGTGAGAGGGGGTCGTCAAAGGGTGGTTGTAGTGAAAGGGGTTTACCGGAAGGTGGTTGTAGTGGAAAAAGGTTGCTGGAAGGTGGTTGCAATGGAAAGAGGTCCCCGGAATGTCTGCAGTGGTGCTAGAAGTGCATGTGGAGGGTGAGAATTACTCTTTAGGAAAAAGGTAGAACTGCGAATAAGGTGAAAATCAAACGAGAGAAAAATAAACAAATAAAAATTTTTTAAAGGTGAGAGGGTCAAAAAAGTAAAAGCCGATTTGGGAAGTCATTTTTTTTGAGATTTTTTCTTTTACTTTTCATAAAAGAGTATACAAAACGTAAAGAGAATGAAAAAGAAAATTTTAATTTTTATATAATTTTTTCATTTTTTAACTGTTTTTTTAATAATATTTTAATGCGGCTACATAGAACATAAAATAGTTGAACCCAGTGATTTATGTAACTTTAAAACAGTGGGAAAGTCAGAGTTTCAATATTCAAGTTCACGATCTTTTTGTTCTAATCTAATTTATTAACCCCTTAATCTTATCAAAAATAAAATTAAAAAAATTAGGTTAAATTCATTTTACTCTCTTCTGGTTGGGGCCTAGAACACATTACCTCCACATGATTCAAATATAGTTAGAAAAACTTCATATGATTTTGGACTAAAATATTACCATTAGTTTTTCTATTCAAACTAATGTAACATGTATTACACAGACATTTTTTAGAGTAGGTTTGATTTTATGAAAAACTTTAAGTGAAATTAACACAACAAAAAAACAACTTTACCCCCATTTTCTCTAAACTTAAAATTAGATCAATATGCTATTAAAATAAATTAAATTAAAATATTATTAAGAATTGATGTAAAATATAATTAAGAATTGATTTAAAATATAATTAAATAATAATATAAAATAAATAATAATTAAGAATTGAACTAAAATACAATTAAATTTAAATTAGATTAACATTTTAGGAATTATAATGAATAATTAAGAATTTAGGATTAATTGTGATATAAAATATAATTAAATTAAAATTTGAATAAAAATTTAAGAATTACAATAAATAATTAAGAGTTTATAATTAATTATACTTTAATTAAATTAATATTAGACATTATAAATTAGGGGAATTGATTGGTAAATCCTCTTTTTTGAACTTATGGTCTGGATGGTCCCAAATGTTTTCTTATGCACCACTTAGTCCTCATGTACATTGAATGACTATAATACCATTGAGTGTAAACCGTGTGAGGGTTTGTCAAATGTGTGTCACGTTGATTGAAAAAGTACTAAATACATTTTTTAATTTAGTGAGTGTGTGACACTCACATCATGAGACGTGGGTTGTGAGGTGAACAAAGATAGTTTGACATTTTTTTTTCCCCCATATTTTGAAACGTGGCATCCCCACAGTTTGACCATTTTTTCCTTGATTGCCATTTGTGACGTTTCGACGTGAACCTAGCATTTGTTGGGTTAACGCAGAATATAAGGTCGATTTGACCATCGTCAAGAACCCATTGTTCACGTCGATTTGCCTGATTCCTTCATCATCGTCTTGAACTCTGTTTTCGAGTCGATCTGACGATGCCGACGTGGTACACCGACCTGCCGGATTGACGATCATCTTGTACCCACTGTTCATGTTCGACGTGAACATCGTCAAGAACCCATTGTTCAAGAACCCACCGTCAAGAACCCATTGGCTAATGATTCACGTTGATATGCTCGATCATCTTGTACCCACTATTCACGTCGAACAGAAGGTCGATGTGACGTGATCCACGTTTGCTGACCCACGTTTCTGCAGTGCAGTGCTGTTCACATTCACGTTTCTACAGTGCTGTTTGGATGAACACTGCAGTGCTGTTTGGCTGATCCACATTTTCTGACCCACGTTTGGTAATTTGGGTCTCATGTTTTGAACATGGATGAACACTGCAGTGCTGGTTGCTCTCCTCTCCACCGCCACTGCAGCCTCCGTCGTCGTCTTCTCTTTCTCCGGCATACCCAGCAACGGTTCAGTCACAACCCCCTCGAGGTCCGAATTTGATTCGGAATTAGATCGAATCCAATTCTGGGCTGCGATGTACAGTGGGATTGAAATTGGAGAAGCTAAGAGAATTAGAAGGATGATTGCGAATGACTGAGAAATTAAACGATTTACATCACTCTGTTTCTTTAGATCGAATCAATTTCTGGGTTGCGATGTACATCGAATAACCTCTCTCCAAGTGGGTTTCTCACCGTATTTCTTTCCCATACGACAGTGAGTCACGTTTGGCGTATCCCACAAAATATGCACTGAATCCCATTATACACGCACATGCCAATAACAAAAAAGGATAAATCAGTCCAGTCACACCTCACATAATTTGAAATGGGACTTGCTCATCTAACAAACATGCAAAATAGGACTTCTCAATCCAAAAGATTTAATTTAGGACCATAAAGAGTAACAGTTTGGTATATAGGACTTTCTGATAATTTCCCCTATAAATTATGTGTATTAGAGAGGAGAGAGGAAAAAAGTAATAAAAAATAAATAAATAGGATTTCGGGGTATTACAGTCATTTTACATTTATAGCTGATGGTATTTTTTTTTTGGTTACAGGAAAATTCTCTCTCTCCTGCAGGTCCAAAGCAACATCTCTCACACAGATCACCAAAGTATAGTTAATGGTATTGACAGTTACACTTTAGTAACAAAAAAAAACTATATGAAAGCTTTCTGACTATATTTGAATGACTAGTACGTGACCTGTGCAATGCACGGAAATTTATTTTTAAAATAAAAAATTAATTTTAAGTCTTAATATTTTATGTATAAATTTTTTTAATAATTTAAAGCTAAATACAAATAGATTTGTTAATGGCTGATGAAAAGTTTTGTCACCGTGTGTAGTCCAATGAAAAATAGGCTCATAAAAATAATTTCTTTAAAAGTTAAAAAAAAAAGAGTACATTCTCAACCTGAAATCAAATTTTTATTTGTTTTAATCAAATTTATCAAAAATCATGAATTCTACTTGCATTAAATTTTTTTTTTTTGAAAAAAATAAAAATAACGAAAAATGCTATAATATATAAATTATGACTTAGTTATAACTCATGATATATTATTTTAGTTATTAATCGAAAAGGTCTTTGCTAATTTCTTATGGTTTTAGTGTCACGCCCCGGATTTACACGGTCTAGCTCATGTAAATAAACTACCCAACGATGAACAATAGATAACCACTCTCATGCAAATAAATATAATATAGTCACACAATACATATGTTTATCCGATTTTATACATTCTTATGTATAACATCTAAGTCGAATGGATGTTCTATAATTAAAACATGCACATATGTTATAAATGAAATTAGGTGCCTTGAGGCTTACATCATAACCCTTACAGGAATGGCACATGGCCAATAATTAACATAAATGGCCCTTGGCTTACAAATAATAGAACCACCCTACACAGTTCTGAACATAACTTCACGTCTCAGTCCACATACACACATGTACACCTGAAAAACATTTTCAGCCACGTAGGGTAAGCATAAAGGCCAGTAGATAATATTTCAAAAGCTAAACATGCTCCACCAGCATAAATGATCATGATGCAATGCATATATATAATATGCTCAAATGCATTTTCAAATCCATTTGATTTCTTAACAAAATCTTTTCTTTCCAATTTTCGGAGCATTACATTTAATCAAAACGTTTCTCGAGTTCAAATCATTCGTTTGATATAAAATCCATTTCCAAAAACCGATTCAGGTATCTCAGTACCAACCAGCAAATACATTGTTAAATCAAATGTGAATACATCGCTAGATAATAGCAAATACGTTGTTAAAACCATTTTCTAAACATTCTGTTCCGAACCAACATAACAGTAAATAAATGGGTAAATCTCTAAAACAAAAACAACCTTTTATGGATATTTCGTCTGCGGGAAACCGTAAACCGGCACCTACGTAAACATAGGCTATACAAGTACTACTATTGCCCAATGATGGATCTAGAGGGGCTAGGGGAGGCAGCCGCACCCCCAAAAATTTTAAAAACATCATATATTATACTAGAAATTTTAAAATAATTTAAAATTATAAGAGTTCGCACCTCTAAATTTTTTTTAGATAATTTCAAAATTATATAGAGTAGCCCCCCAATTTTTCAAACTATAGAGTAGCCTCCCCAAAATCTCAATCCTGGATCCGTCTCTGCTATTGCCATTTTACAGATATTTCATCCGCAGGAATCGACATCCATGTATACGCACGTTTTTCGGGACTTTCACCCTAGACACATAAACCAACTTATTTGATGTAAAAACAAGTTTCTCCCAAGATTCATCATTTCATTTACCCTTTTCAATAGTACAATACATGTAACTCAAAATAATATTTTTCCAAACTAATGCAAATGTTCCAAAACATAATGTAAGAATTTCCGAAACCTCTTTTCAGAACATATAGTTTCAATTTTCAAAATCCATTACATATTCCATGATATAAATGATTTCAAATTGTCTAATCCACATGTAATTTCTAACACATGGCAATGCTATCTTCCACCTATAACCAAAACAGTTATATCTAATACAATAATTAAAAGATAACAATATAGATATATTTTTCCAAGAAAGTAACAACACTCATTTTTAAAATCTCATAAGCATTTTCTTTCCAACCAAACCATTTACCACAAATCAATCCAACTCCCAAAACCATATTTTTAGTTGAAACGAACAGAGTTCTTTAATGATTTATACTCATCAGCAGAGCTGGTAAAAATTATTGAATAATATGAATTGTAATCCTTCTATTATAATAAGTGTAATGGTCTTTTTCTTAATTTAAAATAATTTAAAATTAAATTATTAATTCATAATCTATTAGACTGTTTAATAGGACTTTTGCTTGACTTGGTCACCGTGTTTGTCCATTAGACTTTTCAAAAAAAAAAATGTAGAGTAATGGTAGGAATCCTGAAATATTTCATGAAATTTTTTTATTATTAGATTATATATATAATAAAATATCATACACTAATTAAAAGATAAAAAAATTTCATAAAATATTTTATGATATTTTTTTCTAGCATTCCTAACATTATACAAAAATTAGAGGACTATTTCAAAGAGTTGAAAGTTTAATATTTGATTGAAAAATGATATAGGTCTCAAATTTTCTACTAAATATTTTACATGAGTATGGGATCCACATCACATAGATGTGGGGTCCACAAATGTAGACCTTACCCCTATGTGAGATATTTGGTCATTTATTTAGTAAAAAATTTAGTATCCCTAATATTACCCTATTTTAATTTCAACAATGTTGCATACCCCAAAAAATACAACCCCCCACTCACTTGTGATTAGTCCAAGAAAGAAAGAAAAAAAAAACAAAAATAAAAAATAAAAAAACGTAATTGATCCACATCATTTTGAAAGTCACGAAGTTCCCAACTTTGGGGGTCTAAGCATTTTTCTTTTAATTTTCTTTCCTTTTGAATTGTCAAATAGTCGAAATTTCAAAGTTGTGCATATTTGACCAGATAAATCATTCAGTACAGCTATTCAGGCCGACGGGTTTCACCAATGCTTATATAAGGACGCCATGTTTATTAGCAGAAGGTGGAGCACAATTCCTAGCACAACCTAGTGCCAAGAGCGTAAATATTTAATATAACAGTGAGTTAAAACTCGAGGAAGGGACAGAAATAATGAGTTCTAGATCGATTTTTGATCTACCGGGACACATCATCACCGACATTCTCTCCCGACTTCCAATCAAGACAATCATCCACTGCAGGTGTGTTTGCAGGACATGGCGCAGTCTAGTCTTAGACCCCCACTTTGCTAATCTACACCTGTCAAGAACACCCACCAGCCTTATTATTCACCAAGATTCTGACAGATTACCTGGCTGGGACTCTGATATTCTCAAATTGATCGAGTTTGATCGAGATGAACATGACCAACATGGCAATGGTCTTCTTCACTATGATCCACTGATGAAATTTGACCTCAAAAGATTATGTTACAAGAATGGTGAGATACTTTTAGTTGGTTCCGTCAATGGGTTGCTTTGTTTTTGTGATTATGAAAACGAAGCTGTTTTCATTTGCAATCCAATAATGAGAGAGTGTGTCACCCTACCAAAGCCCATCTACACAAAACGGTATCCCTCTACGATCGTTTATGGGTTTGGATATAGTTCGCTTTCCGGCCATTACAAGGTGGTACAAATTTCTCAAACGCAGCATTTTGATCCAGCTGAAGGCCTTCCGTCTTCGTATGATTCCCAAGGCGCGGTTTATGTTCTTGGAACAGCCAATTGGAGAAGCATTGGAACCGTCCCATTCTTGTATAGTTGCCGCTCGTACAATTTATCTTTGAATGGAAATATTCATTGGTTAAATTGGGACGGAGAGACTTCTGAATTAATATGTTCTTTTGACGTTGAGAACGAGTCATTTCAAGTATTTCCTTCTCCCCCTAACAACCTTATCAAGCAAACTTTGTATGCGAATTTGGGATTGTTCCGGGATTGTTTATGTTTATGTGTCACCGATGGTAGCGAAGATTCTGATATTGTTATATGGGTGATGAAGGAGTATGGAGTAAAAGAGTCATGGACTAAAGAGATTGTCATTAGACAAAACTCTTCTGATCTATCTTGCCTGTTGTATGATGAAGTATCCCTACTACATGTTTGGGAAAATGGGGATATCTTGATTTTATGGCGCGATGATCGTTTGTACTCATATAGTCCTGAAAGGAAAACTTTGGAAGAAGTTGAGGTTCCACGTGACAGTTCCCATATCGTTGCGCCTTTCATCACTTACGAGATGATGCTTCACGTCCCAAGCTTTCTCTCGCTCAAGGATTTCGAAAGAGAGAAAGTTGACATGTTCTAAACCTCAGATCACTCACTAGAAAGGAATTCAGTTGCAGAATTACGAGCATAGGTGCAGTTCTTACTGTACTGCTTTGTCTCTCTTGTATTCTAGATTGATGGTATCCAATGTGTTGTTAATATGCTTAAATGTTCACATTCTGATGAAATTTTGGACAATGCATGTATTTTGATGAAGTTTGGAATATTCATAAGCCAATTTCAAGAATAAAGTTTGTAATTTGTATTTTCCAGTGAGAGAAAAATAGGGAAGAGCAAGAGGATGATGAAAAATATATTACTGGTAGCAATGTTTTCATTCAAACCTTCAAATATGTTCTATCAGGAAAGCACAATTAAAACAAGTGCTCATAAAATTCATACTCTATTACCATTCCTTATGTGTTCCTCAACACAATACAGAAGTTGTGAAATGAGCTTCAAGCTGAAATAAAAAAAATTTAATCAACAAAAGCACAACTTTTATTAATAATCAAAGAAATACAGACTAGCCATAACATGCTGTACTTAGCACATTTTGGGAAGCGGGTTAAAAGTCACTTTTTAGCTTTTAACTCATTTTGGGTCTCATCGTCTTTTACATTTTTTACACTTTCTTTTAAAAAAAAATTAGAAAGAAATTAAAAAGCCAACTTTTAACCATTTTTTCAAAAAACTCCATTAAAAGCTTTCAGTCCGATTTTATTCACACTAGGGTGTTTGGGAACCCACTTTTGAGGTTAAAATAGTCTCAAACACTATAAAAGCCAAATAGCCTCAAATACCCTGAAAATGATTTATATTATAAAAAAAATACAAATTGGCATGGGGTAACCTATACTGTCAGTTAACAGTGTAGGCACAATGTAGGTTCAACATAGGCACAGTGTAGGCACATTAAGTAAATGACAATTTTGTCCCTTTAGACAAATTTTGAAAAAAGTAAAGTTAGGGACAAATTTGTAATTTCAGTCTCAAATATCATTGCAAATATATTTTTCAATACAACAACTCAAATAAAAATCCATCTTTCCAAGCAAAAAAACTAAAACAGCTTCCTAAGATAGTCAAAAAGTCAAAAAGCCTCTAAAATAGACAAAAAGTTTCTAAAATAGTCACTTCCCAAACACCCACACTATCCTGTTGGGAAGTGGGATTTTAGCCTAATTTAGGCTAAATTTATAAAAAGACAAAATATGTTAAAATAGCTAATAAGACAAAATATCATATTAAACCCATAATCATTTCATTTTTTCTCTCACAAATATCACATCCAACTATACAAAAATCTAAACATCTTTCCATACACAAAAATTTTAACCTACTAAAATAGTCAAAAATTAAAATAGCTTACTAAAATAGCAACTTTCCAAACACCCACTATATCAAAACGTGTAAATGTGTGAACAAAATACAAGTTTAGATTGGTTTATAACAATGAAGTCTACAACATTTTAGATGAAATTAATACACTCTTTGAATGTAGGATCCACAATTTTAAACCAATAAAATTATGTTTTGTTCACATAAATTCATTTTCAATAGCAACCCCTGAAAAAAAAAACCCTCATAAACCTTTTAACAAACAGATTGCCTGCATCTTTTAATCTAACCACTTTTTATGTTCCTTTATATAATCATCGTCCTAAAATTCAAAACAAGATCAACAACACATACAAAATTAATATATGAAATTTTAAACATCACAGAATTCTTTTTTATTTTTGTTCAGAGAAAAAAAAAAGTTCTATTTTATAATTTAGAAACAGAGCAAAGGATTGTAGAGATGCAGAAGATCTAAACAAACTTGGATAAATTCTAATTGCAAAAAAGACCCTCCTAGGATAATATTCAATGACGGACTATTACACTCCGTTTGGATCATGATGTGAGAAAAGAAAAAAAGAAAAAAAATATATTATAATTTCTCACGCTTGTGTTTGGATAAATAAAAGAAATGATTAGAGACTATAATCTACTTACTATTAGAAAATAAAATTATGGGCAAAATTTATATTACCCCTTGCGATATGGTCTCATAGCACTTTTCACATTCAATAATGCTAGGTGGTCCGAAAAATCATGGATCAAATGGCTCGAAATACCCAAAACGACATTGTTTTGACACATTCAAGCCATTCGAGTCACAAAAATTCGGGTTACCAAACATTTTCCTTACACATTATAGGAATGGATCTAGAGAAGGCAAGAGAGGGTGGCCATCCCTGCTCCCAGGGCAGATTTCAAAAAACCCCTTGTATAGTAGTATTATTTATTAACTACATCTAAATTTTACAAGTTGAGCCCCTTTAAGTATTTTTTTACCCTCTAAAGAGATAAGCGGTCACCCTTTTAAATCTATGACCCATGGGGTTAACGTATAAAATTCAAGATTTTAGATAAAATATAACAAAGGAAATTGATTTCTCATAATTAGTATTGATTAGAAGTGCTAACCTGTAGAGTAGAGGAAAGGGTAAATGAGGACTCATCAAATTACTTGAGACATTTTTTGAGATTTTAATGTCGATTATATCATAAATGTTTTTAATGACATGAAAGAGTGTCAAACACTACTCAAAATGCCTCATCTTAATCTATAGATTGTCTTACCATTACTAAATTTTTTAACTCAACTAGGTCACCTTTATCTATTTGTTTGGATATGGCATGTCAAAGTATGTGTGTTAATGGACAACAAAAGCAAATCCCACATCCTGAGATTCACATATGGATCTCACTGAGGCCTAGTGGAGAAATTCAATCATGGCAACAGGATGAGAGAGAGGGGTTTTTATTGAGGAAAGGGCCGGAGAAAAGGCACTGTTGCTATGAGAAAGGAGGAGGGGAATGGTTAGAAGAAGTGGGGGGTTGGATGGTTGAGGAAACCAGGTGGGGGAGGAATAGAGGTTAAAATCAAGTTTGGCAACCTAAAAATAATCTATCTTTTTATTTTTTTATTTTTTTTCCATCATATCACATCTCTACTTTTCTGTACATCTTTTCGTAAAAAGATAAAAAGTGCATTTATTTAGGCCATCCCAAACAATCCCTAAAAATTAATTTTTTAATTTTTTATGACTTTTTAAAAAAAAGAGATGTGAAAAAGTAGGGGTTAGGCTTTTTTTAGGGTATCGGATTGGAGCATATTGTTAGATTTGTGGAAGTCCCACATGGGTTCTATTTTGATAATTTAAACCGTTAAATGTGTAGAACTCGTTAAATATTTTATCCTTATAAAAAATTACGTTGATCGGATATTAATAACTACTTAATTAGATTAGATTTCGAATCAAATTATCAAAATTAGATTTGTGGTGGCCTTTACAGGCCCAGCAGCACCGTTCAGTCCACTTTTAGAGATAAGTTTGATCCAAAAAGTGGAAAGGTAATTTGACCTAAAAAGTCAAAAAAAATTCAAAAATTAATTTTTAACTTTATTGCCAAAATAAGCCTAAGTGAGAGAAAACATAGGAAAAAGGCAACATAGTATTTTTTAGGTAATCCATAAATTAGCTAATGTGGCGATGATTTGTTGACTGTACGTAAGGATTTATGGCATAGTCATAAATAAATTGTGTCATTTTGATTTTTTATATATAAAAATATTTTTTAATTTAGACCTCCAATTGTATTTAGAGGAATTAGATTGAGGGATTAAATTGAAACATTTTTATATGTTGGGAATTAAATTGATACAATTTAAATATAAGATATTTATTTATAATTTTTTTTTACCTACTTATGTTTCATTTAGTTTACATTATTTTATACTCCAATAAGTCTTATGAGTGATATAGTTATCAAAATATCTCTAATAATAATAGGGTGAAGCGCGCATTAATATTTACATTGACAGTATAAATGTTTGTTGATGTGAACATTCATATTGTCAAATTTATTTATTTATTTAATGTGAATGTTCACATAACTAAGTTGCTAAGCGTTCAAAAATATTTTTAAGGGTAAAATTATCTATAAAATATTTTAAATATGAGAATTAAAATTTGATGAATCAAATATCTAAAATAATAGGATTTATTGAAATATAAGAAATTTTATGAACTAATTGGAATACAAGTACTTAAAAAAGAATTTTCTAATAAATTTTTCTTTAAACATTGGAGACTAAAATAACAAAAAAACTCATATTTTAAAGATTAAAAATATTTAGCTCTAAAAAAAGATTAGAAATATAATTAACCCTCAAATAATATATATATATATGTGTGTGTGTGTGTGTGTCAATTTCCGACTACACTGCCAACCTAGTACTCAGCTGGAGAACACTGGCAGAATAGATTGCCCGAACAACTTGTCACAGAAAAGAAGAGATTCTGGCGGTGGTTCGTCCACCTGGGAGCACTCCGACGATCAAGTCAGTTATCTCTCAAGGATAGCAAAAGAGCTTAACTCACTATTCAAAGCATAAAAAATATACCTTAGACCCATGAGGGTACTTCTCTTTTATAACCAACACAAACCTAGTCCCAATAGAAGCCTAACTTCAATGGACTTAGGATTACTGCTAATCTTGGACTCCCAGTAGGATTGGGATAAACTCTCTAAGAGTCTGATCTTTACCCAAACTGAAGTCCTATCTCATTCTAAGACTCTTGTCCCTTATCCGCTTATCCTGGATTCCAGTATCTTCGCAGATAACCTCAGCCTAGCTGAGATGATCTCGGCATCATGACCAGGACACGTGGCATCTCGGCTGGCACCTCGGTGACATCTCGGCCACGTGTTGTCATTCAAAAATTATGTCCTCGACAATACATATAATTAATGAAGGTCGAGAAATGACCCAACGGATCACACCAAGACAAACCTAACACTGTGTTTAGAATCGAATCTTTTCAGATTTGGGATTTCAAAATGGAAAATGAAAAGAATAGATTTCTATTGTGTGTATTTTTTTTTTTTTTTTTTGGTTGTTATTAATTGGAATTTAAGGAAAAGGATTTCATTTTTTTTTTATAGTGGTTGGGCACGTGCGTTGCACGTGACACATAATTTTGTATCAATTGTTAATACTGTAATTATACGTGTCTCTTAAATTAGTATGTGATATGTATATAAAATCTGGAGACTTATATGGATAAATTGATCTGTATCTAAGATACAACTAAGTAATAAATGAATACATACTCGTTTGAAAAATTTAAATGATAAATAAGAAATTTTATAAATATAAACATTTATTTATAGTTAGATTGTTGATATCACAATTTTATCTTAAATAATAAACAATAAGTAGGTCCTTTAAATATATAGTATTATACAAATATTTTTCTATCAACTTTTCACTTTAATTTTTCATAATCCGTACCTATAATACAATTGAAAGTATAAAATTAATTGCACAATTACATAATTTTGTTTAATAGTTCATTTCATAATACAAATTCATTGAACTAACTAGTGCATATTATTTGCATACTAATGGTGTAAGAATACATTAATATCAATATATAATATATTTTTATACATCAAGAGTTATTGAGTTTCGTTTCTTGTGACATGGATATTTTCCATGATGAAAAATATAATATTAGTCATTAGTATATTTTCATTTTTGTAGAAAATCGAATGATATTGTAGCTTAATACATTACAAGAATTTTCACTTTTGGCGACTAAATTTTTAGTCGCCAAAAGTTAATTTTTAGTCGCCGAATGGTTTTAGCGACTAAATTATTTGGTCACAAAAGTAGTGGCTAAAAAATTGTCAGTAAAGGTAATTAGCGACTAAAATTTTTTTAGTCGCCAAATGTATACAATTCTTGACTAAAATTTTAGTTGCCAAAAGGTTGGACATTAAATTAAATTAGACCCTTTTCGGTGACCAAACTTTTAGTCGCCTAAAGTCCCATATTTTTAGCTATTAAAAATTTAGTCGGCAAAGAGTTCTTCTTTTGGCTACTAAAAATTTAGTCGCCGAAAGTCCCATATCTTTGGCTACTAAATTTTTAGTCGGCAAAGAGTTCCTCTTTTGGCTACTAAATATTTGGTCGCCTGAAGCTCTACATTTTTTGCTACTAAAATTTTAGTCGGCAAAAGTGTTTTTATCCTTTAGTTTTGTGTTTTTAGTTACGAAATATTTTAGTCGCCAAATGTTTGATTTTCTTTTGGCTACTAAACTTTTAGTCGCCAAATGTCTTCTCCCAATTTCTTTTTAGCTACAAATTGTTTAGTCGCCAAAAACATGATATTATGTTTTATCGCAAAATTATAATTTCTCCACAACCTGTCCATATTCAATGCAACCTGTAATACGTATATAAACAAAATGATACATACTATCAATCATTCCACAATCTGCATCCATATACCAAAAATAAATACTTTTAAATGTCAAAACCCATACAAATCAACTATTGTCCAAACTAAAATAATAATTCCATACAAAATATATCATACAAAAATCAAAGCCCTCCGTATACAAAAAAATACATTTACTACCAAGCGAAATTACCATTTGGCATGGTACAAATTACCATCGTAATCTGTATGACAACAAAAGGTAATATATGTACCACAACAAAAGTTTTCTATAGACTATGACAAAACGTCCTATATGTACGCCGACAAATGATATATATGTACCACGACAGTCATTATCTGTTGATTGCCAAAAGTTTTTTGTATGAGTAATAATGAACTACACAAAAGCTGAGGACAACAAAAATATTATATTAGTCCTACACAAAAGTGAAAATTCTTCTCCATACCCCAATATGGATTATTCACAAGTCCATGCAACAAAGCCATCTACAAAGAAAAACAAAAAAAGAAACATTAGAATTGGTTACAAAATATCAATTCAGTCAGCTATATGGAACATGTTCTGACATGCATTTAAGGTAGAACAATCGAGAAATGTCGTCTTGGAAATAAAAGAAAGTATATATATATATGTATCATGCAATATTTATTCCAACCAACTGCACGAACAATGTAATATGTAATTTCTTCGTCCTATAAATATATAAAGACAATTATTAGAATATGTAGATGTTATTTTCATAAAGTTGTCACTTTTTAAACTAAGTGTTGTGAGTTTTTCGATTAAATATAAGGCGTATTTGGGGGTTGTTATGAATTTTCGCCCCCGGAAAGCTTTTTTTCAAGTAAGTTTAGGGCGTATTCGGCTCTAACTCCCAACCTACGGGTCCGAATTACGTTCCGTTAGTTCTCACAAGTCCTATTTATCATGGCGAAGCTATCCGTGTGAGCCACATGGTCGTTTGGGGGCTGTTTTGAATTTTCGCCCCCGAAATGCCCTTTTTCGACTAAGTTTAGGGAGTATTCGGCTCTAACTCCCAACCTAAGGGTTTGAATTACATTTCATTAGTTCTCACAAGTCTTATTTGTCATGGCGAAACTATCCGTGTGAGCCACACGGTCGTTTGGGGGCTGTTTAGAATTTTCGCCCTCGAAACGCCCTTTTTCGACTAAGTTTAGGGCGTATTCGGCTCTAACTCCCAACCTATGGGTCCGAAATTCCGTCAGTTGTCACAAGTTCTATTTTTCATGGGGGAACTGTCCGTGTGAGTCACACGGTGGTTCGGGAGCTGTTTAGAATTTTTGCCTCCGAAACGCCCTTTTTCGACTAAGTTTAGGACGTACTTGGCTCTAACTCTCTACCTATGGGTCCGAATTATGTTCTGTCAGTTGTCACAAGTCCTATTTGTCATGGGGAAGCTGTCTGTGAGAGTCACACAATCATTCGGAGGCTGTTTAGAATTTTCGCCCCCGAAACACCCTTTCTCAACTAAATTTAGGACGTATTCAGCTCTAACTCTCTACTATGGATCCGAATTACGTTCCGTCAGTTGTCACAAGTCCTATTTGTCATGGGGAAGCTGTCTGTGATAGTCACACAGTTGTTCGGTGTTGTTTAGAATTTTTGCCCCGATACGCCCTTTTTCGACTAAGTTTAGGACATATTCTGCTCTAACTCTCTACCTATGGGTCCGAATTACGTTCCGTCAGTTGTCACAAGTCCTATTTGTCATGGGGAAGCTTTCCGTGACAGTCACACTATTGTTTAGGGGCTGTTTAGAATTTTTACCCCCGAAACGTCATTTTTCAACTAAGTTTAGGGCATATTTGGCTCTAACTTCCAACTTACGGGTCCGGATTACATTCCGTCAGTTGTCACAAGTCCTATTTATCATGGGGGAACTATCTGTATGAGTCACACGATGGTTCGGGGGTTGTTTAGAATTTTCGCCCCTGAAACGCCCCTAAAACGCCATTTTTCGACTAAGTTTAGGACGTACTCGGCTCTAACTCTCTATCTATGTGTCCGAATTACGTTCCATTAGTTGTCACAAGTCCTATTTGTCATGGGAAAGCTGTCTGTGAGAGTCACACGGTCGTTCGGGGGCTGTTTAGAATTTTCGCCCCCGAAACGCCCTTTTCCAACTAAGTTTAGGACGTATTCGGCTCTAACTCTCTACCTATAGGTCCGAATTACGTTCCGTCAGTTGTCACAAGTCCTATTTGTCATGGAGGAATTGTCCGTGTGAGTCACATGGTGGTTTGGGTGCTGTTTAGAATTTTCGCCTCCGAAACGCCCTTTTTCGACTAAGTTTAGGACGTACTCGGCTCTAACTCTCTACCTATGGGTCCAAATTACATTCTGTCAGTTGTCACAAGTCCTATTTGTCATGGGGAAGCTATCTGTGAGAGTTACATAGTGGTTTGGGGGCTGTTTAGAATTTTTGCCCCCTTAATACCCTTTTTCGGTTAAGTTTAAAGCGTTTTCGGCTCTAACTCCCAACCTGCACATGGTAATTACATTCCGTCTGCTGTCACAGGTCCTATTTGTCATGGGGAAGCTGGTTGTGATATCCGTATGGTGGTTCGGAAGCTGTTTTGCATTTTCACCTCCTTAACGCCTTTGTTTGAATAAATTTTAATAAAGAAAACTACATAGGTTTGTCTCTAAGTATCCAATTCCTTTAATTTAACCTGATATCCAAGTACATTACAAAATATTCCTATTTCTTAACAAATTTCATTTATTTTCTAGAATAGAATGGTGTGCACAATATGCCATAAAGCCATAAAGGTGTGCACAATATCCCATGCTGAAGTCTTGTTACAAAGTTCTATAGATCTGTGAGTTGCTAAATTGATCAACTTCTCTAGATCCTAACAAGGAGGAAATGAAATTTAAGATTTGATTGATCAGAGGAACTTACTAGTGTTATCTCAAACTATTCACTAGAGTTCCCCAAGACAAAGATGTGCTCAACTTTGGTCTCATGTTTCAACTTGAGAAAAGCCTGCAGGCAAACAAAGTTCTCAACAACCTTGATATAAGAAGGAACATTATTAAAGAGACAAACCAAAATCAAAATACAAACCTAAAGTGGTTTAAATGGATGCCTAAGTGGAGTGGTCAATTGAAATGATAAACGCAGCTTTTATAGATGGTTTGTTAATAACGAAAGAGCAGTCTCTCCAACTAAATCTAGCCTGAAGAAAAAGCATAGCATGATGCAAATTTTAATCTACTGAAGTAAAAAATATAATGAATAACAACATTAATACAAAAAAATAACACATAAAGATCAATAAGTCGTATTTATTTTGATTGTAATAGAAGCATTTTTCTCAAACCAAATATCACAACCAAAATTAAAACAAAGGCAAAAAGTAAATTTAATAGTTCATTATAACTAACGCAAGACTTTTCTTTTTCACCAATTTCTTTTTTTGAAAAACAGATATATCTTATGCCAGACTAGTTTGGTAATCGATACCAGGGTGTAGAAGTTAATCCAGAGAAGAATTTAACTGAAAGTATGAGTCACAGAAGTATTTGAATTTGAGGCCATTCTACTAATAATCTATCAGACGCTCAAGTTGCCTCAATAGATAAAGAACAAAAACAGTTCTCAACTCATGTTCAAAACTACTTCAAATTTGGGTGAATTGATTCAAGACGAGCAAGTGAGATCACTAATTTCTCTGAATTTTATTCCTCTTCAAAGAAATTATGATAAAATCTATTGACAAAATGATAATTTTTTCACACTTCAAACTTTTAACTATACTTTTTATTCTTGTACAGATGCCTAAATGAATGATTTAATAATAACTAAACTAACATTAACACCTTATATATGGTATCTAAAAGTCATTGACATGCTACAGTATTTGTGTTGCTTGGGTGGTTGGTGTTGGTGGTGTAGTTGGAACTTGGAGTTGTTGTCAATGTCCAGCATCTTTGTGTTCTCCACTGCTGTGGCTCCCCTTGGGAACTTAGAAGAGGCACAGAATAATCAAACCTTTCCCAAAGGAAAATTACTGAGGATAATATAGCAAATAAGATTGATAAAGTAATAAAATAAACTCAGAAATTACAAGAAAATTACAATTCAAGAAGGGAGATCAATAGCATATGATCACTGCATTAGATTGCTATCATTAAAACCAATATTCCATTTTGCTTTAATCTTATAAATTTAGAGATTGGTCATTGATTATGGGTTTGAATCTTATAAATTTCTTCTCTGTCAAACCCATAAAACGAAAATCAAACCCATAAAACTAAAATCAAACCCATTTTCGACATGAAGAATATCATAATTCATAGAAATCAAACACTTCAACCAAACCCATTAACGAAATAAACACAAAATTAAACTAAAAAAAATCATATAAACCCTAGATGAAGTGTGAGAAATGGGGAAATAGGGAAAGAGAGAGAGAGAGGGAACCAGAGAGATGGCTCGACAAAGAGAGAGAGAGAGACCCAGATTGACAACGAGGGAGAGGACCGAGCACGACAGAGACAAACCTGTGATTTGCGGCAGTGTTGGTGGTGATTTCGGCGATGGCGGTGGCGACATGCGACGGTGGGGACGGACGGTGGCCAGCGACGGTGAGAGAGGAAGGGGAGAGTAGTAGTGGAGAGGCAGAGGGAGAGAGAGAGGCAGAGGGAGAAACGCTGAAGAGAGAGAGAAGAAGCACTGGTTTGTGGTTTGAAAACCAAATATATGTATATATATTACACCATTAGCGACTAAAATTTTTTAGTCGCTGAAACAATTTTATAAATCCCTCCAAAATATTTGAAATATCTCCCTCTAATAATTTTAGTTCTTTGGCGACCAAAATTATTTTTCGTCACTGAAAATAAACTTTTGGAGACTAAAATTTTGGTCTCCAAAGATAAAAAATAATTTTTTATTTTCCAATCAATGACTAAATCGTTTTAGTAGCCAAAGCTCAATATACAGTGACCAAAAATATTTTTCGTCGCTGAAAATAAACTTTTGGCGACTAAAATTTTGGTCGCCAAAGGTAAAAAATAATTTTTTATTTTCCAATCGGCGACTAAATCATTTTAGTAGCCAAAACTCAATATACGGCGACTAAATTTTTTTTTTGTCGCCAATTCTGGCATTTTTGGCGACTAAATTGTTTTTTAGTCGCCAATAACCAATATACCCCGACTAAAAAAAAATTAGTAGCTAAATACTTTACTTTTGCTGACTAAAAAAAATTTTGGTCGCCATTTCTACTACTTTTGGCAACTAAATTTTTTTTAGTTGCCAATTTTGGTTGCCGAACGTGCATTTTGTTGTAGTGATATTTGGATCGATATAGGAATTTCATAATTGTTTTCATGTTATTTATAGATCCATGCTTATACGTTTTTGCAGGGTCACTTTCATACTAAGTCATCTATAAGTAATCAGCATATGATAAAAATTGATTGAAACTTTTTATTTGATGTACTTACTTTCTAAATCATTGAGTTGCTGCGATAATATTTAGGGATAATTTGATTTTTTTCCTTATAATTTGACTAAAATGTGTGCATGATGTACATTATTTTTCTTGAACTTCAGAACAGATAGGACAATTCCTGCTTTAGCTCGTCTAACTTTGCTTGGAGAGCATGTTATAATAGATCTTCTGCAATTTTTATTTCACCATCTTCTTGTTTTGCTTCTTGCTCACCATTATAACTCATTGTAATAAAAATACTTTGATGAGTAAAAGTTTGAGGCGATATCATATTATTATAAATTTCAAAATTCATTTTCTTTCAATAATGTGATTTTTTTTTTTTTGTGAGGGGAAAAAAAGTACAATTATTGTCGTGATGGAGGTATTTTATAAAGTTTTAGTTTGTTATTGAAAGCGTTTGTTGTGGACACTTGTTTGTATGACATGTATGCATATGTATGTTAAATATAAGTTAATACGAGAACAATACTCAATTCCACAGTTTTTTTTTGGCAAATATAACTATATTACTAAAGCAATATATGTTAGAAAATCAAAGTATCCGATGGTAATATTGTATTACAAACTGACAATGTATAAATACAGTAATATATATAAGGGTTAATTACATTTTACCTCCTCGTGATTTAATCAAAAAAACATCACCTCCTTGTACTTCACAAATATACACATAACCATCTTGTGGTTTGGAGTGAAGTATAAAGTCTAATTCCATCAATATTTTTGATAAAAAGTCAGTATTACCCTTATTTTTTCCTCTAATTTTCTTTTCCATACCACCAACATTATAACTTTCTCTCTCTGAAAAGTAGACCCAACAAGCCACTCCATTGTTGCCCAAACAAGCCCCAAACAAGCACTAACACTACAACTTTCTCTCTCTAAAAGTAAATAAACCCAACAAGCCACTCCATAATTGTCCCAAACTAACACTACAACTTTCTTTCTCTAAAAGGAAACCCAACAAGCCACTCCATAGTTGTCCCCCAAAAAATTATTAATATTAAATAATAATAATAACAAAAAAATATAATAATAAAAAATCAATACATGTTTCAATTTATAAATTTTTTTAACCAATATTTTACTTTTTAATTCTATTTAGATTATTAGATATTAGATTTTCATGTAAAAGTATAATTTAAATATAAAATGTGAAGAAATTCTAATATCTTTAATCACCAAGATTGAAAAATATGAATGACCAAAAACTGAAAAACAGATTTAAAAAATACAACTAATGAAAGTGGTTCTTGTTTAGATCTTTGACATCATACCTTGGTTATTAAAGTACCATGTTGTAGCAACCCGCAAATTTAAGTTATCCTTTAAATTTTATATTAGTATTATTTAATTATAAATGAGATAAACCCTAAATTTCAATTAGTACCACAATCAATCATGATAATAATAACAATAATAATAATAATTATAGCGCCCTCAAAATAAACCCATAAATCATACATTTGTGACATCCATAAACATAAGAGAAATAAACATATTTCCATTCATCAGAGTATTCCAAAGGTATTACATGTTGACAACAAAAGTAAATGCCCTACGGGCTTACAACTTTCCAAGCCAATACTTGGTTACAAAAAGGAGAGTACTAACTCAAAATACAAAAATAAGCCCTTGGCTTGAATTACACGTAATACACAAAATAATTACAGAAGTAAGCTTTCAACTTCTAAAACCTCCCAAGCTAAGTCCTTGGAGGCGGCATATAACCTGCACCTGAAAATGATGTCCCATATAGGGTGAGCCAACGCCCAGTAGGGATATGCTAAACGTAATATGAACAATGACTAAAACATGAGCATTCGACAAATGTTAACACTGGTCAACCAACTTACAACACCATCCAATTTCATGACAAAATATGTCCATGTTCATTTTTACTTTACTTAACAAATTTCGATTTATAAATATGGCTCAAAACCTGGCCAAACAATTTAATGAGACTACAACTCATATCAACAATACTTCAATTTCAAATGAGACAATAACTCATAATAAAACACTTCCATACTTCACAATAGATACACATATTTGCTGTATCAATATCATATTAAAAACACTTCCATACTTCATAAATGATACACAAATTTGTTGTATCAATGGAGTCCATCCCCTATCTCCTTCCAAATAACATCCAGTTTAGGAGTCCATCCCCTATCTTCCCCTAAACCGTGGAGTACATCCCCTATCTCCTCCCACACAAAACAATGTATATAAACAATTATCATATACACGATCAATCAATACACAGATTTGATGTATTATTCCAACCGTCACATTTGATGACATATTCAACGTGATTAGTTTCAATTTTCCCTAATCAACATGTAGTCTCTACAACAATCAAGACTATCCTCCATCGATAGCCCAAAACATTTATTTCTAAATAGATAATAAATGCATCAACAGATAAATTATCAATATTTTCAAAAGTGAGTGATTAATCAATCCAACTCCACCATTCTTTCTCATAACTTCCCAATTCCACTATTTCACAATGAAAGTCATTAATTACACTAATGACCCAATAAAATCCAAATATAGCATTTTTCCCTTTATTCCAATGTTGACCCAAAGGTCCAAATATTATCATTAAACATCCACAATCTCATTTTAGGACCCAAATACACATGTATTGGCCAAAAGAACAAAACCCCTCTTTTCATATTTGAAACCCTAACACCCACAATTACCCAACTTCAACATTACATCAAAATGACAACAAGTTTATGTCAAAGACCATAAATATGAGTAGTTATCCCTATATAGCGATCCCGATTTTCCCTTTCTGTATTTGTTGTTTTCCGGACTTTGGTTCCGTAGAGTTGGTGGTTGTATACCTTGTTGTCATCCTTAAATTCCTTATGTTTGAGTTTTAGGATGTGTTGGGTTTGTTTTGGGCAGGTGGGTTGAGCCTTGATCTAAAATCTTGTCGCCTGGTTTTTGGTCGTTCCGTTCGAGCGGGCCTTATTGCGCTCGAGCGGAGATTGCACACTCCCAGTATTTTTGATGCTCTGCAAAACTTCTGCAGGCATGTTTTTCGCGCTCGAGCGGATTTCCTGCGCTCGAGCGGTCTTTTTGGCGCTCGAGCGGGTAGTACATTTCAGGTGTAAGTTCTGGGAGTAGGAGATCTACGCTCGAGCGGACTGGTTCTTGCGCTCGAGCGGATGTGTTTTATCTCTGTGTCTTGGCGCTCGAGCGGTCCTTATTGCGCTCGAGCGGACCATACTTTTGTTCTTGACGCTCGAGCGTTGTGTTTTCCGCTCGAGCGGACCTGTCGTATATCAGGTAGCAGTTAGGCGTTTTTGAATCACTTTTTACATTCATACTCTCTCTCTTACTTTCTAAAAAGATATTTTGAGAGCTCCTCTCTCTAGAAACTCCCTTCTCTCTAGGGTTTGATCTAGCTAGAGTGCTCTCCTTCCCTTCGGCCTTTGTAAAGGTTGTGTTGATCGTCGAGGGCTTCGTTTTGATCCGAAAAGTTTGGAGTTTGGAGCACTTTGGTTTTGGTCTCTTCTTCGTTTGACTTCTAACTTCGAGGTAGGGATAACCTACTCCATCTTATGAGTTTTGTCTTTGAATTTTGGCATTTTGATATGTTGGGGGTTGTTGGGAAATTTTGAGAAAGTTTGGGTCTTTTGTGTAATTTTACAAAAGTTGGGGTTTTATTTATATTAAACCTATATGCAAGTTAGGCATAAAGAAATGAGATTAATGTTGGAACATTGATAGAAATGGAACCTTAGGGTTGTTTTGTGAATTATGGTAATTTGCTCTAATTGGTTTAATTAATTAATGTATATAATTAATTAAAGAAATTGAGGAATTGAGTTGAGAATGTTGAAGTTGGGAATGTAGGGGACTAAAGGGTGTAGTTGAACCATTCATTGTTCACCTAGTTGGAATGTTGATATATTGTCCGTTTGTGCATTTATTTCCTATCTAGAGATAATTGCTTTAGACTACCGGTGGAGGGTAGTATTGATTGTTGTAGACGATGCATGATGATTAGGCAAACTAAAACTAATCAATTGGATGTGTCATAGAGTATGACGGTCGGTAGAATACATTAACTTCATGTATTGATTGATTGTGCATATGACCAATGTGTTTATATGCATTATGTGTGGACGGTTGTTGGGATACATTGACTTTGTGTATTGATTGATTGCGTACATGATTATGTGCTTATATGCATTGCTTGTGTATGGGAGGAGATGGGGGATGTACTCCACGGTTTAGGGGAAGATGGGGGATGTACCTCTAAACCGGTTAATGGTTATGGGAAGATGGGGGATGGACCCGGGGATGCAGCTCATATGCTTTCCCATTGTAGTTATGATACAGCTCTTATGCTTATCTATTGAAGTGTTGATACGGCTCATATGCTTATCAATTGAAGTGTTGTTTGTTTGATTTGATATAGCACCAACATGTATATCATCATCATTTTGTGAAGTACGGAAGTGTTTGGTTTGATTTGATATAGCACTAAAATGTATATCGTTATCAATTGTGAAGTATAGAAATGTTTCTATGTTAAGTTGATACAGCACCAACATGTGCATCATAAGTAAAGTATGGAAGTGGTTTATGTGTTATTAATATAACACCAAAATGTGTATCCACCTTGGATTTCGAAAGTGTTCTAGTGGTGAACTAAAATCTCATCAAATGTTTTGGCCAAAGTACTGAGCCTCGTTTTCAAACTCAAAGTTGAATAAGAAATGGAAAGTGAGGTGTAGCATAGACTTGATCGTCATGAAATTGTAGTAAGATGTAAATGAATGTATCAGTGTTGACCATCTATCAGTTGCTAATCTTTTAGTCATTGTTCATAGTTGGTTTAGTGTATTTCTACTGGGCTGTGGCTCACCCTATATGGGAACATCATTTTCAGGTATAGGTAGCATGCCACCTCCTAGGACATCGCCTGAGAGGCCAGAAGCAGGCAGACATTTGTGGTTTTGTTATCTTTTGTTGTACTACATGTAAATTTCAAGCCAAGGGCTTAATGTGTATTTGAGTTAGTACTCTCCTCTTTGTAACCAAGTGTTAACTTGGAAAACTGTAAGCCCATAAGGCATTTACTTCTGTTGTCCATATGTAATGCTTCTTGTAAAGAATTACTCTGTGGAATAGAATGATGTTTGTCTCGCATGTCAAAGCATGTCTAAATTGATGGGTTTAATGTTATTATTTTGAGGGCGTGACAACTTGGTATCAGAGCATACCGGGTTCGAATACTTTGGGTACGTGGGAAGTGATTAGGATCACAATGGGTTTGTCTCGCTTGTTAGAGACTTAGATGTAATGTTATGTGTTTATGTGATAACATGTTTATGTGACTATTTGGGTATGGGATTTAATTTCTAGGATGTTGATTGGATCCTTGGGTTTCTGGGAGTCCTGTTGGAAAGGCACCTGATCAATGCTGTTTCTAACTGGAACTCTAGTAGCGCCTCGGAACTATCATTATCCGGAAATGAAATTCGTAAGTGCTTATGTGTTTATGTGCTTACGTGGAGTGAATTACAGTTGTCCATGCATTAGGACGCGAGTGTTTGGTTTCGGTACATTTGTGAATGTGCTAATATCCTTTGTTACTTTTACTAGGATACTTAGGCGAGGAAGTTGTGATTTCCCTCCTTCCGCTCAGGAAGAGTTACGGAAACAGTTTGTGGAGTTACGCCAAGGTACTACACCTTTGGTGCGGTTTGAAAGATGGTTTGCTAACCTGTCAAGGTTTGCTCCAGAGTTAGTGGAGACGGAGGAACTGCGTTGTGCAGAGTTTGAGAGTAAGCTGTGTGACGACATCCGTGTAAGGATTGCGGGGTCTTGGCATAGGAGTTACAGTGTGCTTGTTAGGGCTGCGACCCATGTGGAGGCAGCGGTGCTAGCTATGGGCCAGAGTAAAGAGGAGGCCGTTTCGGCGACTTCTGTGATTCAGGGTGTTTATAGGCCTTTTAAGAGGCAGAGGGATTTAAACCCGCAACAGGGAGGTCGGGCAAAAGCTACCCTTCCAGTGTCGGATTTGGGTTCGGGAGAAGGTAAACAGAAGAGTGTCGTTTGTTTCAAATGTGGTCTACTGGGCCACAAGGCTTCGGTTTGCCCACAGAGGAAGGGGGCAGGGTTAGCAGTTCAACCAGTAGTTGTACCACCAGGATTGTCTAACCAGTCGGGTTTTGGGCCGACTGAAAGTTCAGTGGGGAAGCAGTTGTTGGGGCCTTCATCAGCTCATATTTCGAGCCAGGCTCGTTCTCAGGAGCCGCTTACTTGTTGGGTGTGTAATCAGCCGGGTCATATCCGACGTTTCTGTACTCAGCCAGGGGCTTCTTTGGGGGTTTTACAACCTAGTCGGGTCCAGCCTTATTCGACTGGGCCGGGGCAGTACCGTTTTGGGGGTCAAACAGGCCAGATTTCGAGGGCCTCAGTGGGGTCGAGTTCCCAAGCTCCAATTGGGGAAAATTCGCAGTTATTCCAGGTGTGGCCGGTTGGGGCACATCAGTAGTCTGTGTTCGTGGCTTGTAAGCTCATAGAATATCTTGGGTCAGAGAATGACTAACTTTTGAGGTCCAGTGAGGGGCGGCAGTGGTAGTAGTACCGAGGGGTTGGTCTTGTTTTGACTTATCCATTTTGTAACCGGTGAATTATCGTTTTGTGGCCATTGGGTTCTATTGTGTGACCAATGTGTTTTGGGAATGTTGAAACATCTAAACTGTTTGTTTATATATATATGCTTGGTTTGTTAAATTTCCTTGGATTGGGTAGATTGGAACATGTTGTAGCTCTAAAGTTTTATCAGTGACATAAATCGTTGTGAGACCATAAAATCTTTGGTAATAATGCATTCTTATGCGTGTGATTTGGTTTTGGGAAAAATGAGAGCTGTTGAGCCATGGTTTCAGATTTGAAAGGGTTACTGAGGGACGCGTATCTTAATCAGTAGTACAAGCGGGCGAGAACAGTTATACTCACCGGGTGTTCAAAAATTCATTAGTGTTGTCTAATTGATTCTTATGTGTGTGAAAGCGACGTTAGTCTACTGTCGCGGGAACTCCTCGAGAGGATGTGAAGTATGAGATTAATACTAGGTATAGTATGTGTTTAACATGGTATTTTGTGATGGGCATAGCGCATAATCTTGTCAGGATTAGACTGGTACCTTCGTGGTAGGTAACGTTGCCGTATTGGCATGTGTAATGATTGGTCGTTTCGATAGAGGGGTGTAGCTGTTGGCATCGAGAGTGGTGTGTTGTGAGCACATGGTGCTATATCTCGGGTAGTAGCTTATAGACGTTTCCTAAGTTTTTGGACTTCCTTACTTTGATCGAAAGTGATAGGTTTGTACCTTAACACTGGTTAGGTCGGGAGATGCTACTGTGAGGGTTGATTGGGTGTATGGCCCGTGGTTGGGGTGTGACCCGTGAGTCGAGTCACTGTGTTAAGTCTTTTGCGAAGGAAGGTTTGGGATGGTAATGAGAAAATTGAGAACCTTTACTCCTCTGGGAATTTAGAATGGCGCACCTTAGAAAGCCTTATCGACAACATGCGACGGCGTCGGGGTTGGTTCACGATGGTTGTCTAGCAATAGCATTGGTTAGTGGTTTGGCACGGAGGCTAGATGTCTTGATTGTACTCGCAGGGTGAGTGACAAATAAGGGTTGGAATGAAGGGTGGACCCTATGGGTCATTGGCGAGTGAAGGTACTATGTTAGTTTGTGTTTGGTACAAACGGTTACTTGGTAGTGCTGAATATCACGGTGTAGCAAACCCTATCAGTTAACTCAGTGCGAGGGAAGGGGTATGAAAATTTTATTACTTCGAGGTCAGTAGAGGTGGTGAGTGAAATCTCTATATGAGGGAGTTTTGCACAGTACGATGCGTGTTAGCATGTGGTTCGTTTGGTTTCTGACTGAAATCGGAGGGTTGGATGTTTGGTGAAGTTAGGCCACTTCGGCATTAGAGTTCGTTGTCCAGTTTGGACCGTGGTAACACAAGTGAGGCAGTGTAATTGTGTAAAGTGAGTAAGGTACCTTGTTAGAGTCACTTTGACTCGTTTGACCTTTGTTTGCGCGTTGTAAGGCACGGGGGTGTACAATGTTATCCGTTGTATTGTTACGTTATTGGGAATTTCAAATGTTTAGGAGTTCTCTTTATGAAAGCTCTGTTTTTGGGTACAGGGTCATCAACGTGAGTATGACGAGTTTTGTGGGGTGGCTGTGTTGTGTTTCACTTGGGATTCATTGGGTACTCCTCGTAAACTAAAGTGATTTTTGTTCAAGACCTTGAATTTATGGGGTAGTAATGTGCCGTAATGTCATCCTTTACCCGTGCTTCGTCTTGCACCTGTTTTGTGAAAGTTGACTAGAAGCCTTGTGGAAGAATGTTTCCGTATTTCCCTTGTTGGGATGGTGAGGACCAAATACTAGTTTAAGTATTGTGGGTAGTCGGGACATAGTGGATGTCTCAGAAAACTGTAGTGATTGAATGTGTCGTACCATTATCATTGTTATCGAGTCTGGCTAAGCGGACTTTTCCATTCGTTGAGGTATTGTGAAAACGTAATGGGGTTGAGGAAACCACTTGGGTGAGAAAATTTCGGTTTCGAGAGGGGTATCTGGATCCATTGGTAGGTATTTGAATGTATGTTGAATATTTGGTTGTATTGAGGAACTGTACGAATGTTACATGTGTTTCAGTCTATGGTAATATTATGGAAATTAATTTAACATTATATATGTTAAATGTGGTGTGGAAGTGCAAATGTACTGTTAATATTGAATGTGTTTCGGAATGATGAACCATGCATATTAGAAATTATTGAATTTGAAAGAAATTGCATATCGATAGTGCAGGTTATAACATGTATTGTAAATTGTCTCTTGAATAGAGATGGGATAACCGGTAATGGGTTAGGTTGTTGAATACTAAACTGGGTATTGTGGAGAAATTGATTTAATTCAAATGTTATGAGAAATTGCAATGAGAGGACTTGACCAATTCAAATGGGAATGGTTATACGTTATGAATAACACCGTACTTATGAAAAATGTTTACAAAACTCTTGGATTTCGCATGAGAACTACGAAATTTATTTCTGAATGTTAACGATGAAAACTTAATCATTTTTGAGAAAATGCCTTTTTAACCAGAGAATGATTTTCTTTGTATGCATACAAAAGCTTGCGTTGGTTGTTCTATTCGGGATTATGCTTGTTGAGTGGTGACTTAGCTTGGGGTGCTGGTCGAGCGTTGGTGAATTGTTTCGGGGGAGGTTTGGTTTTGTTGGGTCTTTCGTGCCTAAATGGTTATCGTTTAGAACATGCTTCCTTGGTTAGTCTCTTCCTGGGTAAGGGTGAATCGAAGGTTTGTTGTGAAGGCAATTTCTTTCCTTGAGGCTCGGGTGTTGAGTGCTCTGTGATCTGTTAGCCTTGTGTTTAGGCATCTCCTTAATTTCGGGGACGAAATTCTTTAAGGGGGGGTTATAGCGATCACGGTTTTCCCTTTCTGTATTTGTTGTTTTCCGGACTTTGGTTCCGTAGAGTTGGTGGTTGTATACCTTGTTGTCATCCTTAAATTCCTTATGTTTGAGTTTTAGGATGTGTTGGGTTTGTTTTGGGCAGGTGGGTTGAGCCTTGGTCTAAAATCTTGTCGCCTGGTTTTTGGTCGTTCCGCTCGAGCGGGCCTTATTGCGCTCGAGCGGAGATTGCACACTCCCAGTATTTTTGATGCTCTGCAAAACTTCTGCAGGCATGTTTTTCGCGCTCGAGCGGATTTCCTGCGCTCGAGCGGGTCGCGCTCGAGCGGTCTTTTTGGCGCTCGAGCGGGTAGTACATTTCAGGTGTAAGTTCTGGGAGTTAGGAGATCTACGCTCGAGCGGACTGGTTCTTGCGCTCGAGCGGATGTGTTTTATCTCTGTGTCTTGGCGCTCGAGCGGTCTTTATTGCGCTCGAGTGGACCATACTTTTGTTCTTGACGCTCGAGCGTTGTGTTTTCCGCTCGAGCGGACCTGTCGTATATCAGGTAGCAGTTAGGCGTTTTTGAATCACTTTTTACATTCATACTCTCTCTCTTACTTTCTAAAAAGATATTTTGAGAGCTCCTCTCTCTAGAAACTCCCTTCTCTCTAGGGTTTGATCTAGCTAGAGTGCTCTCCTTCCCTTCGGCCTTTGTAAAGGTTGTGTTGATCGTCGAGGGCTTCGTTTTGATCCGAAAAGTTTGGAGTTTGGAGCACTTTGGTTTTGGTCTCTTCTCCGTTTGACTTCTAACTTCGAGGTAGGGATAACCTACTCCATCTTATGAGTTTTGTCTTTGAATTTTGGCATTTTGATATGTTGGGGGTTGTTGGGAAATTTTGAGAAAGTTTGGGTCTTTTGTGTAATTTTACAAAAGTTGGGGGTTTTATTTATATTAAACCTATATGCAAGTTAGGCATAAAGAAATGAGATTAATGTTGGAACATTGATAGAAATGGAACCTTAGGGTTGTTTTGTGAATTATGGTAATTTGCTCTAATTGGTTTAATTAATTAATGTATATAATTAATTAAAGAAATTGAGGAATTGAGTTGAGAATGTTGAAGTTGGGAATGTAGGGGACTAAAGGGTGTAGTTGAACCATTCATTGTTCACCTAGTTGGAATGTTGATATATTGTCCGTTTGTGCATTTATTTCCTATCTAGAGATAATTGCTTTAGACTACCGGTGGAGGGTAGTATTGATTGTTGTAGACGATGCATGATGATTAGGCAAACTAAAACTAATCAATTGGATGTGTCATAGAGTATGACGGTCGGTAGAATACATTAACTTCATGTATTGATTGATTGTGCATATGACCAATGTGTTTATATGCATTATGTGTGGACGGTTGTTGGGATACATTGACTTTGTGTATTGATTGATTGCGTACATGATTATGTGCTTATATGCATTGCTTGTGTATGGGAGGAGATGGGGGATGTACTCCACGGTTTAGGGGAAGATGGGGGATGTACCTCTAAACCGGTTAATGGTTATGGGAAGATGGGGGATGGACCCGGGGATGCAGCTCATATGCTCTCTCATTGTAGTTATGATACAGCTCTTATGCTTATCTATTGAAGTGTTGATACGGCTCATATGCTTATCAATTGAAGTGTTGTTTGTTTGATTTGATATAGCACCAACATGTATATCATCATCATTTTGTGAAGTACGGAAGTGTTTGGTTTGATTTGATATAGCACTAAAATGTATATCGTTATCAATTGTGAAGTATATAAATGTTTCTATGTTAAGTTGATACAGCACCAACATGTGTATCATAAGTAAAGTATGGAAGTGGTTTATGTGTTATTAATATAACACCAAAATGTGTATCCACCTTGGATTTCGAAAGTGTTCTAGTGGTGAACTAAAATCTCATCAAATGTTTTGGCCAAAGTACTGAGCCTCGTTTTCAAACTCAAAGTTGAATAAGAAATGGAAAGTGAGGTGTAGCATAGACTTGATCGTCATGAAATTGTAGTAAGATGTAAATGAATGTATCAGTGTTGACCATCTATCAGTTGCTAATCTTTTAGTCATTGTTCATAGTTGGTTTAGTGTATTTCTACTGGGCTGTGGCTCACCCTATATGGGAACATCATTTTCAGGTACAGGTAGCATGCCACCTCCTAGGACATCGCCTGAGAGGCCAGAAGCAGGCAGACGTTTGTGGTTTTGTTATCTTTTGTTGTACTACATGTAAATTTCAAGCCAAGGGCTTAATGTGTATTTGAGTTAGTACTCTCCTCTTTGTAACCAAGTGTTAACTTGGAAAACTGTAAGCCCATAAGGCATTTACTTCTGTTGTCCATATGTAATGCTTCTTGTAAAGAATTACTCTGTGGAATAGAATGATGTTTGTCTCGCATGTCAAAGCATGTCTAAATTGATGGGTTTAATGTTATTATTTTGAGGGCGTGACAGCTACCTCAAATTTGGAGCCCAAAAGAGGAGGTGAAGAAAATTGAAAGTGCTCCAAATCCCAAGATTTTCGGATTGATAAGTAGCCCAAGCCAAGCTCTACACTTTTTACAAAGGGACAAGGGTGGAAGATCTCTCAAACTAGATTAAACCTTAGAGAGAAGTTGTATTCTAGAGAGAGAGGCTCTCAAAATAGGGTTTTGAAAAGTAAGAGAGAGAGAGAGAGAGTGTAAAAAGTGATTTAAAGTAACACAGTCCAGATCTGATATACGTATGACTCGCTCGAGTGGAGAATAGGACGCTCGAGCGTCAAACACAAAAACTTAACACGCTCGAGCTCAAAAATACCCGCTCGAGCGCCAAGGCACAAAATAAGACACCACCCACTCGAGCGCAAAAAAGAACCCACTCGAGCATAGATTACACTCTTCTATTACTTTTACAGACATCGAACACCCGCTCGAGCGCAAGTACACCTGCTCGAGCGTGACCCGCTCGAGCGTAAGGAAATCCGCTCGAGCGTGAAAAACACATCTGCAGTATTTTTGCAGACGGACAAACTACTGAAGGTATGCAAACTCCGCTCGAGCGCAAGAAGACCCGCTCGAGCAGATCACTAAAAATCTGGGCAACAAAAGTTGGGACAAAAGCTCAACCAACCTGTTCAAAACACGCCCAAGACAATTCTAAACTTAAATACAAAGAGTTAAAGGACAGAAATGAAATACCGACAACAACAACTATCAACAGAACCGAGTCCGGAATACAGTAAACATGAGAGGAAAACTGGGATCGCTATAATAATGATAGCAATAGTAAAATAAAATAATTAATTTTATGATAGTATGTAATAAAGTGTAATTTAACTTACATTAGGAATTATTGTGTAATTATTTTATTAATGTAAGAACTAAGTTGATAGTTGTTATAGATAAAGCTCAAATAAGCTCAAAATAAAATAAAAAAAAAAGAAAAAAAAAAACCAATGGATAAAGGAGCCGTATGGATAAGCATGCATTTAAGTGAATTAAGTGGAAGGCCACGTGTTACTCGGCAACAAGTGAATTGAATCAAAAGGTTTGGGAAGCACCTATAAAAGGGTGCCTCGTGTGAGAAATGAGTGGAAGGAAAGAGTAGTTAGTCAGTGAAGGAGGATGTTTCGATGAGGGATTAATATAAATGTGAGTTATATTATACCTTGAGTTATCATAATATATTTTACATATGTTTTGACTTACCATAATTTATTTTATACAAGTTGTATTTTATTAGTTATATCAATACAAATTATGTTTTATAAATTATTATAAATTATATTAATATTTCAATTACGTGGATTATTTTCTGAACCCTATTTACTTAAAATGTAACCCAATGATATGTTTGTTTATATTTTAAAGAATATTTGACTATAACATTATAAACAATTATGTTTTGTAAGTACCACCACGGGAGTCGCACGCCTTAGAGGACTTAAATAACCATTGGCCTCTGTTTGGTCACTTTGTGACCCTCTATTGTCATAGATCTATTGACCTCTGTTTTGTGCGGAGCAAAATGCTGTGCCGAGATAAGTGCTACACTATTGTGGGAGCCACCTCTATAATCCGTACGAGCCACCTCTTGAATTCGTACCTCTGTTCTGACTGTCACTCCTGTGACCTCTGTTCTGTTTTGTTCGGTACCGTGGTTATGATTATTTATTTGCATAATCTCAGTTTTACTACTTAAATGATTATTTGTTTAGACTAAGTTATTTTAAATATTTTAGTTACATAACTATCCATGGTTATTTTGTGTCCCTTAAACTCTTGGCATAATATTTCTCACTCTGCTATGTGCTTATTGTTGTTTACCAATTTTCAGGAAACAATGCAATTTAGAAATAGCTTTTGGAAAGTCTTAGACGCAGGGCTGCGAAATAGACACACACAACACTTTTATGATATGTTTATATGTAAATATCGGCCTTTTTGGTTAGTAAATTTTGTAATAAAAATAGAAGTTCTGATGATTTTGATATCCTCACTTAAATATTATTTCCGCTTGCGTTTATTAATTTGTTCAAGAATTGACTGGAAGTAATTTCAGTTACTAGCCATCACGATGCTAAACCCTTAGATATGGGGAGCGGGTCGTAACAAGTGGTATCAGAGCAATGGTTTATCAAAAAAAAAAAAAATCATCATTGGAGCATAGGACACACGCACACCTAAGAAGTAGGATAGCGAGTAACTAGTATCTAAATATTATATTTTGTTAGTCAATTTAATTATATTATAGTTTTATATGATTTTAATTATATTATAATTTTATATGATTTTATATATATATATATTATTATTTTGTGCATAATTTGTAAAGGATATTAGATATAATTTATATTTGTTATAGCAAAAGAAGGAAAAGAAACAAAGGGTGTCAGGCTCAAGCACCCACCAAAATTATAATATAATTAAATATATATAATTTCCAGTTCAGTATTCAAAAAAAATAATAATAAAAAATTCATTTCGACTTTTTAAAAGTGGGTTCAAATTATAAAGATACTAATTTTGAAACTATTTTCCATCAGTGGAAAGTTCACGGATAAAAGAAATGGGAATTCATCTCAAATTTCAACTTCTGCATATGATTCTGTCATTTCACTTCCAGTCGCTTGTTTAATTATGTTCTCCTTTTATTTATTTATTTATTTATTTTTTCGGAAATAAAATTAATGAAAAGTTTTTAAAGTCATCCATGATTTCTCATTATTGGCCCAAAACAGTTTTTGACAAATCAACAGTGCGTTGTTTTTGGTAAATTTTTTTTTTGAGGTAATGATTTAGCAGTATTTTATATCAGATTAATCATCAAATTTATTCTTGATAGATATATTTATCAGAGTGTGCAGCGGATAGCCTACACATATGACAAATTTCGAGGACGAAATTTTTAAAAGGAGGAAAGATTGTAACAACCCGAAAATTTAAGTTGTCCTTTAAATTTTATATTAGTATTATTTAATTATAAATGAGATAAACCCTAAATTTCAATTAGTACCACAATCAATCATGATAATAATAACAATAATAATAATAATAATAATGATAGCAATGGTAAAATAAAATAATTAATTTTATGATAATATGTAATAAAGTGTAATTTATCTTACATTAGGAATTATTGTGCAATTATTTTGTTAATGTAAGAACTAAGTTGATGGTTCTTATAGATAAAGCTCAAATAAGCTCAAAATAAAAATAAAAATAAAAAAAGAAAAGAAAAGAAAAGAAAAAGAAATCAATGGATAAGGTAGCCGTATGGATAAGCATGCATTTAAGTGAATTAAGTGGAGGGCCACGTGTTACTCGGCAACAAGTGAATTGAATCAAAAGGTTTGGGAAGCGCCTATAAAAGGGTGCCTCGGGTGAGAAATGAGGGGAAGGAAATAGTAGTTAGTCAGTAAAGGAGGATGTTTCGATAAGGGATTAATATAAAGGTAAGTTATATTATACCTTGAGTTATCATAATATATTTTACGTATATTTTGATTTACCATAATTTATTTTATATAAGTTGTATTTTATTAGTTATATTAATACAAGTTATGTTTTATAAATATTTCAGTTACGTGGATTAATTTATAAACTCTATTTGTTAAAATGAAACCCAAGGATATATTTGTTTAAATTTTAAAGAATATTTGACTATAACGTTATAAACAATTATGTTTTGTAAGTACTACCATGGGAGTCCCACGCCTTGGGGGACTTAAATAACCATTTACCTCTGTTTGGTCACTTTGTGGCCCTCTATTGTCATAGATCTATTGACCTCTGTTTTGTGCGGAGAAAAGTGCTGTGCGGAGATAAGTGTTACACTATTGTGAGAGCCGCCTCTACAATCCGTACGAGCTACCTCTTGAATCCGTACATCTGTTCTGACTGTCACTCCTGTGACCTCTGTTCTGTTCTGTTCGGTACTGTGGTTATGGTTATTTATTTGCATAATATCAGTTTTGCTACTTAAATAATTATTTGTTCAGACTAAGTTATTTTAAATATTTTAGTTACATAACTATTCATGGTTATTTTGTGTCCCTTAAACTCTTGGCATAATATTTCTCACTTTGCCATGTGCTTATAACTGTTTACCAATTTTCAGGAAACAATGCAATTCAGAAATAGCTTTTGGAAAGTCTTAGACGCGGGGCTGTGAAATAGACACACACAACACTTTTATGATATGTTTATATGTAAATATCGACCTTTTTGGTCAGTAAATTTTGTAATAAAAATAAAAGCACCGATGATTATTTTGGTACCTTCACTTAAATATTATTTCCGCTTGCGTTTATTAATTTGTTCAAGAATTGGCCGGAGGTAACTTTAGTTACTGGCCATCACGATACTTAACCCTTGGGTACGGGGAGCGGGTCGTGACACATGTAAAATATTATAGTTCATAAAATATAATTTAAACAAAAAGAAAGCGTATGAAGATAATCTGCGAATTTTTGAGATACAACATAAATCTCTATTTAAAAACGCACGTGTTTTCCTTTATCTAGATTTGAACAAATGCATACAACTTTAAAATTCAATCAAAATTATTCACAGTGATTTGATCAATGATAAACAATTGTAAATATTATGTATATCAATATAGAAGTAGACTCATGAAATAAGAAAGAGTAATTGTTTTTTATTCTTCAATAGTCATCAATCTAAAAAATAGGGAGAGGATTTTTTTTATATATATATAATAAAAAGGGAGACGGTTTGTTTATATTTATATAGGACTCTTGGAAGCAGATATATCATTTTTTAGTGTTCAACTCCAAAAATAAAGAGATAATAGTTTTATATAGGACTCTTCATGACTTTTAAAAAATATTAGTAGATTTGAGAGGGTAAAATTGAAATTTTAAAAAAGTAAAAGTTATGGCAGGTACTTCACACTTTTATAATAATAGTAGATATAAATAAAAGAAAACATGATTATTTATATTCAAATCTTATTTTTCAATTTTTATGTGTATAAAAATCAATGTTGTAGTTCATACATTTAAAATTTTTTGTTAATATATAGAGTAAATTACATTCACCTCCTCTGAGATTTGAAAAAAATATAATTAGTTCCGTACTTTTGGAATATTTATATTGGTCTCCCTCAAGATTGTAATTCGCATAACACTTGGGTCTTTTTTTCATCCGTAATTCATTAATCGTATAGATGAAAAAATAACGTTGCCATATCTATTATACTAAAATGTATATTTAACATTGTTTATTTAAGTGCTTGGCCATTATTTACATTAGTTTTAATCGTTTTAATCTTACCAAAAAAGTGATTGTTGTAATTATGTTAAACTTATAGAGTTAATAGTATTTTTCTCATTAGGGGAAGCGAGTGTAATTTACCTTAATATATATATATATAAATATAAAAAATGTTTAAGACCCCCTTTTTTCCCACCCCCTTTGACCCCCTCTCTCTCATTGGTTGGATTTTCTTTTTTTCTTTTTTTTGTTTCCCTTGTCCTCTAATCACCACCTGCCACATGTGTGTGGGGGTGGTGGGGGTGGTGATTGGAGAGGGTCTCCATCACTCCTCTATATATATATGTTGCATTCGCAACCTTTTTTGCCACTCTTGAGACCGCCGTCCTCAACCCCCTCTTGAATGGAATAGAGAGAGGAGAGAACGATTGAGAAAAATAGAGAAAGATCAATCTCATGAAAAAGAAGAATGAAGGAGGGGCAAGGGAAAAAAGATTTTGATGGTGTGAGAGAATGGAAGAGAGGTGCGTTTGAAAGGTGGAGACAATTAAGGTAGGGAATGAGGGCCGCTAGAGGGATAGTTATAGTAGAGAAAAAGTTGTCAGAGGGGGTAGTCACAAGGGTTGTAGTTGCGAGGATGGGAGAGGGGGTCGTCATAGGGTGGTTGTAGTGGAAGGGGGTCGCCAGAAGGTGGTTGTAATGGAAAGAGGTTGCTGGAAGGTGGTTATAGTGGAAAGAGGTTGCTGGAAGGTGGTTATAGTGGAAATAGGTTGCTGGAATGTCTGCAGTGGTGCTAGAAGTGCATCTAGAGGGCGAGGATTACTCTTTAGGAAAAAGGTAGAACTGCGAAAAAGGTGAAAATCCAAAGAGAGAGAAAAAAAAAAATTAAAGGTGAGAGGGTCAAAAAAGTAAAAGTTGATTTGGGAAGCCAAACTTTGCTTGGTTCTATTTTTTCAAAAACACTTTTCAAAAAGTTTTACTTTCTTATTTTTCGTGTTCTTTTGTTTTTATTAAATTTTTTTAATATTTTAAGCAAATTTTTTTTTTAACTTTTTAGACATACCTAACATAAATATACTTAAAAAGTAAAAAAATTGTGAAAAAAACCTTTTAAAAATTCATTAAATACCAAAAATACAAAAAAAAAAAAAAATACGAGAATTCAGTACATTTTTTATATTTTTATGTATTTATTAATTTTTAAAAATATTTTTTCACAAATTTTTTACTTTTTAGATACATCTAAGTAAGGTGTATCTAAAAAAGTTTAAAAAAAATTTTAAAATTTTAAAAATATTCACTAAAAAAAAAAAAACACGAAAACCAAAAAATTCAGTTTTTAAAAAAATTAATCTAAAAAATTCAAACTAAATACACTGAATTTTTTTTGAGATTTTTTTTTATTTAAAACTTTTCATAAGAGTATACAAAATGAAAAGAAAATTTTAATTTTTTATATAATTTTTTCATTTTTGAACTTTTTTTTAATAATCTTTTAATTTAGCTACATAGAATATAAAGTAGTTGAACCTAGTGACTTGTGTAACTTTAGAACAATGAAAAAGTCACAGTTTTAGGATTCAAATCCACGTTCCTTTTGTTCTAATCTAACTTATTAACCTCTAAAATCTTATCAACAAAAAAAAAAAAAGAAAAAAAAGAAAAAGGAGTTAAATTCATTTTACTATCTTCTGGTTGGGGCCTAGAGCACATTACCTCCATATGACTCAAATATAGTCCAAAAAAATCTCATATGATTTTGGACTAAAATGTTACCATTAATTTTTCCATTCAAACTAACGAAAGGTATATTACACAGACTATTTTTTAGAGTGAGTTTGACTTTTCTGGAAAATTAAAGTGAAATTAACACAACAAAAGGACAACTTTACCCTCATTTTCTCTAATCTTAAAATTAGATTGATATGCTAATTAAAATAAAATATTATTAAGAATTGATGTAAAATATTATTAAGAATTGATTTAAAATATAATTAAATAAAAATATAAAATAAATAATAATGAAGAATTGAACCAAAATACAATTAAATTAAAATTAGATTAACATGTTAGGAATTATAATAAATAATTAAGAATTTAGCACTAATTGTGATCTAAAATATTAAATTAAAATTAGATTAAAAAGTTAGTAATTATAATAAATAATTAAATATTTTGGATTAATTGTGATATTAAATATAATTAAATTAAAATTTGAATAAAAATTTAAGAATTACAATAAATAATTAAGAGTTTATAATTAACTGTAGTGTAATTAAATTAATGTTAGACATTATAAATTATGTGTATTAGAGAGGAAAGAGAAAGAAAATAACTAAATATATATATAGGATTTGAGAGTATTATAATCATTTTATATTTATAGTTAATGGTATATTTTTTTTATATCGATCCCGAGTTTTATCCCTTGTTGTACAGTGATCCGGACGTGGTTCCGTGGATGTTAGTAGTTGTTCATATCTTGTTTACATCCTTTTGTACTTTATATTTGAGTTATAGGATGTGTTGGGCAGGTTTGTTACAGGTTGGTTGTGTTTGGGAACAAAAGGTTGCTGCCCAGAATTCTGGTCCTTCGCTCGAGCCAGGGTTTCTTCGCTCGAGCGAGAGTTGAGTTTTTGTGTCTGGTGGATCGAGCCAGAGTGGCTTCGTTCGAGCGAGCGATTGCGTCTGGTTCTGGACCTGAGAGCTGTGTTTCTTGGCTCGAGCGAGCTTTCTTCGCTAGAGCGAGCGAGGTATATGTTTTCGAGTTGCTCGCTCGAGCGAGCATTCTGTCGCTCAAGCGTGCTTCTGAGTTGCAGACCTGAAGCTTTGAGTTTTTGGCTCGAGCGAGACTTTCTTCGCTTGAGCGAGTATTCTTTGTGTCTGGTCGCTTGAGCGACCAATCCTTCGCTCGAGCGAGCCTGTTATATATCAGATCGCAGTAGCGGGTAAACACTTCACTTTTTCACCTCTTTTCATTTTGAAACCCTAAATCCGAGACTCTCTCTCTCTAAACTTGTCTTCTCTCTAAGATTTGATCTACCTAGGGTGTGAATCTATCTTAAGTCCTTTGTTAAAAAGATAGAGGGTGTTGAGGGCTTTGTTTTAATCTGAAAAATTTGGGTTTTGGAGCACATTGGATTTTGGTCTTCATCTCCGTTTGCTCAAACTTCGAGGTAGGGATATCCTACTCCTCTTTATGAGCTTTGTCTTTGAATTTTAGCATTTTGATATGTTGGGAGTTGTTGGGTAATTTTGAGAAAAGTTTGGGTCTTTTGTGTAATTTAACAAAAGTTGGGGTTTTGTTTATATAAACCTATATGCATGTTTAGCATAGAGAAATGGGATCAATATTGGATTATTAGTGGAAAATGGAACCTTAGGGTTGTGATGTTAATTATGGGAAATGCCCAAATTACATTGATAAATTAATTGGTAGAATTAATTTTGAGAAATGAGGAATTGAATTGAAAATGTTGGAATTTGGAATGTAGGGGATTAAAAGGTGTTGTTGGATTATTTATTACTCACCTAATTGAAATGTTGAATATATATATCCATTTGATGCATTTATTTTCTGTTTAGAAATAACTGCTTTGGGCTATCGGTGGAGGATAGTCTTGATTGTTGTAGACAATGCATGATGATTAGGCAAACAAAAAACTAATCAATTGAGTATGCTATCGAGTATAGCGGATGGAATAATACATTAACTATATGTATTGATTGATTGTATATGATCTATGTTTATATACATGTGTTGTGAGGGAGGAGATAGGGGATGTACTCCACGGTTTAGGGGAAGATAGGGGATGGACCTCTAAACCGGATTTGATTTGACATTGATACAACACTACAATGTGTATCAAGTATGGATTATGGAAGTGTTGAATTGATTTGATATAGCACTAAAATGTATATCGTTATCAATTGTGAAGCATAGAAGTATTTGTATGTGATATTGATACATCATCAAAATGTGTATTTTTCGTGAAATATGGATGTAGCTTATGTGTTTTAAGGATGAGTCTCAATCTCATTAAGTTATTTGGCTAGATTCTGAGCCTTGTTTTCAAACTCAAAGTTGAAAAGAAGTGGGAAATGAAATGTAACATGGACTTGAATGTCATGAAACCGTAATGTGATAAGTGGGAATATAAGTGTGGACCATCTATCAAGTGCTGTTATTTTAGTCATTGTTTATAGTTGGTTTAGTATATTTCTACTGGGCTGTGGCTCACCCTATATGGGGCATCATTTTCAGGTACAGGTAGCATGTCACCTCCAAGGACATAGCTTGGGAGGCTAGAGGCAGACAGACTTTTGTCGTTTTGTTATCTTTTGATGTAATACATGTAAATTTCAAGCCAAGGGCTTAATGTGTATTTGAGTTAGCACTCTTTTATTTGTAACCAAGTGTTGACTTGGAAAGCTGTAAGCCCGTAGGGCATTTGCTTTTGTTGTTAACATGTATTACCTTTTGTAAGGAACTACTCTGATAAATGGAAAGGTGTTTATTTCTTATATCAATACATGTCAATATTGATGTGTTTAATGTTATTATTTTGAGGGCGTTACAACTTGGTATCAGAGCGTACCGGGTTCGAATACTTTGGGTACGTGGGAAGTGATTAGTATCACAATGGGTTTGTCTCGCTTGTTAGAGACTTAAGTGTAATATAATGTGTTTACGTGATAACATGTTTATGTGACTATGTGGGTATGGGATTTAGTTTCTAGGATGTTGATCGGATCCCTCGGTTTCTGTGAGTCTTGTTGGAAAAGCACTTGATCAATGCTGTTTTTAACCGGAACTCTAGTAACGCCTCGGGACTATCATTATCCGGAAATGAAATTCGTAACTGCTTAGGTGTTTATGTGCTTACGTGGAGTGAATTACAGTTGCCCATGCATTAGAACGTGAGTGTTTAATTTTGGCACATTTATGAATGTGCTAATGTTCTTCGTTACCTTTATTAGGATGTCAGGACGAGGACGTGGTGGTAGGCGAGGTAGGCTTAGGAGGCAGGAGGTGCCTATACCAGACGACATTCCGGCGCAGCAGGAGGGTATTGGCCAGGCCAATGTGGCCGAGCCAGCAGGTCAGCAGGCCACAGGCGCCTTAGCCCGCGAAATGGCAGGAGCATTGAGAGCATCTATGGACATTCTCAGAGCTGAGAATCAAGTCCAGGCCCAGGTTGTTGATGCAGGGCCTTCTTTTCTGAAGAGGGAGTTCTTCCGGTCAAATCTGGATGAGTTTTTGGGGGTTCCGAAAGAGCCGCTTAAGGCTGACGAGTGGTTGGAGCAAATGAGTAAGACGTTTGAGATGCTTGGCATCGAAGACGGGACTTTGAAAGTGACCTTGGCATCTTTCCAGCTTAAAGGGGATGCGGGTCAGTGGTGGAAATTCATGAGGGGCTGTATTGGTGGCACTTGGGAGGCTTTTGTGGGTGCTTTCCAGGAGAAGTTCTTATCTCCAGCAGTCAGGGAGAAGCTGAGAGACCAGTTCTGCCAGCTCTTACAGTTGAGTTCTTCAGTGGCCGAGTATGAGGCTGCTTTTACTAGCTTGTCCAGGTTTGCACCTGAGCTTGTGGCGTCTGAGGAACGCCGTTGTATCAAGTTTGAGAAGAGGTTGAGACGTGGCCTCAAGATGAGAGTTAGGGGTTCTATGATCCGAGACTATGGGCGCTTGGTTGATGCTGCAGCCCATATGGAGATCATGATGCAGGAGGAGGAGGGTCAGAGAGGCTCCAAGTGGAGCCAAGATGGTCAGAGTGATGGTAGAAGACAGAGGGGTGCTAACCCTCAGCAGTCTCAGAGTGGTGTTGCTAGATCGACCTTTCTAGTGCCTAGTGCAGGCTCGGGGAGAGGCAATCACAGAGAGTTCACCTGTTACAAGTGTGGTCAGCAGGGCCACAAGGCATCGGTTTGCCCACAGAGGGGAGGAGGCCAGAGAGCTGCTTCATCTTCAGCTAGACCGCAGAGCTAGAGTCAGGACAGGGGGGGCCAGCCCTTGTCTTGTTATTAGTGTGGTCAGCCTGGGCACCTGAAGAGATTTTGCCCACAGTTGAGTGCCACTTCGGGCGCGTCTGGTTCTAGGCAGACGCAGGGTTTTCAGCCAGCTCAGTCTGTACAGGCCTCGAGGGCCAATCCGGGAGCTTCGTCGTCCCAGTCTGTGCAGCAGTCATATGCTCCGAGGGGTGAGCAGGTGGATCAGGGGCCTACAGGGCGCGTGTATGCTGTTACTGCGCAGGATCTTGTACCTGCTCCATCAGTTGTGAGAGGTACCTTCTTGTTTTGTAACTCGGTTGCTAGTGTTTTGATCGATACGGGTGCATCTCATTCTTTTGTATCTGCTGCATTTGCATTTGTTTTGGGATTGGAGTTGGCACAGTTAGCATCTCCTATGTGTGTAGTGTCACCTATTAGGGGTGAGTTGGTTTTTAAACAAGGATGTAGGGGTTGTGATATAGAGGTCGCCGATCGCCGGCTTCCGTTTCCTTTTGTAGTGATGCCCATGTCGGGATTTGATGTTATTTTGGGTATGGACTGGCTATCGCCATACCGGGCTGTTATTGATTGTTACCGCCAGAGGGTCACAGTTTGTACCGTGAGTGGGGATTGTTTCCATTTTCTGGGGGATCGGGTTGGTAGTGTTTTGCCACCGGTGTATGATCCGCGAGGGCGGAGTGAGCTTAGTGGTCTACTTGCTAGCTTTTTGAGTAGTGAGTGTAGTGAGACCCAGACTGTGTTGCCGAGAGTGTTTGTGAGTACTTCGACATCTTTCCCGAGGATCTCGTTAGTTTGCCACCTCATCGAGAGATTGAGTTCTCGATTGATCTAGTGCCTGGCATGGCGCCGATTTCTATGGCACCTTACTATTTTGCCCCAGCCGAGTTGGTTGAGTTGAAGGTCCAGCTCCAGGAGTTACTGGATAAGGGCTTTATTCGCCCAAGTGTTTCGCCGTGGGGAGCATCGGCCCTCTTTGCTAAAAAGAAAGATGGCGCCTTGAGACTGTGTATCGACTACCGGAAGTTGAATCGGGCTACGGTTAAGAATAAGTACCCTATGCCCCGTATTGACGATTTGTTTGACCAGTTAAAGGGTTCCCATTGTTTCTCTAAGATAGACTTGAGATCGGGTTACCACTAGTTGAGGGTCAGGGAGGAGGATATTCCGAAAACGGCATTCCGTACACAGTATGGCCACTATGAGTTTCTGGTGATGCCATTTGGGCTCACCAACGCACCGGCAGTCTTCATGGATTTGATGAACCGGATATTCCGGGAATTCTTAGACCGTTTTGTAGTCGTTTTCGTGGACGACATTCTGATTTATTCGCCTTCTGAGGAGGAGCACGAGGCACACTTGAGAGTGGTGCTCGAGTTACTTAGAGCCCATAGGCTATATGCTAAGTTTGGAAAGTGTGAGTTCTGGCTAGAGGAAGTCAAGTTCTTAGGCCATGTGGTTTCCGGGGAAGGGGTGTCTGTTGATACATCCAAGATTGAGGCAGTGCAAGATTGGGCACAGCCTAAGAGTGTGTTTGAGATCCACAGTTTTCTGGGATTAGCTGGGTACTATCGACGGTTTGTGAAGGATTTCTCCAGGTTAGCTTCGCCGTTGACTAGACTGACTCGGAAGGGAGTCAAATTTGTATGGAGCGAGACTTGTGAAAAGTCGTTCCAAGAGTTGAAAGTTAGATTGACCACTGCTCCGGTCTTGATTATTCCAGAGAGAGGGTTGGGTTATGCAGTCTATTGTGATGCCTCACGAGAGGGTTTGGGTTGTGTGTTGATGCAAAAGGGGAAAGTGGTTGCCTATGGCTCACGTCAGTTGAAAATACACGAGAAGAATTACCCTACACATGACCTAGAACTAGCAGCAGTGATCTTTGCCTTGAAAATCTGGAGGCACTACCTTTATGGTGAGAGATTCGAGGTGTTCTCGGATCATAAGAGTCTGAAATATCTGTTTACACAGAAAGACTTGAATTTGAGGCAGAGGAGGTGGATGGAGTTTATTGAGGATTACGACTTTGAGTTGCGTTATCATCCAGGGAAGGCCAATGTGGTGGCCGATGCCCTTAGCAGGAAATCCATAGGTGATGTAGCTTGTGTAGCCTTCCGGGAGTGGGAGATGTTAGGTGCGCTTGGCGAGTTTGATTTGCTTCTGGGCGAATCCGTTGAGGCTGCGGCCTTGTTTTCTGTTGTTGCGCAGCCTACACTTGTGACTCGAGTGTTAGAGGCACAGAGAGGTGACCTTGAGGTAGAATCCCTCCGAGAGAAGATCTCCAGTGGGAAGGTTAAGAAGGGTCTGGCAGTGTATCCCGACTTGAGTGTGAGATACCGAGACCGTTTGTTTGTACCAGAGTCTTGCCGAGAGGAGGTACTCCAAGAGTTTCATCATTCATGCCTTGCGGTGCATCCAGGAGGCACTAAGATGTATCGGGATTTGGGTCGCCAGTTCTGGTGGCGGGGTATGAAGAGAGATGTGGCAGTTTTTGTGTCTAAGTGCCTTACTTGTCAGCAAGTGAAGGCCGAACATCAGAGGCCAGCGGGTTTGTTACAACTCTTGCCTATTGCCGAGTGGAAGTGGGAGCATGTCACTATGGATTTCGTTGTGGGTCTTCCGAGGACTCAGCGGGGTAGTGATGCTATTTGGGTGGTTGTAGACCGGTTGACTAAGTCGGCGCACTTTATCCCTATGCGCGTCAGAGATTCGATGGATCATCTTGCTGACTTGTATATTCGGGACATAGTGAGATTGCATGGGGTCCCAGTGACGATCGTCTCAGATAGAGACCTTCGTTTTACTGCTAGGTTGTGGCAGAGTTTGCAGAGTGCCTTGGGTACTAAGTTGACCTTCAGTACGGCTTATCATCCTCAGACTGACGGGCAGTCCGAGCGTACTATTCATATCCTTGAGGATATGCTTCGGGGTTGTGTCCTTGACTTTAGTGGGACGTGGGAAAGGCACTTGCCCTTGGTCGAGTTTGCCTACAACAACAGTTTTCAGTCTAGTATTGGTATGGCACCGTTCGAGGCCTTGTATGGCCGAACGTGTAGGTCTCCAGTCTGTTGGGCGAAGGTGGGTGAGGCACCTTTGTTGGGTCCGGAGTTGGTGAGGGAAACGACTGAGAAAGTTGAGCTTATCCGTAGGACGCTTGTTACAGCCCAGAGTCGTCAAAAATCTTATGCCGACCATAGGAGGCGACCTTTGGTATTTGAGGTGGGTGATCATGTCTTTCTAAAGATATCACCTAGGTGGGGATTGATGAGGTTTGGAAAGAGTGGGAAGTTGTCCCCTCGGTTTATTGGCCCTTTTGAGATCCTTGAGAGGATTGGCGAGGTTGCCTATCGTTTAGCATTACCGCTGCAGTTATCCGGAGTTCATGACGTGTTTCATGTGAGTATGCTTCGGAAGTATGAGTTGGATCCATCACATGTATTGGATTGGACCGACTTAGAGGTTGATGAGGATGCCTCGTATGAGGAGAGACCGGTTCGGGTCTTGGATAGGCGGGATCAAGTCTTGCGAGGCAAGACCATTCCCTTGGTAAAAGTCTTATGGAAACATCACGGAGTGGAGGAAGCCACTTGGGAACGTGAGTTGGAGGTCCAAGAGAAATATCCGAATCTATTTGTGGATGTTTGAGCATGTATTGTATATTTTGCTGAATTGTTGAACCTTAAGTGTATTGAATATATCTTAGGTTGTAAAACATGGTTTATGTTTTGGTTTAATGGAAATATTTTGAAACTTGCCTCAAAATGGAAGTTAATGTAACATTGTATATGTTGAATGTATTGTAGAAATGGAAATGTATCACGAACATTAGTTATGGTATGAAATTGTTGGAATTGGAAAGGAAATGCATATTGATAATGCATGTTGAAATATATGTTGTTTACATATTATGTGATGCCTCTTGGTAAGAGATGGAATGGTCGGTAATGGGTCAAGTTGTTTAATATTGAAATGTAATATTGTTGGAAATGGAAAAAAACTTGTTTTTGAAAAACTTGTGCTAATTTCGGGGACGAAATTCTTTAAGGGGGGGAGGTTATAGCGATCCCGGGTTTTATCCCTTGTTGTACAGTGATCCAGACGTGGTTCCGTGGATGTTAGTAGTTGTTCATATCTTGTTTACATTCTTTTGTACTTTGTATTTGAGTTATAGGATGTGTTGGGCAGGTTTGTTACAGGTTGGTTGTGTTTGGGAACAAAAGGTTGCTGCCCAGAATTCTGGTCCTTCGCTCGAGCTAGGGTTTTTTCGCTCGAGCAAGAGTTGAGTTTTTGTGTCTGGTGGATCGAGCCAGAGTGGCTTCGCTCGAGCGAGCGATTGCGTCTGGTTCTGGACCTGAGAGCTGTGTTTCTTGGCTCGAGCGAGCTCTCCTTCGTTCGAGCGAGCGAGGTGTATGTTTTTGAGTTCCTCGCTCGAGCGAGCATTCTGTCGCTCAAGCGTGCTTCTGGGTTGCAGACCTGGAGCTTCGAGTTTTTGGCTCGAGCGAGACTTTCTTCGCTCGAGCGAGTATTCTTTGTATCTGGTCGCTCGAGCGACCAATCCTTCGCTCGAGCGAGCCTGTTATATATCAGATCGCAGCAGCGGGTAAACACTTCACTTTTTCACCTCTTTTCATTTTGAAACCCTAAATCCAAGACTCTCTCTCTCTAAACTTGTCTTCTCTCTAAGATTTGATCTACCTAGGGTGTGAATCTATCTTAAGTCCTTTGTTAAAAAGATAGAGGGTGTTGAGGGCTTTGTTTTAATCTGAAAAATTTGGGTTTTGGAGCACATTGGATTTTGGTCTTCATCTCCGTTTGAGCTCAAACTTCGAGGTAGGGATATCCTACTCCTCTTTATGAGCTTTGTCTTTGAATTTTAGCATTTTGATATGTTGGGAGTTGTTGGGTAATTTTGAGAAAAGTTTGGGTCTTTTGTGTAATTTAACAAAAGTTGGGGTTTTGTTTATATAAACCTATATGCATGTTTAGCATAGAGAAATGGGATCAATATTGGATTATTAGTGAAAATGGAACCTTAGGGTTGTGATGTTAATTATGGGAAATGCCCAAATTACATTGATAAATTAATTGGTAGAATTAATTTGAGAAATGAGGAATTGAATTGAAAATGTTGGAATTTGGAATGTAGGGGATTAAAAGGTGTTGTTGGATTATTTATTACTCACCTAATTGAAATGTTGAATATATATATCCATTTGATGCATTTATTTTCTGTTTAGAAATAACTGCTTTGGGCTATCGGTGGAGGATAGTCTTGATTGTTGTAGACAATGCATGATGATTAGGCAAACAAAAAACTAATCGATTGAGTACGCTATCGAGTATAGCGGATGGAATAATACATTAACTATATGTATTGATTGATTGTATATGATCTATGTTTATATACATGTGTTGTGAGGGAGGAGATAGGGGATGTACTCCACGGTTTAGGGGAAGATAGGGGATGGACCTCTAAACCGGATTTGATTTGACATTGATACAGCACTACAATGTGTATCAAGTATGGATTATGGAAGTGTTGAATTGATTTGATATAGCACTAAAATGTATATCGTTATCAATTGTGAAGCATAGAAGTATTTTTATGTGATATTGATACAGCATCAAAATGTGTATTTTTCGTGAAATATGGATGTAGCTTATGTGTTTTAAGGATGAGTCTCAATCTCATTAAGTTATTTGGCTAGATTCTGAGCCTTGTTTTCAAACTCAAAGTTGAAAAGAAGTGGGAAATGAAATGTAACATAGACTTGAATGTCATGAAACCGTAATGTGATAAGTGGGAATATAAGTGTGGACCATCTATCAAGTGCTGTTATTTTAGTCATTGTTTATAGTTGGTTTAGTATATTTCTACTGGGCTGTGGCTCACCCTATATGGGGCATCATTTTCAGGTACAGGTAGCATGCCACCTCCAAGGACATAGTTTGGGAGGCTAGAGGCAGACAGACTTTTGTTGTTTTGTTATCTTTTGATGTAATACATGTAAATTTCAAGCCAAGGGCTTAATGTGTATTTGAGTTAGCACTCTTTTATTTGTAACCAAGTATTGACTTGGAAAGCTGTAAGCCCGTAGGGCATTTACTTTTGTTGTTAACATGTATTACTTTTTGTAAGGAACTACTCTGATGAATGGAAATGTGTTTATTTCTTATATCAATACATGTCAATGTTGATGTGTTTAATGTTATTATTTTTGAGGGCGTTACATTTTTTGTTACAAAAAAATCCTCCCACTCTCCTGCAGGTCCAAAGCAGCGCCCCTCGTAGAAGTCACCAAAGTATAGTTAATGGTATTAATGGTTACACTTTAGTTAAAAAAAAAAACTACATGAAAGCTTTCTGGCAATATTTGAATGACTAGTAGGTGACCTGTGCAATGCACGAAAATTTATTTTTAAATTAAAAAATTGATTTTGAGTTTTAATATTTTATGTGTAAAAAATTTTAGCAATTTAAAACCAAATACAAATAGATTTTTTAATGACTGATGAAAATTTTTGTCATTGTGCGTAATCCTATGTAAAATAAGCTCGTAAAAATAATTTCTTTAAAAGTAAAAAAAAAAAGAAAGTATATTCTCAGCCTGAAATCAAATTCTCGTTTGTGTTAATCAAATTTATCAAAAATTTTGAATTCCACTTGCATTAAAATATTTTTTTTTTGAAAAAAATAAAAATAACAAAAAATTCTATAATATATAAATTATGACTTGGTTATAATTCATGATATATTATTTTGGTTATTAATCGAAAAGGTCTTTACTAATTTCTTATGTTTTTAGTTATGTTTAAAGTGGTGCATCGGATCTTAAATTATACTTCAAGTGATGTTTGATTATAATCTATTATAATATTTTTATATGACAATATTTAATTATTTTATTGTACAAAAAAGTACATAATTGACTCAAAAGTGAGATTTATGCTTACATCAGTAAAATCGTAAGAGTTATTTATATTGATGCATAAAAAATTACAAATTCAATTCATAAATAGCGTACTCAAAAGGAATCAAGTATAAAATCTCTACAATCTTAATAATTTCAGTTATCGAAAGAGTTCTGATTAATTATGTGATATATTATCATAATTGTAAATTTTTTATTCCAACTAAATTATTTTTGCATATCTTTTTTGGCAGAGCTCATGAATATGTATTATCAAGAATACTATTCAAAATTTTTATTTAAAAATTATTCAAAAAACATTAATAGGTGCCTTAAATATACACAATCATTTTCGATGAATCATTATTCTTTAAAATAATACTCCACATTATTTATCATTTGACATTTATAAATTTATCTTCTAAAAACTTGACAAAAAAAGTTATTGAGTTTCATTATTTTAATTAATCAATATCAAAATTGAGTTAAGTTTAATTAATGTAATGATATAAAATTACAATAGAGTTAATTTTAATTGATGTAATGATATTTTATATTATGATATGTGTTGAGAATAATATTAAATTACCAAAGGGAACGGAAGCAGGAAGTAGCACTAAAATAATACTAAACAGAAAACAGTTTAACAATAACTTCAAATAAACATTAATAAAACTTGCAATTGTTTACCGGAATGAAGCAAGTAGTTCTTCAAAATACATAACTTGTAAACTGAAAACAATTTTTGAAAATATAAAATTACAGAGAAAGCTATTTTCTTGAGGAAGGAATGCTCTCAATTTTTCTAACTCTGCCTTATTCTTGAATGAAGAGGCTCTTTTATAATCAAAAGAGACTACTGTTAGTCTTATGAGTGAATACTGTGAGCCTTGTGAGTGAATGATTCTGACTTGAAAGGAGCATCAGGAGGACATGGGAGTTGTCTGTTGCTTTCGGTGGGTGACTAAAGTTGATGGCTGCTTTTTACTGTGCTGAATTTGTTGGTTGGATGAATTATGATGAATGATGAATAGTAATGTTGACTTTTTGATGAATAGTGAATAGTAAAGTTGACTTTTTTCACTATTCATTGCTTGGAGGCATGTGATCGAGGGAATCAATATAGATATATATATCAGCAGCTTTTCTCAAAAATGAGTATTGATTGAAGCTGATAATTATAGCTATATAGAATCCAATGACTGATTAAGCATATGGGTCCTGAGCATCTTAGAACTCGGGTCCATATGGATTTTGAGTAGTTGAACCTTCAGAAGAGTTTGAACTGTCTGAACCATCTTCTGAACTTCTGTTATCCGAGTCTGACTTGGCTTAGGCCATGAGGAGACGAGCCATTTGGAGGAGCTCATCTTTGGATGACTTGGACTTGGGCTAAACCTTTGATTTGGACTTATCCTTTGACTTGGGTTGGTCAGTATTGGGCTTTGTTGACTTGGATTTAATTTTTGATTTGGATGACTTGGGCTTAGACGAACTGGATGATGGGTTTCCAAGATTGACTGGAGGAAGTTGGCTTCCTTGTGTTAATGGAGCAGTTGGGTTCTGCTGAGCTTTAATCATGGCAGGTGTAGGGGCATGAATGTTGATTGGGAATTCAGTTTGAACAATTTCAACAATTCGTGGAATCTTGAAATTATCCCACCATTTAACCATGTGTTACCGGTAAATAACATCATCAGAAATACCATATTGCCATTTGAATATCCAGGGGATTTTGTATTTGGATATAAAAATAAGTAATTGAGGGAATTTCCTTTACTGGGGAGTGAATGAGAAAACAGTGGAAAAATAGTTGACTTGATCCATAATGACTGATGGGAAGATTTCTGAAATGGCGCCATACTGAGTCCACCATCGCAGAAACCAGGTAGGTAATTCGGATTTGAACTTTTGATCAAATTGAAGAAACCAAGAGTGACTGTTTGACTCATTTTGATACAAGAGGACTTTGAACCAAGTGTCAATGTAATTATAGTAATTGTATTGAATTGAATGACCAGGCAGATCTTGTCGTTGATAAGGAGAACCCCAATCAACCAGAGAAACAAAGTTGTGAATATAAAGTGAATGGTACATAATTTTACTTGTGTAAGTGCGATCATAAATGGGTTTAATCACAATTGATTGATGGTTGAACAAGATGTCTTTGTAAAAAGTAATTTTTTTTTTGGATGGAAAGGAATAAAATGCCATCCAGGAGGAAAATAAGATTTAACCAGATCATGAACAATATGACTCTTTGGATGACTAGGTTGTTTGAAAAAGAGATTAGTAGTGGTGGATTTAATATAATCAGATTGGGCTGATTTAATAGGATTAGGAGGGTATGGAGTAACTGCTTGACTAGATGAAGCAAAAGGATCAGTAGCCAAAGCAGATGTATAACTAGGTTTAGGAATGTTACTAAGAATTTGATAACGGTTAACCAATTCAGCAGGATGGTATTTCGTTACTAACTCTATGGGAGGCGGAACAAAAGGTTGACTAAAAGGGACCAAGGCTTTGGAAGGAGGCCGTGGACGAGACATCTGTGAAATAGAGGAGATAAATTAGCATCCACTGAGGATATCTAATTGATCAATATGTTCATGTAAACAGTTAATATAATGAGAAAGTTGTTGTTTCTGAGCTTTAATCCGATGAAATTGTATGTACTGAGCTCTTTTAGTAGGTAAATGGGTTGATTTGAGAAAGGCAAGGCGGCGAGCAGTATGTTTGATTGAGGTTTTATAGTGTTTAATTTGGTGTTTATGGTAAGGAATAGAGGGAATGGGCATAATGTAACTCACTATCCACCCTGTAAAAATTCTCAGGTAAGAAAATCAGGAATAGAATTTTGACAATCAGGTATATATTCAATTTGAAAATAAAAAATACTTAAAATAGATTGCCAACGAGCAAAAATTTGCTTACTAGCAAGATTTTGAACATCTTTTTTTAAAACATATTTAGCAGATTTGCAATCAACACGAAGTAAAAATTTTTGATTTAAAATATCATCTTGGAATTTACTAATACATAAAACAGTAGATAGAATTTCTTGTTTAACAGTACTATAATTCTTTTGTGCTTTATTCCAGACACCAGAATGATAACGAACAATTTGGTCAGATGACTGAGGAGTAATTTTCTGGAGAAGGATGCCACCATAACCAATATCAGAAGCATCAGTTTGAATAATTTTGAATGAGTTTCCAGTAGGAATAACAAGACAAGGAAGAGACTTGACATATTGTTTAACCTGTTTAACAATAGCAGTATGAGTAGAAGACCAAGGAGGAGGATTGTCTTTTAACCGATCAAACAGAGGTTGACAAGTTTTCCTAAGATCTTTGTAAAATTCAGCAATATAATTCAGTGATCCTAAAAAACGTTGTAGTTGAGTTTTATCTAAGATTTCATCAGGAAATTTAGATGCAAATTTAATGGAACGACTAATAGGTAAAATAGTATTCTGGTGAATATCATAACCTAAAAATTTGACTTTGGTTTGAAACAATTTAATCTTAGGAGCAGAAATGACTAGACCATGACTCTTAATGGTATAAAAGAATGCAGTAAGATGTTTTCAGTGTTCACTAATTGATTTTGAAAAAATAAGAATATCATTTATATAAACTATGGAAAAATGACTAAATGGATTGAGAATATCATTCATTATATTTTGAAATTCACTAGGAGCATTTTTTAACCCAAATGGCATGACATTCCATTCATAGTGACCAAAAGGTGTAGTAAAAGCAGTTTTATATCTATCTTTAGGATGAATTTGTATTTGCCAAAAATCACTTTTTAAATCAAATTTACTAAAAATAACAGCTTGACTAAGTCTTTTAATCAAATCTTTTTTATTAGGAATAGGATATTGAATCCATTCTAAAACTTTATTTAATGGTTTATAATTGATGACTAAGCGAGGGACACCTCGTTCTAATTCAGCATTTTTATTTACATAAAAAGCAGAACATGACTAAGGTGATTTACTTGGACTAATTATTCGATTTTTTAATAGTTCATTGATTTTTTTTTTTACACATTTCAAGTAATTCATGATTCATTTGAACAGGTCTACATTTAGTAGAAATTTGACTTTCATGAAAATTCTTAATATATGGTAATGTGACTACATGTTTTTTCCTATGCCAAAATGCAGTAGGTAAAGTAGAACAAACAGTAGTTTCTAATTTTAATTTAAATTCATTAATTTGAGAAATAATAACTGGATTAGTTAATTGTTGATCAATTCTTTTGTAATTAATTTCTTCTTTAAGATATCTTAAATGACGAGTTAATCGATTAATCGTTTGAGAAATAGAACAATCTTTTAATTGATTTAATTATAATATTTCAGGAGGAGATAAGAATTTAAAAGTAACAGGTTGACCTAAAACATGAGTAGTTATTCCTTCACTAGAGGTGGTAAATGGGTATAGTAAAAATATAAATGGTGTTCCTAAAATAACTTTATCAGTCATATTTTTAACCAAAACAAAGGAAGTTTTAAAGCGAACATTATTTTGACATATATGAACTTTAGGTATTTTATATTTAATATGTATTTTACTACCATTAGCAGAAGTTAATTTTTCACGAGATTTTTCATAATATTTAGTAGGGAGCAATCCTTCTTGAATACAATTAAGATCAGCACCAGTATCAATTAAAGCGATAACATCTAATTCAAAATTATTAATAACTATTTTAATTTTAGAATACCATTTTTGAATATGGATTTTATTAAGGAGATTTAATCTATTATCTTCATGATTATGAGATTGAGATTGATGTGATCGATTATCAAATAAAAGATTATCAGGGTTAGAAGGTTCATCAGATTCATGTTCAGATTCATTAGGAGAAACATTATTGGCTTGGAAATCATCTAAATTTTTATTAAGTTTTAATGTTATAATTTCATCTTCTAAATGTTGATCTTTATTTTGTAAATCTTTAATGGTTTGTTTAATCTGATTAATTTCTTGTTGTAAATCTTGTAAGGTAACTTTTTTGTGTTTATTTTTAAATCTTTCTAAGGTTTTAGATAGACTAATAATAGGCTTATCAAACTTAGGTTTATGATTAGTATTGATTAACAAAGATTTTAATTTATCAGTATATTTCTTTTTTAATTCAGAATCTTCAAGTCTACTAATTAATTCAATAAGAGCAGTTTCTTCTTGATTTTGTTTAGTAAGAATAGTAATTTGTTTAACAGGTTTACAACAAACGTCATTACATCCTGATTCTGTATTATTATCAGAATCTTCACTAGGTAAATTGTAATTAAATGAAGTATTAGGATTATCAGAAGAGGAATTACCAACAGATTGATTTAATTGAAAGATTTCAAATAATTGATTTTTTGATTCATCATTAATTTGAAGTTGATTAATTTTATCTTTTAATTTTTGTTTTTCTTTACATTTATTAGAATAATGACATTTTTTACCACAGTTATAACAAGTAATATCTTTATTAGATTTAGCTTTTGGATGTGATTTCTCGTAATATTTCTTTTTAGGTTTAGTATAGAATTTATCATTTGATTTAGAAGGTGAATAATTCTTTTTATACTTGTTTGAATATTTGTAATGGAATTTACTATGTTTTTTATGTGTTTTCCTATGGGAAGGTGCGACAGGAGGTAAACCATATTGTTCACAAAAATTACCTAATTCATATTTAGCCTTATGTTTATCTTTAGTAGCTTTTTGACTGAGTTTAAGATTAATACACATTCTTAATCCTTCTTTTTGAATAGTGCTAATGATATCACCATAAGTTAAATTGTCATATTTAATGATACCAGTAGATTGACTAAGAACATCTCTAATTTTGTGAGCAAACAAACTAGGTAATCCGTTAATAAATTTTTCTTTCCAAAAGATTTAGTACAATCTTCTCTTAACATAACTCTAGAGGTGAATACATCTTTATACCATCTAAAATCACTTAATTTTGGACAAGTAAGGTTACTAAGTTGATCATGTATGCGAGAATATATATTAGTAGGAGTACTTATGAAATGTCTAACTATGGTATAGATTAATGTGTTAACACCATCAGGTTTGTAATAACCAATAGTTTCATCAAAGATTGGTAAATCATTTTCATCTTTTTGATTAGCATGTAAGATTGATTCTCTTTGATCTTCAGTAAGGTATTTTTCCCACCAAGATTTGAGCATACCGGTAAAACCAGAGATAATTAAAGAAGTAATTTTAGGTTGAGAGTAATCAGGGTAGTTAGTAAGATAACTATTTGCAACCATAGATAAGTGATTTAATTTTTGAAGTATTTGATCTTCACTAAGACCATCAATATTCCATTCGTATAATTTTTTAGCAGATACAGAAAATTGATTAGAAAGATTAGTTTCTTCATATTGGAGGTCAAGTGGAGTAGGTCGAGAATACCAATTTTTAGTAAGAGTAGTCGGTTGAGGTTTAGGATAGTGGAGTTTATTAAGATTAGAAGATTGAAATTGTTGAGCTAATTGATTAATTTCATTATCAGTTGTATCAGTTTCTGATTGAGTAGAAGCCTTGTCTAAAGGTTGGTTTAGGACAGTAAGACCTTTTTCCTTAGATGGTGAAGCTTGTTCAGAAGTAGTTAATTTAGTGAATAGTTATTCTATAGCTTTAACAGTAGAAGTATCTTGAGTGACTAAACTATTTCTTTTAGAACGATTACTGGGTAAGTTAATCAAAGGTTGATCTAAAGATTGTTTAGTGGATGTAGTGTTAGCAAATTAATCATCTAAATTAGTTTCTAGTTTATCTAATTGTTTACCAATTGTTTTTAAATATTAATTAGTATAATTATTTTGTTCAATAACTTTTTTAATTTCAGGGTCAGTGCCAGGCAACTTAAAAGGAGAGGCTGGGACTTCAGATCCTTGATATTCAATAATGATATTAGATAAAGGAGGATGACTAGAGCTAACAGTTGTATTAGGAGAAGTTTTCCATTTATGTTTTGTGATTGTATTAACCTTTTTGTAATAGTTGTCTAAATATTCAAAGAAAGGAGTTTCCATACTATATTCCATCATAAAATTATACCATTTTCTAGTAAGTTTAGATTGTTGAGTAGAATTATATTTAGCACGATAAGGATGTCTTTTAGTCCTATTTTCTTTAGATTTAAATTCAACATGTAATTTATCAAGATCAAGAGGAAAAGATTTACTAATTGTCATTAATTGAGGATTGATTTGAGGTATTACTTCGAAATCAGTTTGAGTAGGGGAATTATTTGATTCAGTATCTTCTTCAGGAAAATGTGTGTGAGTAGAGTAAACAGGTTTACTAATTTGAGAAGTAGTAGAGTTATCAATGCGTTTTAATTTACTATGGGAGGGTTGACCAAGATTAATTTGACTATTTTTTCGGAATAAAGGAGTATTAAATATTTCATCTTCAGTTTCAACATCAGTAGTTATACTAAAAGTACTATGTCTAGAAGATTGACTACGATTAAATTTAATACGGACTGAACCGTCAGTAAATTGTTGAATATCTTGGATATCTTGACTAGTTGTAACGCCCTCAAAATAAACCCATAATATCATACATTGACGATAGAGAAAAAAGATTTCATATTACAATCATCAGAGTATTCTTACAAAAGGTATTACATGTTGACAACAAAAGTAAATGCCCTATAGACTTACAACTTTCCAAGTCAACACTTGGTTACAAAAGGAGAGTACTAACTCTATACAAAATAAGCCCTTGGCTTGATGTACATGTAATACAACAAAAACAAAAAAAATGTCTACAGCCTCAAGCCTCCCAAGCTACGTCCTTGGAGGTGGCATAACACATGTACCTGAAAAGGATGTCCCATATAGGGTGAGCCAACGCCCAGTAGAGATATGCTAAACATAATATGGGCAAGAACTAAAACATTAGCATTTGATAAATGTTTAACCCACTTAAATCAATTCATAACCCATTTCAATTACATGACAAATAAGTCCATGTTTCATTCCTCTTCCCTTTACTTAACCGATTTTCAATTCATAAATATGGCTCAGAACCTGGCCAAACAATTCCTATGAGACCACAGCTCATATCAACAATAATTCTATACTACATAATAGATACACATATTTGCTGTATCAATATTGCACAAAACACTTCCATACTTCACAATAGATACACATATTCGTTGTATCAACACTTCAATGGATACACATATTTGCTGTACCAATGGAGTCCATATCCTATCTCCTCCCAAACAATATTCGGTTTAGGAGCCATCCCATATCTCCTCCTAAACCGTGGAGTACATCCCCTATCTCCTCCCACACAACACAATGCATATAAACACATATCATATATATAATCAATTAATACATAAATTTGATGTATTATTCCAACCGTCATATTCAATGACATATTCAATTGATTAGTTTTAATTCACCTAATCATCATGCAAGGTCTACAACATTCAAGACTATCATCTACCGATAGCCCAAAGTAAATATTTCTAAACAGATAATAAATGCATCAACAGATAAAATTATCCACAATTTCAAAGGTGAGTGATTAATCAATCCAACTCCACCATTCATTCTCATAATTACTTAATTTCATTATTTCCAACTCAATTTCATACTTCCATAACTTTCCAAATTAATTATACAAAATAATTAATCGCAACAAAATTAGGGCTTTTACCCCCTTTTTCTCAATATTGACCCCAAGGCTCAAAATATCTTCAATAACATCAATACCCTCATTTTATGACCCAAAATACACAAATGTGGATCAAAATAACAAAACCCTTCCTTATAACTTTTGAAACCCTAATACCCAAAATTTCCCAACAATCAACATTAAATCAAAATGACTAAAAGCTTATGTCAAAGATCATATACATGAGTAGTTATCCCTACCTCAAATTCAGAGCTCAAAGGAGAAGATGATGAAAACTCAAAGTGCTCCAAACACTAAAATTTTCGGATCAAAATGAAGAGTAAGACCAACTCCATACTTTTTGTAAAGGGACCAAGGTAGAAGATCAATAGATCTAGATGATCTTGTAGAGAGAAGTTGAAATCTAGAGAGAGAGGCTCTCAAATCTGGGTTTTGAAAAGTTAGAGAGAGAAAAAGCACCAAAAAAATGATCCAAAAAGTCGAAATTCGGACTGATATAAAAGTCGCCCTGCTCGAGCATGGAACTCCCCGCTCGAGCGTCAGACACAAACTAACGCTCGAGCGTCGAAAGCGTCGCTCAAGCGCCGGATGCACACTTCCAGAAGTTTTGCAGACCATGGTCCCCACTCGAGCGTCAGACTCCCCGCTCGAGCGGAGGAACAAAACCAAAAGGTCCCGCTCGAGCGTCCGATGACCTGCAGAGAAAATACTGGAAGATGGATATTCATGCTCGAGCGTCCAAACTCCCGCTCGAGCGGAGAAGCAACAACAAAGGACCTGCTCGAGCGCCAAAAGCCCCGCTCGAGCATGAAGGCCAAATTCTGGGCATCAATTTTTGGTTTCAAAGCACAACTAACCTGTTTCAAACCTGCCCAACACAACCCAAGACTCAAATGCAAAGAGTAAAGGATGGAAATGAGAATGAGACAACAATACATCCACGGAACCGAGTCTGGAATACAATAAATAAAGAGAGGAAAAACCAGGATCACTATAAGTGGATTGTTGTTGATTATGTTTGTAATTTTCATTGACCGTAATCCATTGATCAGGGAGAGTAATATCTTTCCATTCTATCATTTGTGGGATATTTATATTAGTATCATTGTTACTAGTTTGAATCAGTAATGTTTTATCCTTAGGACTTTTATGTAAACCTTGAACATTTAAATTGGTTTTAATACATTTATAATGGACACGGTAAATTAAAGCAATATTATGAGTTTTTTCTTTCATATTAGTAAATGAACCATTTAATTGAATATTTAAAATTAATGCATCTAATATGTGTGGATCTCTAAGATTGAGTGTGAAATCAGGAAAACAATTAAAATAAATAGGTCCTTTGTGAAGACTAGTTTCCACCATACCCATTAAACTATCATTATAATCAATAAAACGAGCATCTCTTAAACATAATAAAACAGAAGCATTTTTACCTTGTGGAGTTAATGGTTTGATTCCAGCTTGAATTAATCCTAAATGAATAAAATTGTGACTAGTTTTTAAATGACGTTTAATAGTGTTAGCATCAAATAAGTGACAGGTTTCTCTAGGCTTTTCTAAAGCATAAACTTGTTCTAATGTTTTAACATGCAGATTAACATTAAAAGTAGATTGTAAAAACGTAGTTTTATAAATCTCTTTAACTGATAATTTTGGTATATTCCAACTTAAATCCAGTTTATCATTTTGTATTTCTAATTCTTCTTCATTAATTACTAATCCTTGATTAGGTATTGAGGGCAAAGTTGTTGACCTAGAACTGATTGAAGAGTTACTTCTAAATAATCGACTCATTTTTCTTTAATTAAACTGTTTTAAAGGAATCTTAATACATTGTCTAAATTTATCATGTTTTCACATACTAGGCTTTCACACATACCCATTTCGGAGGACCCCTAAAATCCAACACTGCCTAACCAAAGGACTGACCAAGGACAGGGACAAAGATTGGATGGCTAGTAACAAAGTGGAAAACACAGATATAAATTTGACAGATTAAGATGACTGGAAATAGATTAACAGACAGAAAATAGAGTTGACTCAACAGAAGTAGCAAAGCAGTAAGCAAAAAATAGCAACATAACTTGGCTTTGATACCAAAGGGAACGGAAGCAGGAAGTAGCACTAAATTTGATTTAAATTATTTATTTTAATAATCTTAGCCTTATCGTTCTATAAAAGTATTACTTGAATACTTATATATAATAAATTTAGTTAAATTATTTGTGGTGGCTCGAGCGACGATGGCTCTAGCAATGACACGATGGCTCTAGTCATCAGCTCATTTTCTTCATGTTTTCAAAAGATGTTTTGAGTTCATATCTTCGCTCACATCTCTTTTCGGGCATCCTTAGACATGAATTATGAATTATTAAGGATTAATAACCTAAGAAACAACATAAGTAAGTGAATTAGGAAATATGAGACTAATCTGAGCATGTGGTTCATATGTACAAGTTATGTGAAATGGATTGAATAAGAAATCAATGTAAGGAAAGCTAAGCCATATTATCCATACGAATGTGTAATGATAAGATATGTTTTGTGTTATGCACGTTTGTATTTGTAGGTCAACGTTCGGAGATTGATCAATTGTTTCTGGAAGCCCAGTATGAGTAACGTTGTTATAAAGATATGTTCATATGAATTATATTCAATATGTTATTTGATAAATTATGATTTTTGAAATGATATTTTGTTTAAGTAAACGAATGTCTTATTTTTGAATCTACTATGGCATCCAAAGAAAGTCCAAAGTCATGGGGGACAACATGTCAATGCATGTCTATCACATATATGTGATTACGAGATCTTGTTAGTTATTTGACCAAGTGGTGTTATGTTGATAATCGGTGACCGGGACCGATTACTCTAGTCGAAAGATGTTATGATATGTTCTATTAGATGTACCATTATTATGTTCAGATATGAGTATGATTATGTTATGATTTGTTTTATGATTATGATATGTTCGGAATTCGTTCACTAATTTCTTTACCTTAATGTTATTCACTGGGTTTTAACTCACTGTTTATATATATATATATATATATGTAGGTGAGCGAGTGCAAGATCAAGTCTAATGGCACTTGTCTGGATCTACGTTTTTGTCAGCCAACTATGCGCCTCCCGTGGAGGGTTTGGATACGTCAAGTGGCTAAGGCTATGTGATTGAGAATCTAAGTTTTGTTTTCTTCTGTCATGTTTGAACGAGTTTTTGTTTATTTTGTGTATAGGGCTAAGCCCCTTTTGTCCTATCTGTATTATATGATGATGTCACAATATATGTATATAAGATTGAAAGATTTTTTGTTTTATATAAGTCTGCACAGCTCAATGGACGATGTATGTTTTTATTTTACTTCTGCTGCCCTTATATTGTGATTCGGTTAAGAGGCTTTTGATAATTTTAAGATTATTGGTCGGTCATGATGCTGAACCTATAGGAGTAGGTTTGGGTCGTGACTTTATTTTGATAATTTTAGTTCTATTGTGTTATAAAAGTGTAATTATCATATAATGATTTTATATGATATATACATATATATATATATTAAATTATAAGATAGTAAAATAAGTACTCATTTTGATATTAAAAATAATAGTTAAATTAGAAAGACAATTAGTAATATAATACTAAAAGTGATTCTAATTATTTAATTTAATTTGTATTTATTTAGAAAATAAAAAAATATGTAGAAATAGAACTACACAAAATTTATTTAAAAGATTAAATATAAATATATTGTGATTGGATTAAGAAGAAAATGAATAAATTAATTATGTAGAATACTGATTCTTTTTTTAATATTCTTTTTGAATTATTCATACATATTGTATATAGGTATATAAAATTTAAATTAAATATAAATGTTTTGTAATAAATAATTTCATGTTAAATAAAAATTAAATATAAATTAATACTAAGACATGAATAAGATAGACAATAAGATAGACACAAAAATAAAAAATATAAAAGAAAATTAATTTGATTCGTGCGATACACATAATTAAGCATATTCTGTCTTATTTATTTATTTGTATATCAAGATAAATTTTTTTAAATATCATAATAATTAAATTAAAATATCAACTATATAAAAGAAATTTGACAGTGATAAAACTGAATACACAATGAAAAATATATAAAAAATAAATATTTCTCAAATAAAGTACATATAAATTGGTTATTATATTTGAAATTGAATTTGTATAGAATTTTATATATAAATGGAAAAGATATGGTAATATGATTTTTTTAGGAAAAAAAAGAAGAAGCAGCCTTTAGAATGTGTCATATAGGAAAAATAAAAACAGTACTTACATATATAAGGGACAAAGTGGTCTAATCTCAAAATGAATTTAACCTAAAAAAATTCCAAAGAAATTAGAGGCGCAAATAAGCATGGGCCCATTTGTTTCCCGATTTAGCATGCCGGACTGGATTGTTAGTGATGAATAGTATATCAATATCATGTTTGTTTTAAAAATGGAGGTTCGAATTGGGAGTTCTTTCGGATTCCAAAAAGTCTTGGATGAACGGACTAACAGTTTGAGCGAGGAGATGCTATTCAAAAATAATCAATTTGGATTAGAGTGTTACCGGTCGGCCAATGAACCGAGGAAGTACAATTTTTTTTTAAATTTTTTTTTATACATGTGTGGCCGCACATATTAAACATTAATATTTGTTTCTTTGTTTTTTTTTAGTTAAGTAAAAAACATGATTTTTATTTGTTTTATTACTTTATATAAAAATAATTTAACAATTCTCATGCAAACAGTTATCATCAAAATTCTTTCACTAACAATTCTTTAACAATTCTCATACTAACATAGTGAAAAAAAAAAAAAAACTATTCTCACCCTAACAATCACCTCACTAAAAACTAGGGGTGTGCGTGGTGCAATTTGAATAGTTTAAGAATAAAAGTAGAAACTGAACGACGAATTATAATTCACAATATAATTTTTTGTCAATGGTGAATATAGATTTTAAAATAAATTGTTAATACAAATCTGCTTCGATCAAGTAACTATCGATATTTGATCAAAATAATTTTTATAAAAATAAAACATCCAATAAATTTTACATATTAAACAATTTAAATTATCAAAAAAAATTCTTCATAAATCTCACAAGCCTAACAATATTATCTAATTCACTTTATAAATTGGAGACAAGGCTGATAATTTTTAACTTATGCCTCGTTTGGCAAGTGACTTTTTTAGTCAAAAAGTCACCAAAAAAAGCAAAAAGCCAATAACTTATATCAAAAAGTCAAAGATTCCATTTTCTCTTTACTTTTTCCATATCTTTTCTTAAAAAGCTAAAAAATCATCCTAACTATACTAATTTTTTTTACATCACATTTTAATCAAAAAATCAAAAAATTACTAAAAAAACCTGTTCCCTTTAGCTGGCTAACAAACTGCTCCTATACTACGGCTGAAAATAAACGGGCTTGCGGGGTGAGTCAGGTAACGAAAGGACCAAGATAAAAATTAGAATAAAGATTATAAAAAAAGTTTTAGTGATAGGATAAAAAGTAGAATTGACATATGATGTGATGTGGATATTTTATCATTTATCATTGTTGTCGGAGAAATTATTGCCATTTGTGTAAAACGCAAACACTGTGTGTTGAGGCTCACTAGTAGCAATGAACCCAGCAGATGTTGAGTTGCATTTGTTTATGTAGCACCAGATTCTTCTCTCCAAATCCGATCGCCAGAGCGTTGAAATCGAATTCCAAGTTGAATCAAACCCAACATCATCACCATCATCATCATCATCAACAACCAAACCTTGGGCGTTTGGTATTATCCGTTTCACGTATCTTTTTGCAAACAACCAAAATATTCCAAGTGTGAACTCCTTTGTGTCGAGTGATACACCTTTGCAACATTTTGTGAGCTACCTCGCACCAGCATCTGAAGCTATACGCAGGCATACTAAAGAGATGGTCCAAGAGGAAGCAACAACCGCAAGGATTGATCCCTTAGGCGACGACGATGCAATGGACTTGGCAGAACAATACCGTACGGAGCACAGGGAGGGGGAGGTAGCGAGTCAGGCGGTGCGGGCTTTCCCTCGGACAATAATTTCGGCCACGAGACTGATTAGTCAGGTGGAATCGGACCATTGGCACACTAAGGTAAACAGATCTGTACTGACCGCGGAGAAGTTGGAGGGAATAAGGAAGAAGTACCAAATTCCCTCGAAGATAGGGCTGAGGCTGCCTACATCGACGGAGAGGGCGTCGGATGTGCGGCCGGACGAATTCAGTCTGTACGAGGAGGCGTTGCGAGGGGGTTTGAGGCTACCTCTCCCCCAAGTGGTGGTGGAAGTGTTGAATAGGCTAGAAGCGGCGCTAGGACAACTGATGCTGAACGCCTGGAAAATAGTCATGGCGTGCGCGAGTTCCTGGCAGCAAGCGACTGGAGGGATGGCCATGACTGTAGAGGAGTTCTTCTGGTGCTAGTAGGCCTCCGGTCAGCAGGAGACTTGGGTGACGCTGCAAGCAGTAGCGGGGTGAGGTCTGGCGGCGGGTCTTCTATCTTCGGTGAAGGGATGGAGGCTAAGATGGTTCTTTGTGACGACGAACACAAGGGCGGGAGTTCGCACCACGTGGAAGGTGCCAACCAAATCAATCGAGCCCAAGTTGGACAAGGTGGTTGAGGATCGAGTGAAAAGGGTGAGGGAATGGAGAGAAGAGAAGGGGGTGAGGTGGGATGAGCTAGTCCTACCTTCCACATTGTTCGCCCTGAAATTGGGACCGCAACCATTGGGGGAGGACCCAACAAGGGAAGAGCTGGAGGCGCAGAGGAAGGCAGAGGAGGAGGAGGAGAAGAGACTGTTGTCCCGAGCGGACAAGTACAAAGAGACACAGTTGGGGCCCGCTCCAAAACCAATCGCGAGAAAGCGAATCCGACTACGCCCGAAGATGCTGAGGGGGAAGGATCTGGGAGGCTTTGAGTCGTGACCGCCCCCAGTGGATCCTCTGAAAGAGAGGAACAAAAAGGATATGGAGACTTTGAAGAAAAAGAAGAAGAGAGTGAGGGAGAGTGAGAGGGAGCCCGCCTTGAAGAGGAGGAAGGAGGTGACGGCGGAGGAGACCCCTGAAGTGGGGTTGAGGGAAACAGCAAAGGGGGTGGAGAGTGGGGCGACTGGCCCTGAAGAGCAAATGGAAAGTGGGGCGATCGGCGCTAAGCAGAGGGCAGAGCCACAGCCTAAGGAGGGTCTTGTGCCCCAAGAAGAAGGAGAGAGGGATGGGTTGAAGACCGCCTTCTACCACGTCCCAGGGGTGTCTAGGCGAGTAGAAGGAGAGGGAGAGAAGCCAGGATGGCTACAGATCGCCTCTTGGGGGTAGTGGAAGACGCAGCCGTGCGCTCGGTTGTTGGTTTTACTAAGGCTGAGCTGCTAAAGGGGTTATGCTCTGCCCAGATGGAGGTGACTGCCTTAGCAGGAGCCTTGTTGAACAAGGCGGCGGCGGCGAAGGGCGAAGTGAGGAAGGAGAGGGAAAAGTTGGGACAGGTAGAGGCCCAGCTTGAAAATTTAAGGAGGGAGGCTACAGGTTGGCGGAAGGCCGCGTGAAGTGTGTGTGCTAGGGGGTTGGAAGAGGCTCAGAAGGCCAAGAATATGGGGGTGTTGGCGTTAGTGCATGGCAATGTTGCCGACCGTGCCCAGACTGAGCTGCTTGTGGCCAGGTTGGAGCTGGAGGACGAACGCCGCAAGGTGGTGTCGCTCGAGTTCCAGCTGGTTGGCGAGCAGAAGAAGCTAGAAGAGGCCTAGAACGCTTGCACCGTCGCCAACGAACGGTGGGATGAGGCGATGACTTGTAATGAGGATTTGCGCGCCCAGTCGATCAAAGAAAAGGAAGAAGCAGATCTGAAGATCGTGGGGTTGGAGAAGGATCTAGCAGATGAGCGTGCTAGGGCAGCGACAGAGAAAGCGGGGTTATAGAAGGAATTGGAGGAAGAAAAGGCTAAGGCAGCCTCTGAAAGGGCAGCATACCCTGACTTATGCGTCGCAGCAGTAGAGTAGTTCAAGGGGTCTGCTGACTTTCAGATGGCTGTCGACACCGCGATCGCCAACAACTTGGTGAGGGAAGGGTCTGGGGGGACTGGCCCGTCGGGGGCGACCGCTGGGAGTAGGAGTGAAGAAGAAGTGATCCAAAGCTTCCAGTGGTCAGACTTCTACAAACACGAGATGGCTAAGTTCTGGGACAGCGGCTGGAAGATGTTTAAACGCAAAGCAGAAGAACTGTTCCCAGACTTGGACTTCGGCAGTGTAAAGATTGACGAAGACGACGTGGCCCAGACGCCTTTAGATAAGGGTGTTGAAGAAGAAGACCTCGTCTTAAGTGAAGAGGAATGATTGGTGCAAAGAAAATTGTACTTAGAGTTTTGGTTGTTCTGTTTTGGTTTTTTTTTTTGGAACTTCTGTAATAGACTTATGTATAAGTTTGTGAATGAATAAAATTATGAGTTTTTTTTGTGTTCTTATGCTATTGTCTGTATTGTTTGAGGATCTGCAAAGAATGAAAGTGGTGACTTACACAGGGCTTGTGTATAAATTATTGTGAAGTTTAAAATGTAAGAAAACCTCAACGCAGAGTGAAATTTAAAATGTAGGAAAACCTCAAGGTAGAGTGAAGTTTAAAATGTAAGGAAACCTCAACGCAGAGTGAAGTTTAAAATGTAAGGAAACCTTAACGCAGAGTGAAGTTTAAAATGTAAGAATGTTAAAAACGTGAAGCTATGAATCACGACCCAGCAAGGAGCCAGTCTGACCTGGAAAACGTTAAACTGGAATTTGACTAAGTATGGCAACTATGCCACAATCATGAAGTTGCAAGAATGGCCTTGGCCGAGCGCTTCATTCGTGCTCAGTTCAGGTTGGGCCATGATTAACTCGGTCAGGCTGTCTCTTCAAGTAACTCAGTCTGGCTGCGCTCTTCATGCTCAGCCTGGCTGAGGCTTTAAGTGACTCAGTCTGGCTGAGCTCTTCATGGTCAGTCTGGCTGAGGCTTATCGTGCTCAGTCTGGCTAAGGCTTTAAGAGACTTAGTCTGGTTGAGCTTTTCATGCTCAGTCTGGCTGAGGCTTGTCGTGCTCAGTTTGGCTAAGGCTTTAAGTGACTCAGTCTGGCTGAGCTCTTCATGCTCAGTCTGGCTGAGGCTTGTCGTGCTCAGTCTGGCTGAGGCTTTAAGTGACTCAGTCTGGCTGAGCTCTTCATGCTCCGTCTGGCTGAGGCTTGTCGTGCTCAGTCTGGCTGAGGCTTTAAGTGACTCAGTCTGGCTGAGCTCTTCATGCTCAGTCTAGCTGAGGCTTGTCGTGCTCAGTCTGGCTGAGGCTTGTAACTGAGTGCTGCAATCAAAACGTTATTGAGGTACCACACAGATAATTGAGATATAAGATTGTTGTTGTGTAAAGTGTAGTCTATTTGATCAGAAATTTACATCATGTGAGAGAAGAAGAAGAACATCCAAGTGTGTAAATTGCCAAAAAAGAAAATACAATAACTGATCAATACAAAAATAGGGATTTATCAAAAATATCGCTTCAAGTGTTCGGCGTTCCACGGATGGGGGGAGGTCTCGGCCTTCCATGTCCTGAAGTCGGTAAGTGCCTGGACGAGGTCTGGCTTTGACAACGTAAGGTCCTTCCCACTTGGCTGCCAATTTGCCCTCAGCCGGGTTTTTGGTGGTAAGGGTTACTTCGCGCAAAACAAGGTCCCCACGGCGAATTCCCTTGGTCGGACTTTGTGGTTGTAATGTGTTCTCATTTTTTGTTGGTATGAGGCTTGTCTGACAGCAGTGGTTTCTCGGAGCTCTTCAATTAGGTCTAGGTCTGCCCGGCGCAACTCCTCAGTTAGTTTCGGATTTGGATGTAGAATTCTTGGGGTAGGCAGATCGATTTCCACTGGGATGACCGCCTCAGCGCCGTATGTTAAGCGAAAAAGGGTCTCCCCAGTGGGTGTTCGAGCGGTAGTGCGGTAGGCCCAGAGTACATTCGGTAATTCCTCAGCCCAGAGTCCCTTAGCAGCTTCCAGCTTAGTCTTGATGATCTTGAGAAAAGAACGGTTGGTAACCTCAACTTGGCCATTGGCTTGGGGATGACCTGGAGAAGAGAAACATGGCTAGATTTGCAGTTCTGCACATAATTTTCTGAACTTGGCATTGTCGAATTGTTTGCTGTTGTCGGAGACGATGGCTTAAGGGATGCCAAATCTGCATACGATCGACTGCCAAATGAATCTAGTTGTGTTCCGCTCAGTAATTGTGGCAAGGGGTTCTGCCTCCACCCATTTAGTGAAGTAATCAATGGCGACAATGGCGAATTTAGTTTGGCCTCGACCAGTGGGCAATGGGCCAACTAGGTCGATCCCCCATTTGGCAAATAGGTAGGGACTGCAAAGTGTGATCAATTCTATAGGAGGAGCATGGGGGATGTTGGCAAAACCTTGACACTTATCACATTTGAGCACGAAGTCAGTCGCATCTTGATTGAGAGTAGACTAGAAATAATCAGTGCGAAGTATTTTGTGGGCTAGGGACCAGGCGCCCGAATGATTACCACAAATACCCTCATGGATTTCCCTCATCACGTAGGTTGCTTGAGTAGGATTGAGGCATCTAAGGTATGGGCGTGAAAAACCACGTTTGTACAAGAGGCCGCTGACAAGGATGTAGTTGGACGACCGGGCCCTGATTTTGGCGGCCTGCTGTTTGTCGGCTGGCAGTTCCCCCGTTGTCAGAAATAGAGAGATGTCCGCCGCCCAAGGAATAAGTTCATTTTGGAGGAAGTAGACTTACTGTTGGTTTGGGGAAATGGCAGGGTGGGCCAGGTACTCGAGGCAGACACCATGACTGAGGTCTGACTGGTCTGCCAAAGCCAACTGAGCCGTTTCATCTGCCTTAGAGTTTTCCGTCCGAGGGATGTGCTTGATGTGGAAATTATTGAAAAGGCAAGCAAGAAGGAGTGCAATATCCCTATAAGCCCGCATTGTGTCATCTTTGGAATCGAATTCCTTCGTGATTTGTCCGACAATGAGCTGGGAATCACTGAACACTTGGATATGGCTGACACCAATGTCTCTGGCGAGGCGAAGACCTGCAATCAATGCCTCATATTCAGCTTCATTATTGCTTGCGTCGAACAAGAATCGGAGAGCACATTTGAAATAACCCCCCTCTGGGGCGGTGAGGATGAGACCAGCCCCACTGCCTTCTTTGCGGGATGATCCGTCGACGTTGAGGGTCCAAGAGTGGGGGTCTTCCGGCTCGGTAGGGGGTGGCAAGGGCGGAGGAGCTATGGTTGGAGTGGGATTAGTGAATTCCAGGATGAAATCGACAACAGCCTGCCCTCTAATCGCCATTCGAGGCCGATAGGAGATGTCAAATTGGCTGAGCTCGACCGACCATTGCATAAGTCTGCCGGAAAGTTCTGGTTGTTCCATTGTCTTCTTCAATGGTTAGTCAGTGAGGACCACTATGGAATGGGCTTAGAAGTAAGGACGGAGTCGTCTGGAGGCGGTGACCAAGGCCAAGGACATTTTTTCTAACAACGGGTAGTTTTGTTCTGCTCCCCTGAAAGCCCGACTGATGTAGTAGACCGGTCGTTGGACAGAGCTGTCTTCCCTGATGAGTGCTGCACTGATTGCGGTGTTTGACACGGCTAAATAGAGGAAGAGGGGTTCGCCCGTGATTGCTTGAGAAAGTAGGGGGGGTTGGCCATGCACTGTTTCAATTACTAAAAGGCCTCTTCGGACTTTGCTGTCCACTCAAAAGTTTGCCGAAGAACTTTGAAGAAGGGAAGGCACTTGTCCGTTGCGCGGGAAATGAAACGGTTAAGGGCGGCCACCCGGCCAGTAAGCCTCTGAACCTCCTTAATCGTTCTGGGTGACTGCATTTCAATTAAGGCCTTGATCTTTTCTGGGTTAGCTTCGATGCCCCGCTGACTGACCATGAAACCTAAGAACTTTCCAGATCCTACGCCGAAGGTGCATTTCTCCGGATTGAGCTTCATTTGGTGCTTTCGTAGGGTGGTGAAGGTCTCTCGCAGGTCGACCAGATGATCAGTGGAGAGCTTGTTTTTGACTAGCATGTCGTCGACATATACTTCTATGTTCCGGCCTATCTGGTGATGAAAGATGGCATTGACCAACCATTGGTAAATGGCTCCAACATTTTTCAACCCAAATGGCGTCACACGGTAATGGTAGGTGCCTCGGTCGGTGATAAAGAAGGTGTATTCCTCGTCAAACGGGTGCATCAGAATTTGGTTGTATCCAGAGAAGGCATCCATGAAACTAAGCATTTGGTGGCCGGCCGTGGCGTCAACCAGCAGATCTATGCGAGGAAGATGATAGCTGTCTTTGGGGCAAACTCAGTTGAGGTCAGAGTAGTCGACACAGAGTCGTCATTTACCATTATTTTTGCAAACCAGAACCACATTCGACAACCATCTAGGGTAGTCCACATTTGTGATAAACTGTGTGTCAAGAAACTTATCTACTTCAGAAGCAATAAGTTTATTGCGCTCCGGGTGAAAGATGCGCTGCTTCTGGCGGATGGGTCGGAAGTGGGGCTCAATGCTAAGACGGTGGGTGATGAATGAGGGGTCAATACTTGGCATGTCGGAGTGGGTCCAGGCAAATACGTCATTGTGCTCAATCAGAAGGGCGGTGAGGTCGGCCTTAGCCTGGGAGGATAGTTGGCTGCCGATCTTGGCAGTTTTTGTCTGGTTGGTGGGATCGATGAGGACCTCGACAAGCTCTTCAACTGGTTCCCCTCTAACTAGTTCATCCTCGTCTCTTACGTCGAGTCCTTCAATGATCATGGCCTCCTTGAGCTTGACCTCTTTAAGTGAGGCAACATAGCATTCCCTGGCCACAGTCTGCTCTCCCATGACCGTGCCGACCCCAAGATCGGTGGGGAACTTGATGGCAAGATGGAAAGTGGATGTGATAGCTTGGAAGGCATTTAGGGTGGTGCGACCAAGGATGATATTGTAAGCAGAGGGGCAGTCGACAACAAGGAAGGTGAGTAACTTTGTGGTCTGCCGCGGGTATTTGCCGATTGTGATGGGAAGATTGATGGAGCCGATGGAGGTCACCCGATCACCAGTAAAACCGACCAATGGGGTTTGAAGAGGGGATAGACTTTCTTCCCCGATCTTGAGCTGGCGGAAGCAGTTTAAGAAAATGATGTCGGAAGAACTGCCGTTGTCGACGAGAACCCGTCTGACCTTGTAGTTGGAGAGGAGGGTAGAAATGACGAGAAGGTCGTCATGGGGGTATCGGATGCCTGTACAGTTGGCGTCCGTAAAGGTGATAGGCTCCGTCCACTGCTTGGGCTGTTTGGAGGGTCGGTCCAATGTGGCAACTTCTTTGTCTAAGCCTTGCCTTATTTTCCTGAGTTCTGCCTGCTGGGCCGAGCGAGATGGTCCTCCACAAGCAAGCCTACCAGCAATGACTTTGATTTCTCCGACGGGTGGGGCGGGGTTACCTTGTGCCCGGGGTTGCTGTGGGGGGCGATCATGACCTTATTTGGGTTGTGCTGGTTGCCGTGGAGGGGTGCGCTGACAGCTGTTTCTGATGGGTTCAGTCCTTTGCCTCTGTTGGGGGCGAGCTTCCGTGAACCGACTGAGACGCCCCTGATGGATCAGGCCCTCGACCTGGTCTTTGAGGTTAACACACTTTTTGGTGTTATGGCCGTGGTCCTGGTGGAAGTGGCAGTATTTGAACTGGTCTCGCCGGTTAGAAGGAGACCGCGACGGTTGGGGCCATTTGAGGGGATGATCTCGCTGAATCTGGTTCAAGACTTGTTTCATGGGGGAGTTGAGGGGTGTGTATCTTTCGAACCAGCCGGGCGGTCGGGCTAACGTTGACCGGTCGGCTCGGGGTGGTCGGTCATTGAACTGTGGTGTTTGGTGAGTGTACTAGGTATTTCTGGTTTCTGAGTCTTTTCTCTTCTCTTTAGGGGTCGGGTTTTTAGCTATTGGGTCTTGTCGGGCGGCTAGGGAATCTTCGGCATTCATGTATTTTTGGGCTTTGGAGAGTAGGGTTGCCATGAAGGTCGAGGGGGGGGGGAAAAAAGGAAATCAGATGACCGTAGACCGGCCATGAAAGCCGTAAGGATGACCTTGTCATCATTTTTCGCTACCTGCAAGGCTTCGATGTTGAAGCGGGTAACGAAATTGCGCGGCGACTTCCCCTCGGTCTGACGGATATTGAGGAGTTGGGTTGCTGGACGTCGCTGGCGCTAGGCTCCAATGAAATGGCTGAGGAAGGAGTCACTGAGGTACTGGAAAGTGGAGACAGAGTCTGCTGGGAGTTGACTAAACCAAAGTCGAGCCGACCCCTTAAGTGTTACGGGGAAAGCCCGACACATGATTTCGTCGGAGAATGCATGGAGGATCATAAGGGTTCTGTAGGTCTCCAAGTGATCGACTAGGTCCGTTGTACCATCGAAAGAGTCGATGCTGGGCATTTTGAACTTAGGGGGTAGAGGTTTGTCCCGGATGGAGGCAACGAACGGCGAGTTGGCCGTGGTGGATGGTTTATGCTGTATGTTCTGCATGACTCCTTGGAGTTGGAGCTTCATGGCTCGGAGTTCTACATCCCAGAGAGGAATGTTGTCACCACTGGAAGGTAGCGGGGGTTGGACGCTATTGGCCTCTCCCTCGGGGGTTAGTACCGGGACGAATGGGTGTGGGGCCCGGGGTGGTAGGTTTATATCCGGAAGGGGAGCTCGCAAGCCTTCCAAGTTGGGTAGGTTAGGCTGGAGGATAGTATGGCTCGAGACTCGTTCTTGGTTGTGTGGAATATCTGGAGGTGGTGGAGGAGGCATAGGAAGGTTTCTTTGGAGTAGAGCATTAATCAGGGCTTGGTTTTGCTCAGCCAAGCGGTTAATGCTGTTGGTGAGCTCGGTGAAATACTGTGGTGGGTTATTTGGATTGGGAGGGTCGGCTTGATGATCAGGAACATTGGGGTGAGAAGCCATGGATCTAGTTGTGACCATCCACCTTCACAAGTGGTAGGAGGGGGTTATTGGGAGAGGGTCTCCGGCGACAATGAGCACAACTGGCGCGCGGAACAAAAACCTTTCCCACAGACGGCTCCAACTAATGATACAGTTTGTTCCAAGTGGAACGGGTCGGACTGATCCATACTCCTCAAGCCTGTGTCCGAATGACCAAGCCCACCGGAAGACCTGCACAAGAGTTCAATGGGGAACGGGGAGTCCCAAACGAACCCTCCAACGAGCAAGTTAGAGAGAGAAATAGAATGTAGAGATGGATTAGAGATAGAAAGCTTAACCTTTCCCTTGTCTTTGACGTCTGCTTATATTCTCTGGTAATCATTTCGTTGTCCCTTCCGACCTGTCACCTTGGCCTAAAGTCTATACTCTAGCTTACCTTGTTCATGGTGAAGGCGTTCTGTCCCGATGGAGAGGGGTTATCGCAATAAATGCTGTAAGGGGCTTCATTAATGGCGATGTGCAGTGGCAATAACTTTGCAGATCTTTGTCTGCTTATGTGGCTTGCCCTTATCTTGCCATGTGTCTTGATGTCATTGGTTCTTATTGCTACGTGGGGCTTCAGCAATGCTAGGCTTTAGTATTTGAGTTATGTGTTGGGCCCTAAATGGTGGGCTGTAATCTAAATGGGCTTACCATGTCAACTTGGTTTCGAAAGAAAGCTTTCATTAGATCAAAGCCCTAGAGAATGGCTGCTGGGAGAATTCACAGGTTTGTTCATTTACCAGCACTAGTTTGACATTTGCAAGAAAGATACCACCCCCGATTTCCAAGCTTAAGGCATTAGGAAGACAATCTTGGAAGCCACACTTGCTCGTTTCTTTCCAACTAGGTACTTTCACTCTTATCCAATTTTTTCCCCTCACTGATTTGGTTTTTGTAATCCTTCAAGACAAGTAAAAATTGAGAGAATTTTTCACTGATTTAATTTGTGGATCAGTTTGGTTTTTGCTTTAGTTTCTTTCTTGTGCAGTCAAACATTCATTCCTTGGTCGGGTTCTATATGAAGCTTGCGCTCAACCTCTTGGTGACCTTTTATATTTCATTAAGGAGACTTCTCAACGAAATAAATTAACTTATACTAGTACATCTACATATAAATTAACTTATTTATCCCTATAAAATTGTAATAGTGCCTCTTCTTCAATCATGTAAAGTTTCTTTGTATCTTTAAAATTTTAAAATTGCTCAATTCTATTCTTTTGAAAAATGTGAATGTGGATTTATAGGTCATGTTAATGTAATTCTCATGATAATTGTAATATTATATCCTACTAATTGACAAGAAAATAAAAAGGTCCCGCTAACAAACGCTTTTGGGACATAAGAAAAAGACAATATTTTTTGAAAAAAGAAACACTTTTCACCTATTTCAAAACACTTTAAATTAATTTTGAAACACTTTTAACATTTTTACCAAGTTTCAAAGCACTTCAGCCAATTCCAACATTAATACCTCGAGGACACTCGTTAGCAATTGCCAAAAGAAAATGAATATTTAATTATTTTATTGCACGAAAAAGTATGTAAGATGGGTTGACTTAAAAGTGAGATTTATGCTTACATCAGTAAAATCGTAAGAGTTATTTACATTGATGCATAAAAAAATTATAAATTCAAATCATAAATAGCGTACTCAAAGGGAATCAAGTTTAAAATCTCTACAATCTTAATAATTTCAGGGAAAATGAGTGGATGCACTAATTAGTGCCACCACTAATGATGTGGCAGTGGGTCCCATCCATTGCCACAATGTTGTTGTGTCTATTTTTTTTTTTTTTTTGAAAAAGTGGGTGCTACATTATTAGTGGTTGCTTTAGAGCACCACTTTTAGTGGTATCTAGCATTGCCCTAATTTCAGTTATCAAAGGAGTTCTGATTAATTATGTAATATATTATCATAATTGCAAAAATTTTATTCCAACTAAATTATTTTTGCATATCTTTTTTAGCAGAACTCATGAATATGTATTGTCAGTAATGCTATTCAAAATTTTTATTTAAAAATTATTCAAAAAACATTAATAGATGCCTTAGATATACACAATCATTTTCGATGAATCATTATTCTTTAAAATAATACTCCACATTATTTATCATTTAACATTTATCAATTTATCTTCTAAAAACTTGACAAAAAAAGTTATTGAGTTTCATTATTTTAATTAATCAATATCAAAATTGAGTTAACTTTAATTAATGTAATGATATAAAATCACAATAGAATTAATTTTAATTAATGTAATGATATTTTATATTATGATATGTGTTGAGAATAATATTAATTTAAAATAAAATTTTAATTTTAATTATTTATTTTAATAATCTTAGCCTTATCGTTCTATAAAAGTGTCACTTGAATACTTATATATAATAAATTTAGTTAAATTATTTGTGGTGGCTCGAGCGATGATGGCTTTAGCAACGAAACGATGGCTCTAGTCATCAGCTCATTTTCAGCATATTTTCAAAAGATATTTTGAGTTCATATCTTCGCTCCCATCTCTTTCTGAGCATCTTTAGACATGAATTATGAATTATTAAGGATTAATAACCTAAGAAATAACATAAGTAAGTGAATTAGAAAATATGAGACTAATCCGAGCATGTGGTTCATGTGTACAAGTTATGTGAAATGGATTGAATAAGAAATCAATGTAAGGAAAGTTAAACCATATTGGCCATACGAATGTGTAATGATAAGATATGTTCTGTGTTATGCACGTTTGTGTTTGTAGGTCAACGTTCGGAGATTGATCAACCGTTTCTGGAAGCCCACTGTGAGTAACGTTATTGTAAAAATATATTCATATGAATTGTATTCAACATGTTATTTGATAAGTTATGATTTCTGAAATGATATTTTGTTTAAATGAACGAATGTTCTATTTTTGAATCTACTATGGCATCCAAAGAAAGTTCTAAGTCATGGGAGACAACATGCCAATACATGTCCATGACATATATGTGATTACGAGATCTTGTTAGTCACTTAACCAAGTGGTGTTATATTAATAATCGGTGACCGGGACCGATTGCTCTAGTCGGAAGACGTTATGATATGTTCTATTGGATATATCATTTTTATGTTCAGATATGAGTATGATTATGTTGTGATCTGTTTTATGATTATGATTTGTTTGGAATTCGTTCACTAACTTCTTTACCTTAATGTTATTCACTAGGTTTTAACTCACTGTTTATATATATATATATATATATGTATGTAGGTGAGCGAGTGCAAGATCAAGTCTAATGGCACTTGTCTGGATCTATGTTTTTGTCAGCCAACCTATGCGCCTCCTGTTGAAGTTCCGGATATGTCAAGTGGTTAAAGCTATGCGATTGAGAATCTAAGTTTTGTTTTCTTCTATCATGTTTGAACGAGTTTTTGTTTATTTTGTGTATAGGGCTAAGCCCCTTTTAACCTATCTATATTATATGATGATGTCACGATATATGTATATAGGGTTGAAAGATTTTCTATTTCATATAAGTCTGCACAGTTGAATGGACGATGTATGCTGTTATTTTGCTTACGTAGCCCCTTATATTGTGATTCGGTTAAGAGGCTTTAAGTAATTTTAGGATTATTGGCCGGTCATGATGCTAAATCTATAGGTGCAGGTTTGGGTCGTGACTTTATTTTGATAATTTTAGTCCTATTGTTGTATAAAAGTGTAATTATCATATAATGATTTTATATGATATATACGTATATAGAAAATAAAAATATATTGTGATTAGAAAGACAATTAAATATATTGTGATTTGATATTAAAAATATAATAGTTAAATTAGAGTGCAATTGATATTAAAAATACAATTAAAGTGTAATTGATTTGATATTAAATATAATATTGTGATTTGATATTACAAATATTAGTTAAATTAGAAAGACAATTAGTAATATAATACTAAAAGTGATTCTAATTATTTAATTTAATTTGTATTTATTTAGAAAATAAAAAATATGTAGAAATAGAACTACACAAAATTTATTTAAAAGATTAAATATAAATATATTGTGATTGGATTAAGAAGAAAATACATAAATTAATTATGTAGAGTATTGATTTTTTTTTTTTTATATTCTTTTTGAATTATTCATACATATTGTATGTAGGTATATAAAATTTAAATTAAATATAAATTTTTTGTTATAAATAATTTCATGTTAAATATAAATTAATATTAAGACATGAATAAGATAGGCAATAAGATAGACACAAAAATAAAAAATATAAAAGAAAATTAATTTGATTCATACGATATACATAATTAAGCATATTCTGTCTTATTTATTTATTTGTATATCAAGATAATTTTTTTTAAATATCATAATAATTAAATTAAAATATCAACTATATAAAAGAAATTTGACAGTGATAAAACTGAATACACGATGAAAAATATATAAAAAATAAATATTTATCAAATAAAATACATATAAGTATTATAATTGAAATTAAATTTATATAGAATTTTATATATGAATGGAAAAGATATGGTAATATGATTTTTTTTTTTAAAAAAAAAAAAGAAGAAGAAGCCTTTAGAATGTGTCATATAGGAAAAATAAAAACACTACCTACATATATAAGGGACAAAGTGGTCTAATCTCAAAATGAATTTAACCCAAAAAAATTCCAAAGAAATTAGAGGGGCAAATAAGCATGGGCCCATATGCTTTCCGATCTAGCAGTTCGGACTAGATTGTTAGTGATGAACAGTAGATCAATATCATGTTTGTTTTGAAAATGGAGGTTCAAACTGGGAGTCCCTTTGAACTCCGAAAAGTCTTGGATGAACGGATTAACAGTCTGAGCGAGGAGATGCTATTTAGAAATAATCAATTTGGATTAGAGTGTTATTGATCGGCCAATGAATCGGTGAAGTGCAATTATTATTATTTTTTTTTACATGTGTGGCCGCACATATTAAACATTAATATTTGTTTGTTTGTTTGTTTTTTTTTAGTTAAGTAAAAACCATGATTTTTATTTTTTTTATTATTTTATATAAGAATAATTTAATAATTCTTGTACTAACAACTATCATCAAAATTCTTTCGCTAACAATTCTTCAACAATTCTCATACTAACATAGTGAAAAAAAAAAAAAAACAAAACAATTCTCACCCTAACAATCACCTCACTAATAATTAGGGGTGTGCGCGGTGCAATTTGAACAGTTTAAGAATAAAAATAGAAATTGAATGGTGGATTATAATTCAAAATATAATTTTTTGTCAACGGCAATGGCTTTGTTTGGAAGGATTTTCAAATCCTGATTTTACCCCCACATTGGAGCATCATGTTTGAATAGAGTTTTGGAACTAGTTTTCCACAACAAACACAAAACTCTGCAGAAAACTCTCTGTAAAGCGCGATTTTTGAATTTTTTTTTTTGAAATTTGGTCTAACCGGTCGTCCTACTGGATGTCCTACTGGACATCCCACCGGTTGTCCGACTGATTGATCGGCTAGTTGACCGGAGCAGTGCAATTTTTTTTTTTTTTGGTTTTTTCAATTGATATGTTAATTTTTATATATTCGAAAAAAATATTTTCCGAATTTGTAAAAAAAAATTTATGTGCTTTAATAGAATTTTGAGTTGCATGTTTGGTTAAGAGTTGTAAGTTTTTGTATCAAATATCAAATGCAATATAAAAATTCCTCACTCAATTCGAAACTCTTTTCAAAACTATTTTTAAAACTCTTTCACCAAACAAATTTTCCACACTCAAATCATAATTTCAAAACTCACAAATTCAAAATACAACTCATACTCTCAAATCATAGTTAGAAAGCTCTACCAAATACAACCATAGTTTTTAAAATAAATTGTTAACAAAAATTTGATTCGATCAAGTAACTATCAATATTCGATCAAAATAATTTTTATAAAAATAAAACATCTAATAAATTCTACATATTAAATAATTTAAATTATCAAAAATAATTCGTAATAAATCTCACAAACCTAACAATATTATCTAATTCACTTTATAAACCGGAGACCAAGCTGATAATTTTTAACTTAGCTGGCTAACAAACCCCTCCTATACTACGGCTAAAAATAAACGGGGCCTGCGGGGTGAGTCAGGTAACGAAAGGACCAAGAGAGAAATTAGAACAAAGATTATAAAAAAAAATTTGGTGATATAATAAAAAGTAGAATTGACATATGATGTGATTGGGATATTTTATCATTTATCCTTGATGTCGGAGAAATTATTGTCATTTGTGTAAAGCGCAGACGCTGTGTGTTGAGGCTCACTAGTAGCAGTGAGCCCAGCAGATGTTGAGTTGCATTTGTTTATGTAGCACCAGACTCTTCTCTCCAAATCCGATCGCCAGAGCGTTGAAATCGAATTCCAAGTTGAATCCAACCCAACATCATCATCATCATCATCAACAAAAGATTTTCCTCTGCACTAGTCGGAGCAACTTGTCAGTTACAGCTATGGAAGCTCCTCCTCAGACCAAACAACCCCATAATAACTCCTTTGAATTCGATGGTTTTCTCTCTAACAAACCCTACAACCCTCCCTCCTGGGCCTCCCATCTCAACCCCATTCCCTCAAACATCTTCTCTCTCGGACACGTATTCATATCCCCTCTGATCTGCTCATTTCAATTTTCATTTATTTCTTGAAAAGATCTTCTTTTTATTTTGTTTATTTATTTTATTTTCTTCTTTCTTCCCAGTTTCCTACTCCAATTCACAAATGGAACCTTCCTAATTTGCCCAACAACACTCAAGTTTGGTTGAAGGTAACTAACTAACCAACTAACTTACTTACTTTTCTATTCTTTTTCATTTGCCCCCTTTTTGATTTAAGTATTTTTACTCATGAGTAGTAGTTGTATGATGCTAGTTTGTTAGCTTTGTCAACTTAATAAGCAAACAAACACCCTTTTGGATTCAATGTTTTTTTTTCTTTTTCTTTTTCTGAATATCAATATGTTGTGATACCTACTTTATGCGCAATAAATAGAGTGAAAAAGCACAAAATGCAACCATAAAGAGTAGGTGCTTTGGATTTGGGCAAGCTAAAAAAAAAAATTTAGTTGTATATAGACCATGAGGAAAACATTCCTTTGAACAACCCTGAATGAAGATATGTTATTTAAACAAATACTCATAGCTATGAAGCATTGATACTTTTAAAAGGGAGTCGTATCCGTACATGGATAAGTATCCGATACTTGGTAAAAATATCCGACACTTGATGTTGATTTTGACAAGCATGGGACACTATTAAGACGTTCTAGGTTATGTATCCAAACTATTAAAAAATTCAAATTGTAATAATTTTTGCATATTGGTAGTAAATTGTTAAAATAAATACAAGGACAGTTTTTTTAATATTTTCTTATTTCTTACCGAAAAGAAAATAGTGAAATTAAAGTAGTCTTTTCTTTTTTAGATTTTATCAACTTAAAGTATCCACTGAAAATAAAAAAAAAAATAAAATTGACTATTGTGTGTTAAACTAGTAATGTCTAATTCCTAAAGAATGGTTTCTCACTATTCTTTAAGTTAATGTATAATATAATACTAAAAATTATTATTATTATTATTATTTTTTCTACTTATCATAGCCATACTCGTATTCAATTTTTTTTAGATTTGTCGTATCACCATATGTGTATCCCATATTTGTATCCATGTTTATAGGATATGAACTACCATCTTGTTGATGTATCAAATGGGTTATAATTTTCTCAAGATTTCTTATATCCAATGCTAGTGTCTTTGGTTCTTCATTTGGCCTGAATGGTTGGTTGGCACTTTTTGTGGTTTGTATTATTTGAGTTTGCAAATAGTGGCTTGAACCCTTCGTCACTTTAAGGAATATGTGTTCTGTTTCATTTTGGCATTAATGTTTCTAGTTTGGGTAATCACTGATCGGTTTCAATTCATATGGTGTGCTTTTGATCAGTTGTATTCATGTGAAATTTTGAGTTGTCGCATATATTTCTTCACTCTCTTGGTTTACACTCATACAAAAATTTGCATTTGTATAGCGTGATGACCTTTCAGGAATGCAGTTGAGTGGTAACAAGGTCAGGAAACTGGAATTCTTGATGGCAGATGCTGTGGCACAGGGGGCAGACTGTATTATAACTATAGGAGGCATCCAAAGCAATCACTGCCGGGCTACTGCTGTAGCTGCCAAGTACTTGAATCTAGACTGTTACCTTATACTGCGCACCTTGAAGGTTACTTATTTTGCATTTTAGAAAAATGTTCTTGTTTTGGAAACAATTTTCTGAAACAATTTCTGCTATGTCTTCATATTCTGCAGGTTCTTGTGGACAAAGATCCTGGATTGACAGGCAATCTCTTAGTTGAGCGTTTGGTTGGAGCCCATATTGATCTTGTTTCAAAAGAAGAGTATGCAAAAATTGGGAGCTTGGTAAATCCATTTTATTTCAGTCTTTCTCTAGACGCACTACGATTGTCATGACCCCAACCCCACATTTGGGGATTGGGACCATGACTGGCCAGTAGCACCGTGCTACCAAAGGCATGAGCTGAACTGAATAGAATGTGCATGTGTTTCATCTTTTAAACAATTGTATTATTAATGGAAGCTTATTGATGAATAATTGTGTATTCATCTCATCAGAACAAGTGTCTATGTCCACATTCCCATTCTCAAATGTATATGCTAAACATAAATATATTACATTACACTTGGTTGAGGATACTAGAAGGCCATCATGTTTCTCCATCGTTGTATTACATCCAAAAGCGACATAACTAGTCTCATTCATACACTAACATCACAAGACTTCCTCTGTTGTACACTAAGTCTTCATAGAAAATGTACAAATTTCCTTCCTACTTGTGCCTCTTAAGATAATTAAACATAATAGAGTGAGCTACAAGCTCAATGAGCTAAGAAGCACGAAGACTTCTACTAAGAATGTGGCATGTTGGTGTCCGACACGTGTCTCCACTTGCCCCCTTCATGGCTTTACCAGTGGGTTTGGGACTTGAACTTTTGGGCTCTGTGCGTTTGTGGGCTGCACATCTCTGTTGGTGTACTTGCACTTATGCATGTCTTTTGTATTTAAGCAAGAAGCTGCTATGGAATCAAAATGATAAAAGTTACTAACAATTGTCAGATATTTTACTGGAAAGGCTACACATATTGAGGAACCACATTGAATTAATTGTTTGTCTGTGTGTATTTTGTAAGTTGTATACCATATAAATGTTATTTCTTTCATCTCTCATTCTCAATGAACCAGAATTCATGTTGGATGAGTAGTCTTTGATTGATTGATTGATAAGTACATGTATTAAAATTATACGACACTTCCCATGCTATTTTTGTTGATTACTAACTGGTACGCTTTGTGTAGCAAATATGACAAAGTTTTCCTTGTGTCTCTAATTTTAGGCTCTTACTAGTTTGCTAAAAGAAAAGTTGGTAAGTGAAGGGAGAAAGCCATATGTCATTCCTGTCGGTGGATCAAATTCTCTTGGAACCTGGTGAGAAAAGGATATGCCTTTACACACTCTGTGCCTTATGATTTTTGTTTTCTATTGGGCAGTACAACTTTCTGAACATTGTGAATGGTCCATTACTGCTACATCAACGGATTAGATTTGACATTTTTTTGCTTAATTTAATTTTACAAACTGGCCTTTTGGCAAACTTTATGGAAAGAAAGTTATCTTCCTGAGGATAATTTGGCATATAACTCATTCACATTTTTTTGGATAAGTAACATATAACTCATTCACGACAATTGCCAAGTCTTGTATTATGCATCAATTGCTATGGGCACGGGAAGCTATGTGTTCCATTGCTTTTTCTTTCAACCATTTATAGAATTCATGACATGTCATCTCAAAAATATTTATTCTTCTGTTTTGTCGTCCAAAGAATAGCAGCAGTGAAAGGCATTGGGTTTAATATTAAGTGAAGTCCTGGTTGCAGCGTTTACTTTTATTTCACAATGAAAAACTTGTATTATAATTAGACCATGAAGAATCATCATGCTTTGTACTTTCTGCTGATAATGTATGTTGGTTGAGTTTTATGGGAAATTTTTTTCATGGATTTGGGGAGGGATTTGGAAAGGGAAAAGGAGAAGGTGTGTGCTCAAATTCATGAACCAAACACAACCTTAGTAGAATTTTGGTGCGGGTGTCTCATAGTAGGCTTGAAAGTTTGGTACTCATATATCCTTCAGATTTTACACTAAATCAAGGAGATACAGCATGGAAAGTTTAAATTGATAAATCTTGTTCACTCCATACACCGTCTTAAATTGTAATCAGAAGTGTTTATTTATGAGACAGATATATGAAGTAGGTGCAGGATTTGTGTCTGCTCTCTCTGTCAAGTCTTGCTAATATTGGTTTGATTGTGAACATTATTGTAATGATTTGTTGTTTCTCTTTCTCATAGTGAGCTTGTTGGTTTACATGGTACCTTATTAGGGGCTTCAGTTGTAACGCCCTGCATCCAGAGACCCAGAACTGCAAACCAGAATAGTAACTTAACATGCCAAGTGATAAGGGATTTATGTCTAAAAAGATTCATTTTCTAGTTAAATATTTAAGGTGACATAACCTGTTTAGAAAAATTAATCATTTAAATTATCGTTCAGTTATGATTGCTATGGAATAGTCTGATGATCACACCCACCCTGTACAAGTTATATACATACATTCTCCAATTGGTCTCCATAAAGTGATAAAATTATACATATTCTCACAAATGAAATAACAAGAATTCTAAAGCAGGAACAAAAGGTTCGGGACCGCCCATAACAGCTCTAAATCCTGTGTAGGACATAGGGTGGAAACCCTACTCGAAATGAGCACTATTTTATGCCTCCCTGCACCTCCAAAATAAACAAATCTAAACTATGCTACAAATACCAAAGTACACTCAAATTACAACAAAATATCTAAGGCAATACATAAGAGTGATTCTTCAAGTCCCAAACACTACTCAATGCTGTTCCTTCGGCTCGTTAAAAAGAAGGGGTTACTTCAACATGCTCAGTAGGAAAAGTCTTTTACGACCCTACATGATATTATGGTGATATATGCAAATGTACAGGTATAACTTACATGAATTTGATACAAGAATAAACCTATCATGTTCTATCCTATATCCATTCTAGTCAACCACCTAGTTCCCATCTAATACAATCCTTAATACTCAATTTAGTTCAAGCTTGACTACACAAGTCCAACACCATCCTAAGTCATTTTCTCACTCATGCCAACTTCCAATCGGGGACAAGCTCCAACTTGGCATGTTAAACTAAGCAAACATATTCACAGTAAATCACGCAAAGCCATTCAGCTCATCATGTCACATAAAGATAAAGGAACTATCACGGTATTATGCATAAATTAATAATGATATGTATGCATACCAAAACAAATACGCAGGCACATGCACATAGACATACATTTCTGGAATTTAACATGAAGATTGTGTTGGTTTGGCTTTGCTCTCGGTTCATATTATTTTCAGTCAAAGGCCATAGTGGGTTGATAAAAAGATTGTCCTTTATTTTTGGTAATTGCATTTTTCTTTTATAGAAAGTGAAATATTTCTTGACTATTTGGACTAAAATACTCTCAAACTCAAGTTTTCATAGCCTTTTCAATATTTTCCTTTGCAACTTCTATGATCTCTGGTAAAAGCTTACATTCAGTGTGTTGATGTTAGCACTTTGCTTTTGATCTCTTGCATCCTGTTTTTCTTATATTGATGTTTCATTGTATATATAAAAGGTTTGATTCTGCTCAGGGGCTATATTGAAGCAATTAAAGAGATAGAGCAGCAGCTCCAGAGTGGGAATAGCGAAGCAGGGTTTGATGACATTGTTGTTGCATGTGGCAGGTTTTGTTCTATTCCATGTATTATTTTTTATGGCTAGAAGCATTTTTTCTACATTTGATTATGACTTTAGCTGTGCATATGTAATAATTAGGCATTGTAACAGTATTTTTATAGATATTTTATTTCTAAGCAAATGAGTGGATTCAATCCCGCAATAGTAACTAATGTTAGGTGAGAGGGGGATTTATGGTCTAGTTTGGGCCGAACAAGATTGGGCCGCGGTATTTGGCTTCAAGATTGTGCCGTGGTTTTGCTCGGTAATGGCAAAGGGCCTGCAGAGCCGAGCTACTTGGGCTCTTTGGTATGAAGGCCGGTCAAGTGAGAGCTCGGCAGAGACGTCCGTGGCCTAGAAGGGCTTCACGGTTCGTGTGTTGCTCGGTCGGAAGGCGCGCACCCATAGCTCGGCATGAAGATTCGTGCCTGAAGCTCGGTAGGAAGGCCTTTGGTTGACCAGAATGACCAATCCCGTGCTCGACGTCGCCGGAATGCGGTCGAGCACGGCTGAAACGAAGCTCGGCTATTGGAAGCACTTGGTCTTGAAGTGCAGTATGGCTGTTGGCGGTCGAGAAGCTGCAGCCCGGCTGCCGAGCTCCCAGTAGAGTGAGCTGGCAGTTGGGTTAGGTGGTGTTCAGCGAGATTTGTGCTGACAGATGGGATAGCAGCACCAGGTGTCGAGAGACTAATGGGAGTAGATTTGGAGCGCAGAAGGTATATAAGCGGGTCTGCGCCCCCCCATACTGGAGATGAACATTTGGTGAGGCATACACTAAACACTCAACTCTCTCCCTTCTCTCTATTTATCCCCTGGTGTGTGTTCTAACTTGATCGTCGAAGGGGTTTTCCGGCCATACACCGCCGGGTAGCTCACCGCCGTTGTGTACGCAGGTGATCGGATAGAAACGGAGCTTGGAAGAAAGGAGTGCGGGCTTGCCGGAATATTTGCTCCCCATACAATTGGTGCCGTCTGTGGGAAGCTTTGTAGATAAAACCTTGTCTTCCAGGCTCGTCCGATCGCTTTCTATGGCGAACAACGAAGAGATTCCGCTGTCCGCCATCGATGGAGTCACTCCGGAGTCGGGCAGACGAAGAGAGGGACACCCCACCATTACTTCGATGGGGGACTTGGAGACATTCCCAGGAGGACAGTCGGGAGACGCGCGGGATAAGCGCGAAAGAAGTCATGGTCATTCACGGAGTCCAGACGGTCACTGGTGGAGGAGAGACTCACACGCCAGACGTCTGGAAAATAAGCTAAAGGACCAGGACGCCGTCATCCGGTGAATGGCGGCGGAGATGGAGGAGCTGAAACGGCATGTCAAAGGGAAGGGTGTAGCTGGAGTGGGAGACCACAGTGAGCGCACCCAACCCTGCCGTTCAGGTAGTCAGAGTCAGCGGCACACATCGTCCATCTCTATTACCAGAAGTTACAAGGTTGGTGATTCCGATGTGCGCGCAGAGAAGTCCAGCGCGCAAGATAGCACTTACCAGCCCTCACGTCCGGCGACGACGTCGAGGTACACCTATTCCGCTTGATCAAAAGATTTGCGGGCAGTCTTGAAGGAACGGGCTTGCCGGCGGGAGGCTCAAAGGGTGCCGGCGTTCTAGTGGCTATCCTACGGGGTTCATGCCAGCGAGGAGGTCGGAATGCCTCAACCCGGCCTAGCGGCGCCACTCCTTGTAGATACAGACTTGGTGAGGTTGAGTGCCACCCCTTTCTCCCTGGAGATAGAAACAACACCGCTTCCGACAGGCTTCCACCAGCTTAAATTCACCCTCTACGACGGAAAGACCGATCCCTACATGCATGTAAGCCACTTCCGACAGGTCATGGCCGGACATAGGCGGAATGACGCACTTATGTGCCTTATCTTCCCGTCAAGTTTAGGCGAACTGGGCCTGAAATGGTTTGAGAGGTTGCCGGAGGGGTGCATAGAAAGGTGGCATCAGCTGGCCGAAGCCTTTGTTACGCACTTCAAAACCAACACCAAAACACCAAAGGAAGTTGATCACCTACTGAGCGTCAAGATGGAACCGAGCGACACTCTCGAGGCGTACAACTCCAAGTACTGGGAAACCTTCAATGAGATCCTAGATTGCCCGGTCAACCTGGCAATCACCCAATATAAGCGCGGTCTCCCAGTCGGACATAGGCTGAGGGATTCGCTTACAATGAGCCAGCAGACATCTATGTGGCACCTAATGCAGCGCATCAATGAGCACATTCGAGTAGAGGATGATGCAGCAACGTCCACCGTGGAGACAACCCTGGTGGCAACAAGCAAGTGGGCGACTGGGTTTTAGGGAAGGTCATGGGCAACGCACTAGTGCTGGGCGAAGGCAAGCTAGGGGCAAACTGGGAAGGGCCTTATAAGATAACCGGGCAAGGGGGCATACCACTTAGAAGATTTGGATGGCAAAGGCATACCCCGGCCATCGAATGCGGCCTTATGTAATTTTTTGAGAAAGGACTTATTTCCCCTACACTTCTGAATGCAAATACTCTTTTTGTCAATGTAATAGAAGTGAATTACTTTTGCTGAAGAGCTTTGTTGTGTCCGAAATTATAGTGGATGAGGGGCCTACTCTTCTGTTCCAGCCGAGATGTTTTACTCCGGCTGATGGGTTGATGATTTGCTCAACTCCGAGGGTCCAGCCGAGATGATTTACTCCGGCTGAGAGTTGATGATTTGCTCAACTCGAGGTTCCAGCTGAGATGATTTACTTCGGCTGACGGGTTGATGATTTGTTCAACTCCGAGGTTCCAGCCGAGATGATTTACTCCGGCTGAAGAGTTGATGATTTGCTCAACTCCGAGGGTCCAGTCGAGATGATTTACTCCGGCTGAGAGTTAATGATTTGCTCAACTGCAAGGTTCCAGTTGAGATGTTTTACTCCGGCTGACGGGTTGATGATTTGTTCAACTCCGAGGTTCCAGCCGAGATGATTTACTCCGGCTGACGGATTGATGATTTGCTCAACTCCGAGGTTCCAGCCGAGATGATTGACTCCAGCTAGAGGAGTTGATGATTTGCTCAACTCTGAAGTTTCAGCCGAGCTAATGTTGCTCGCCAAGAAGGAAGTCGCGGAGCGGACCTTGCTCGCCTTCTTTGGAGTTCCTTGGCCGAGCTGATCTTGTCCGCCAAGAAAGAAGTCGCGGAGCGGACCTTGCTCGCCTTCTTTGGAGTTCCTTGGCCGAGCTGATCATGTCCGCCAAGTAAGAAGTCGCGGAGCGGACCTTGCTCGCCTTCTTTGGAGTTCCTTGGCCGAGCTGATCTTGTCCGCCAAGAAGGAAGTCGCGGAGCGGACCTTGTTCGCCTTCTTTGGAGTTCCTTGGCCGAGCTGATCTTGTCCGCCAAGAAGGAAGTCGCGGAGCGGACCTTGCTCGCCTTCTTTGGAGTTCCTTGGCCGAGCTGATCTTGTCCGCCAAGGAGGAAGTCGCGGAGCGGACCTTGCTCGCCTTCTTTGGAGTTCCTTGGCCGAGCTGATCTTGTCCGCCAAGGAGGAAGTCGCAGAGCGGACCTTGCTCGCCTTCTTTGGAGTTCCTTGGCCGAGCTGATCTTGTCCGCTAAGAAGGAAGTCGCGGATCGGACCTTGCTCGCCTTCTTTGGAGTTCCTTGGCCGAGCTGATCTTGTTCGCCAAGGAGGAAGTCGCGGAGCGGACCTTGCTCGCCTTCTTTGGAGTTCCTTGCCGAAAAAAGTGGATCACCGAGCAAAAAACCTAGCCCGGCCTTGTAATGTAATCCCAGTCACGTTAGCGCAGACGGAATTAAGGGGCAATTGAGAGGGAGATTTATGATCTAGTTTGGGGCCGAACAAGATTGGGCCGAGGTATTTGGCTTCAAGATTGTGCCGTGGTTTTGCTCGGTAATGGCAAAGGGCCTGCGGAGCCAAGCTACTTGGGCTCTTTGGTATGAAGGCCGGTCAAGTGAGAGCTCGGCAGAGACGTCCGTGGCCTAGAAGGGCTTCACGGTCCGTGTGTTGCTCGGTGTCGGAAGGCGCGCACCCATAGCTCGGCATGAAGATTCGTGCCTGAAGCTCGGTAGGAAGGCCTTTGGTTGACCGGAATGACCAATCCCGTGCTCGACGTAGCCGGAATGCGGTCGAGCACGGCTGAAACGAAGCTCGGTTATTGGAAGCACTTGGTCTTGAAGTGCAGTATGGCTGTTGGCGGCCGAGAAGCTGCAGCCCAGCTGCCGAGCTCCCAGTAGAGTGGGCTGGCAGTTGGGTTAGGTGGTGTTCAACGAGATTTGTGCTGACAGATGGGATAGCAGCACCAGGTGTCGAGAGACTAATGGGAGTAGATTTGGAGCGCAGAAGGTATATAAGCGGGTCTGCGCCCCCCATACTGGAGATGAACATTTGGTGAGGCATACACTAAACACTCAACTCTCTCCCTTCTCTCTATTTATCCCCTGGTGTGTGTTCTAACTTGATCGTCGGAGGGGTTTTCCGGCCACACACCGCCGGGTAGCTCACCGCCGTTGTGTACGCAGGTGATCGGATAGAAGCGGAGCTTGGAAGAAAGGAGTGCGGGCTTGCCGGAATATTTGCTCCCCGTACAATAGGTTTTTTGTAATTGGCAATCCCGTTAGACAAAAACACATTCAATTGTAATTGCTCTCGGTTTTTTTTTTTTGGATCTGTGAGGTTATGATAGTTTAGATGCGAATCCAACCCGTGTCGTGTCTGAGTAGAGGAGTTTGTGTTGACTTTTCATATCTTGACTTGAGCAGTCTGTGTTTGCCTCTTCGGTGACTAAGTATGGGGATTAAGTTGCTTGGTCAGCTTGCAGGGGTCGAGGGGGCAGCGCCCAGCCAGAGTCGAGGGGCAGCGCCCTTGAAATCAAGATGTCAAGTTGATGAACCGCTCTAGCGGTGAAGTAGTTCATTCGGTATCTTAGCCTGCATTTTGAGCTGCTGGGAAACATGTTTTACCGCTCGAGTGATAGATGTTGCACACGAGTAGTTGGCTTATATGTGAGCACCGCCTTTAGTCACAGTGTTCGAGCGGTCTTTGCGGCTCTGTTTCATATAAAGTGCATCGTTTGCTCGTTTTAGGGTTGAACATGTCTTGATTCATAGAGAGGAGTAAAAAACGAAGTGTTATATATGAGTTGCCTTGATGTATAGAAGGTAATTGATTGATCAATAAACTACATATTGACAAACATCAAGGGTTATTTTTGTTCTTTTATTCACAAAAAGAGAGAGGTGTTCATCGGTGGATTCTGGAGAATTTGGGCCTGAAGTTTTTGTGGATTTCGGAGTGGCTCATCGTCGTGGATTCGACATCGGCATTATGGATTCAACGTTGGGCAAAGCAATTCTGACGTGAAGACTGTGGTGGAAGAGGCAGATCGGGTTTGGTTCAACTCGAGCATGGATTCGCTAGGTAATTGAGAGTTTTCGTGTGTAATTTCTTTTTGTCTTCTTAGTGGATTATTTTATCGCTTTAGCCCATAGTTTTTTTTATCACAATTGGAGGAGTCCAATTGTGATTTTTTTCCACGTTAAATCGTTGTGCCGATTTGTTGTTGATTATTTGATTGGGATTGCAATTCAGTGTTTAAAATTGAATCATAATCACAAATCAATATCTTGAGGTTTTAAGATTTTTCAACTAAATTTCAAAACAGTAAACCTGAAGGATATCTAAGTGATAGTAGTATAGTATTTGGTGATTGGTTGGTTGGTTTATGATGCAAGTGAATTTTCTAACACGTGTTCAAAAGGACCAAGTATTGCTAGTCTAATGCACAGAGTGGTCTGATTCTGTCTACTTCAAATACAGTTTTGAATCCGTCTGCATGGCTTTGTTGTGCAAATAATGCCAGGGGGTTGGTTTACACATTCTGCCCTTTTCAGCAGCTGAATATATAGTACCATCATTAGGTACAACATTTTTACCAATTTACTTGGTTTTCTTATGGGATGATGCCAATGGTTCCACTAGAAGATCAATTTGTGGTAGGTGCATGTATCTAGGTTGTAAACACATACTATATGCAACTGAGGTATTGTATTGTTTGACATCTCTACAAAAATTTAAAATTCTACTCATGATCTATGGAGGTTATGCACGTTTGGGAAAGTGGAAGATGGTAAGCTGAATGGGGAAAGGGCACGAATAGGCTTGAAACGGAAGGTGACAGATTACTGAAAGTAACACTACATGGTGCAGAAATTTATGGATAAAAGAGAATTGTAGGTTGTATTGTTTGTGGTAAAATTAACAGGCATAAAGTGTAGGGTAAAATGTAAAGAGTTGTACAAGTAGGGAGATTCAATCCTGTCCACTTTTATTGCAGGCACTAAGTGGAGAAGTATATTTTTCGAATCTATCTCAAATTGAATTACATGGGAATCCCTCTTGGGTTACCACCACACATTCATAGGCCGCTGATGAGGAAGAAAAAGTCACGCACCAGGGTTTGTTATGTAAGTACTTGTATGTGCATACAAACATCTCCTGGGGTGTCTCGATGTACAACCAAGGAAACTATGGTGGCTTCTAGCAGACATGGGATCGATCAACATAACCATAACAGAACTATGGCGCTTGCAGGGGCTTCACAGAAGGTAAAATGAATTAGGGACTCAGTTGGCCTACTGGATGGAACTACCCACTACTTTGTCAATGTGGTCAACCAAATTGGAGCAACGAAGATGACCCAGGCATCGGATGGTTCACATCATACAAAACTCATCTGACATCTCCTTCAACTGCAACCAACTCGGCTGATTTGACTCGGCCATTACCTCGCTGAGCTTTACCTCCATTACGACTGAAATCACTCCCCCACCATATTTATAATCAACCAACTAAACTAGATGCCAAACAAAGCCAAAATTATTGAAATTCCCTTGAACTGTAAAATTACTATGAGGCCCCAAATTATGTAAATCTGACTTTCTCCTACCAAAATATATTGCAATACAATATATAGAAAGTATGAATGCAATATGATAGGCAGTAAACAATGTAATTTTTTGGGACCTTAGCATGATATAAAAAAATATGGTAACGAGTGATTTTCGTTTTGAGTGATTAGTAAGGACTGAAACATTGGATTAGTAACATTCTTATGGTTTGCTTCTTGTACTTGAACTATGCAAGTGCTGAAACTTGTTGGCTTTTTTAGAAATCTGTCTTTAAATAGCTTGCTAGCTTGTTGATTGTAGCAATAATACCCAGCTGGGTTGTTTTTTCTTTTGTTTTATTTTATTTATTTATTTTATTCAATTTTAGTTTATTTATTATTTTACTTTCTTGTGTAAAATGGTGCAACCAGACTTCTTAGAACTGAAAAGATTGGGATTGCCTCGGACTCAACAGATACTTCGTAGCTTGACTGTACAGTTATCTAGCATTTTCTTTGCGATGATTATAAGCAAAAACATTACTATCAGAGACTATGCTTAATAAACTGCTGATGTTCATTTATCATGATGTTTTTCTTTGCATTATCTTAGTGGAGGTACGATTGCTGGTTTGGGGATTGGATCATGGCTGAGTAAATTGAAGGCAAAAGTACACTTTCTTTTCTCTTGGCTTCACATTTGCTCTGCTTATTGTGACGATTAACTTCATTAATTAGTTGTGTTGGTCTTAGGTCCATGCATTTTGTGTATGTGATGACCCTGATTACTTCTATGAGTATGTTCAAGGCCTACTTGATGGACTCCAAGGAGGTGTTAGTTCACGCGATATAATTGACGTTCAAAATGTGAGTACATTACTCAGTTAGCTGATATCAATTTGGTATAAAAACATTTTGTTCTTTCGCGACATAACATGTTATGATTTGTTGGCTTTATTCTACCTCTTTTGAAGAAAATTATTTGCTTAGTAGAACATTCACAGTCATAGGCTTGGACTGAGCTTTACTTAATGAACTGACAGTATAAACAAGCAATGTCAAGATAGTATAAAAACTTCTGTGACATTGTTTCTTTCAATGAGTCCCTAATTCTCTTTTTGTCCTGATTCTTTTGGTGCGCTCTAAAGATTGTACACAGGCAAAAATTGACTGAATATCCACTTGTGATTATTTTCTTCTTTTCCCATAGGCCAAAGGTCTTGGCTATGCCATGAACACTACTGAGGAACTTAAATTTGTCAAGGAAATCGCTGAGGCCACCGGTGTTGTTCTTGACCCTGTTTACAGGTTTGATGTTATACTTTGCACACAATAGTTTCTCCACTCGTGTATCTTATTACTTACTAGTCATATGTGTACCACTAAATTATAGAAGTTGATTGGTCTATCTATATAAACACTTCCTAGTTCCATTGGAGATGCTATTTTCTCATAGGAAATTTGTGAAAGAAACACTTGCAAAACAGTTGAACGATTTTTTAGAGGTCTGTGGCCCTTCCAAATGTGCAGCCTGTTGGCTATGTTTCTTGGACTATTGTAAAATTTTGAAGTACCCATATCGGACACCTTACACATGGGTCAGGATATGAGATGTGTTCGAAGTTGGTGTAAGTTTCTGAATATTTCTGTGTATTCAACTTGTCAATAATACAAAGATTACAACCCATATTTATAGGAATCCTAAACCTAATCTAGAATAGGAAATACAAGCAATCGAATATTCACAATCAACCTAATTCCATAATACAAGCAATCGAATATTCACAATCAACCTAATTCCACAATTACATAGATTTCCATAATTACATAATATTCTCACACTCCCGCTCAAACTCAAGGTGTTTTCGCAGAGAACACTGAGAGTTTGCCAAGAAGAAACTGAAATCGAGCAGTGGTGAGTTTTCATAAAGAAATCAGCAAGTTGCAATGCCGATGAGACAAAAGAAAGCGAGATGGAGCCAGACTGCAGATGCTGACGTACAAAATGACAATCAATCTCAATGTGCTTTGTCCGCTCATGAAAGACAGTGTTATGTGCAATCTGAATAGCACTGCGGTTGTCACAGTAAAGGGAGGTTGGAGAAGATTGAGGGACACTTAAATCAGTCAAGAGACAATGAAGCCAAACAATTTCAGCAGTGGCATGAGCCATAGGACGGTACTCAGCCTCAGTAGTGGAACACGCAACAACAATCTATTTCTTGCTCTTCTAAGAAATCAAGGAATCACCAAGAAACATGTAGAAGCCAGAAGTGGACTTGCGATCAGTGATATTACCAGTCCAATCAGAATCAGGATAAGCTACCAAATCCAAAGAGAAAATAGAAGATAACAATAAACCCTGAAATATAGTGCCTCGGATATAGCAAAGAATCCGAACCAAAGCAGCCTAATGTGTAGAACGAGTAACAGAAACAAACTGACTAACCACATGAACAGCATAGGCAAGATCAGGGACGAGTAACCGTCAGATAGGCTAAGCAACCCATGAGCTCTCGATATAAAGTAGGATCATCTAGAAGAACACCATCAATAGGGGTGAGCTTCATATTAAGCTCAATGGGGTATCAAAAAATCATAGTGTCAGTAATACTGGCACGATGAATAACCTCATTAGCATACTTGACCTGAGAGAGAAAGTAGCCCTTGGGAAAAGAAGCGACCTCAATATCAAGAAAATATCCCAAAGGACCTAGATCCTTCATGTTAAAAGTGTGGAAAAGATGCTGTCTGATCTCAGAAATAGCAGAAGAGTCAGAGCCAGTGATGATCATATCATCCACATACAGTACAACAAATCCAGCAGAGGTGTGGAGAAGAAATAAAGTAGAGTCCTTGGCACAAAGATGAAACCCAAGCGCAGTAACAACAGTCTGAAAGCGATCATACCAAGCACAAGGAGACTGTTTCAGACCATATAGAGCACGCCGAAGGCGACAAACCTGTCTAGAGGAATGGTGAAAGGCCAGGGGAGGCGGACGCATGTGGTTAAGAAGAAAAGCAGCAATAAGAACTGCCTCGCCCCAAAACGATGCTGGAATAGAGGCATAGAGAACAAGAGACCTAGCCTGTCTCAAGAAGATGGCGGTGTTTACGCTCGGCTTGACCATTTTGGGCAGGTGTATCAGTACAAGAAGTTTGGTGAATGGTACCCAAATTGGCCAAATATGCACAAAACTCAGTTTTAAAATATTTCCCACCTAAGTCAAATCATAACAATTTAATGGTGGCCCCTAAATTGTGTAGTGATCATAGACTGAAATGTACGATATATGTGGTAGAAGTCAGATTTATGAGTCATAAGATAAACCCAAGTATAACGTATGCAATCATCAACAAAAGACACATAGTATGCGGAAACCTCCCTTTAGTAAGAACAAGAGATGGTCCCCAGACATCAGTATAGACTAGAGAAAATGGAGAAACAAAAACTGAAGTACTTTTATTAAAAGGTAAAGCTGATGTTTTAGCAAGTTTATACCTCCGACATTCATCAATTTGACTGGGAGAAACTTTGCCCAATAATCCTGATTGAGCTAAAGATCGTAAGCGGTCAACAGATAAATGACCGAGGCGAGAATGCCATAAGTAAAACTGACTTGACTGAGAATCTAACTAAAATGAGGAAAAAGCAACTGGAGAAGTGGATAGAGAGAGAGATGTAAGCTTTCTACCACATAGAGATCTCCAACTCTACAGCCGCGGTCTCAATCTGCTTTGGATACCCGATCCTGCACACAACAGACAGAAGAGGAAAAGATAACATCAAAACTAGAAGTATCAAGTTAACTGATAGATAATAAACTGACAGATAGCTGAGGAACATACAGAACAGAGGGAATAGTAACAACAGACATGGCAGAAGGTAAGACAGACCCAACAGATAGAATAGGTATACCAGGGGGGGGGATATAGTTTTGAAGTAAGAAAAGGTGAGGAGTCATATGATGAGAGGCACCAGAAGTCAAAAAGCCAGACAGAAGAGAAGATACTTGAAGAGGACCCAAACAAACCTGAATGAAGAGAGGTGAGAGCAGAGGTAGATGAGGATGGCTGGGAGGTGGACAGGAGATGCTGAAGTTGAGCCATCTGGGCACGTAAGGAAGCCGAGTCAGGATCAGAAGCTGGAGCAGAGGCAGTATAAGCAGTAAGAGGGCGAAGCTGTGTCTGAGGCGACTGAGAAGACTGAGCAGACTGACGTCCCTTCTTGGGACAGTTGTACTTTCAATGGCCCTTCCGGTGGCAAAAAAACACACTCATTAGAGGCTAGTGGCCCATTCTTGGGCTTCGCATGGCCCTGAAACTGATGAGATGGTGGGGCCAACAACAGAGGAGGTTGAGTAGGAGCCAAGAAGATAGATGGAGACAGAGTCTGATTGACTGTCTTAAGACGGGTTTCCCTCGGAGAGGAGCCTCACGAATAATAGCATCCACAGATGGAAGAGGCGACCGGTGAAGGATGCCATCACGGATAGCTTCATACTGAAGGGAGAGAGTCGTTAAAAATTGCACCAAACGACCATATTCTCGAAACTGCAGATAGGCATCTAGTACCTTAAGACTAGACGGTTCTATGAGAGCAAGTTGATCCCAAAGTCCCGTCCTAGGAAGCATAGATACGGATACGAGATACGGATACGACACAATACGGATACGGTGATACGACAAAATCTAAAAAAATAGGATACCGGTACGGGTAGGATACGTTTGTGAAAAATATATTTTTTAAAATTATTAATAGTGAGTTATACATAAGTTAAAGAACGTTGAGAAATCACAATGTAATTTTATAATGCAAAATATTAACTTTCAAGAATTTTATATTAATTTAAGCTAGTAGCTTGTTTATTTCTTAAATTTTAATAGGTCTTGCAAATATTTCATTTCAATATCAAGTTTAATACATTTATATTACAATAATAGAACAATTCACAACTTGTCCCTATGCTTTTTCCTTTAACACTAGTGAAAAATATTGTATTCAAGTTTACTTGCTTATTTATTTATTGATAATTAATTTTACCATTGTTATATTCTCTTGTTAATTCTTACTTTCTATGTAGTTATAGGGGACATGCATGAAATAATTAGGATACATCAGTTTGATGAATTCTATTATTTAACTCACTATACTCTTCTTATTGAAGAACTTAACAAAGTATTAGAAAAGTATTCTTGTATTTGTACTTGCAATTATATTATATTATATTACTATGCAAGAAATGTTATAATTCTAATTTCATAAAACAAGTAAACATGACTTGAAGTATCCGATACTTCAAAATTAAGTATCCGATACTTCAAAATTAATGAAAAAATAATTAGGAAGTATCCGATACTTTTAATAAGTAACTGATATGTATCCGCGAGTATCAAAGGAGTATTGGTATCCGATACGAATACGATACGGATACGTCACCTTATTTGAAGTATCCGTGCTACATAGGTCTCGTCAATCCTGAATAAACCGATCTCGCTGACAAGCATTCTGAATAGCGGTTTCCAACTCATACCGTTTGGCAAAGTTGGACTGTTGATAAATCCCATGTAAATAGTCCCAAACCTCCTTGGCAATAGTATATTTGGCGAACATCATCCCAATGCGATCATCCACAGCATTATGAAACCAAGTCAAAACTTGGGCATTATCACACTCCCAAGTGTCACAGCCCACTTGATATCCATCCGTTTTGGGATCTGATGGACGAGATACAAATCAGAAACATATCTCCATTTTTTTCGACCAAGCAAAAATTTTTTCGTAACAGTGGACCAATAAGCATAATTTGCTCTAGTAAGTTTGTAGTTTATAGATTGACTTTTGTTGTTTGACATGGTGACAATATTATGAAAAATTATAAAGGACCTCAATGAAATATAGTAAAACCAGTTAGGTCAAACTTAGAATACCTAGAACCTAGTTAGGTCTAAACACTAATAAGCAGAGTTTCCAGAGACAGCGGTTTGACCCAAACACAAATATCAAACAGAGAGATCCAGAGAAAACCTGAAGCCGAGACGAGAGAGAGAGAGAGAGAACTCACGAAGCTGAGATGAGAGGAACTCGCAAAGCCGACAACAGAGGAGCAAACAAGCTTGTGCAAGGTAGAACCAGAAGGTTACGACTTGACTAGAGATGTCGCGACTTCAGACTAGTGATTAGAAGTATGTCGCGGCTTCGAAGAACCACAGAGAAGACCTTCGCGACATAGGGAGGGCTTCGACCAACAAGTTCAAATGAAATCCTAGCTTTGATACCATGTAAGTTTCTGAATATTTCTGTGTATTCAACTTGTCAATAATACAAAGATTACAACCAATATTTATAGGAATCCTAAACCTAATTTAGAATAGGAAATATAAGCAATCGAATATTCACAATCAATCTAATTCCATAATACAAGCAATCGAATATTCACAATCAACCTAATTCCATAATTACATAGATTTCCATAATTACATAATACTCTCACAGTTGGATGTGCACCCAACTAATATGTTAAAGCAGTAGAGATTATGATGAAACTATTCGGAAGACTCATTCTATGCATAAAAAACTCTATGTTAGCTTGTAAACACCATTTTAGCCTAAATTAATAAAATAAATGTATAAGAAACATGAAATTTAGTCTTGTCTTGGTGTATTTGGGCATGAGAATTGGATTTTCCTGATGCTTAGACACATACTTGTACTTTACACCAGTACCCCAAGTCCATGTGACATAGCTTGTTGGATAATTATTTGGATACAACACAGCTTCAGTGGTGATATGAGATGTGTCAATAGGCATTTCTGATAACAGAATACAAGTTCCTGTGTGTGTGTGTGTGTGTGTGTGTGTGTGTTGGTATTCAAATTCCAAGCCACAAGATCCATGTGATTCTCTTAACCTGTTTCTAGTTACACGGGTCTTTTAAAATGAGAGTACCTTGTATGGCATGCTAGCATTGAGTTGAAATCTAACCCTAGTTTTAGAAGAAACTGGAATGAGGCACTTCATTTAGCAGCAATATCAAATCCTGCAAAATCTCCTTAATTTGACTAACCAGATGGCCTTTGATAGAGTCTAGTAGAGAAGAAGGATTCATGTAGCCGACCTCATTTGATGGGACTTAAGGCTCGGTTTGGTTTGGTTTGTCAAATCCCGCAAAATAGAGTATTGCTCCTTTAATAATTATGTGCACCTGATGGACCTGGGAGAAGGGGGGGAGGCAAGAGGGGGCGATGCCCCCCCCCCCCCCTCCCGATTTCAAAAACACTATTTATTATAGTAGTATTAGCTACAATTATTTACAAATTATAGATACTGGCTAAGTTTTTCTTATTTTACAAATTTTAAGGATCATCCTCTCTAGATTTTAAAAAAAAGTTTTGAGTGACTATCACTCTATATCTATGAAACATGTGATCAAATATAAAATTAAAAAAAAAAATGGAAAATATAATAAAAAAATTAATATTTTATAACTAATGTTAATTACAAGCTATAGTCTGTAAAGAATAGGACAAGGTATCAGTTAGTTACTTAATTACAGTAGTAGAAATTGATATTATAATTCATACTTTCTTTTTAAAAATTTTGTTTGTATATGTATATGTGTTCGCCCCCACCCACTATATGAAAATCCTGGTCTGTCCACATATCATTTGGGCTCCCTGTTACCTAAGGTAATATTAACAGAGATAAACATAGACATGAAACCACTTTGAAGTGACATTACTTTAAAATACTATATTGTTGATAATACAGAGTTGTAGCAGAACTTGTGCCCAAGTCTTGATAAACAAAGTTGTTCGACTAATTTTATTTTCTCTGTTTTTATTATCATTCAACTGTTATCTTCGAAGATGACTTACTATTTAATATTTTAGCATTCAGTGGGAGTATTCTCTAACCTTCAAGCCATTACTTTTCATAATCAGATCATATATTCAGTTGAATATACTTATCAAATAAATATACAGCCTAATTTACTTGAATAATTTTCTTATCAGTGTTAATCCTGTTCATGCATTAATACACAGTTATTTCACAAGGTGTTGGATATAGTCATCTTTCGGGGAAAAAGAAGAAAAATAAGAAAGAGGTCAAGTAAATAACTAGATATGAATTTTGGGATTCTGATATTATTTATTTATTTATTTATTTTTGTATAGACATTGCTTTTAAAAGTCAGATTTCTATGGTTTTCCTCTGGGTCAACTAATCTCTCAATCCAATCAAGCTACAAGACTGCTAAGGTTGCAGTATCTCACAACTGGCTATTAATTATGTGGTTGATCTCTGATTTAGAGGCTGATTAATGATTTTACTGTTTACAAGGAATAGATTGTTGTTTGTAGATCCAGCCCTTGCTGCATATTTAGCTGAATATGACTACATTGTATAGGTAATTTGAGAAAAGAACAATGTTTAGAAAATATTAGTGTCATAAGTTTAAAACAAGAGCCACAACCATGAAGAAAGATAGAATGAAATAAAACAAAATACGATATAGATAAAGCAAAGTGTGTGATGATAATCAGATTTGTATGGTCCCGATCCAATTTGATGACCTGCAAGAGAAGATAAGATGAGTCTTTGGGGCATCGGTGTGGTGCCGGCCAAAGACCCTCCGATGCCTTTGTTAGAGTTGTAGGCTTAGAGAGAGAGTACAGATGAGAAAGAGCTTAAGGTCTTTAGTGCCTACCTTGGCCTTTTAGAGAGGGTCTTTGTCTTGACACATCGGTGGTGGCAGGCTTCAATCTTGCTGGGCTGTGAGCCTTATGGGTTGATCTACCAAACCCGAACCTTAACTAATTGTGTATATATCAATGTGAAAATGGAAAGTCCTGGACATATAGCGAAATGGCTAGTTTACCATCATCAGACTTTGACACTGGGCAAATTCTATCAGGAAAATGCCTGGTTTCCTTACATTGAGTGATTGTTTTCATTCCAACATCACAGTCAATACTTGTGTGTCTGTGCATGTACAGATATGGGGTTAATCCTTCTCTAATTGTATGCAGTTGTCATGACTTTACCTGTAGTAATAAGTTGTATCATAATATCATTGCCATATTCATCATTGATCATCATCATCATCATTATTGTTGCGATTTCATGTGCTTTGGAAAGAAAAAAAAAAAAATTTGGACAAAGCAAGGTAAGTGTTAACCTTTATTTACTTATCATTCTTATTTTTGATAGAGATGATACCTTTGACATGTTTTTGTTGCGTGTTCTTTTCAGTGGAAAAGCTGTTTATGGAATGATGAAAGACATGGCTGAGAATCCAATGAAGTGGGAGGGGAGAAAGATCCTCTTCATACACACTGGCGGGCTCCTTGGCTTGTTCGATAAGACTGACCAGATGATGCCGCTGGTGGGGAATTGGCGTAAAATGGATATTCACGAATCTATACCACGGATGGATGGCGCCGGAAAAATGTTTTAGGCTGGTAAATAAATTGCTAGTTTTAAATATTTTCAGTGCCTCCGAAGTCTCAGACAGAATCATTTTGTCAATGAAAATCAACTTCGAATTTGCAACAGTAATTCATGTATCTTTTTTCTTTATGTGCTATCTGGATTTTTTTTTTCTTCCTTCTATTGAACCTGCCATGCATAAACACTTCATGGTACTGAATGTCCACACATAAATAAATAAATACATTGTATCTCTCCTGAAAATTTGAGAAATTATAATTTACTCTCAATGTTTGGCAAAATTACACAGTGTTTCCTTAATATTTAGATTCACATTACAGTTGTCCCCACACTGTTGACTTAACAGAATATTCTAGTTACAATCTATATATGGGTAATAATTCTATTTACACATTACAAAAAATCTCAGTACACGTTGTGCGAGAGTGAATTTTGCACTGTTGAAATGAATCAGAGCTCCGTCACTGAAATGGATAATCCAGGGACTAAGATCTGCAAAATCAAAGAACCGGTGAGCTGCCTGGCTAGGGTTGGCTAGAGAACCCCTCCGATGTTGAAGTTAGGAAATGGAGAAGGAGGAAGAAGAGAAGGACTCTAGAGATTGAGGGAGTTTGTAATGTGAAATGTCATGTACCTCTGTAGAGGGTTAGAAATTGAACTCCAAACTAAGTATGGACTCAAGCACTAAGATCGCCCTGAGAAGGCGACCAAGGATAAGAGAGGAGCGTGGGCCAAAGCCCAAGGGAAGTGGGCCAACAAGTGAGCCGAGGTAGGTCTGACCCACCAAGGCTCTAGATGGACTCAACGAGGAAAAATTCCCAAGTCAAGTTGCAAAGGCAACACCTGCAGCGGTGAAGTTGTCGAGGGGACATGTGCAGCGGCAGAGTTGCTGAGACACTTTGTCTCAGCGCCGCCATTCTTATTAACTTCGATTCCGCCGCCATTGGAAGCTGCCGAGGGAACATGTACAGCGGCAGAGTTGCTGAGGCACTTTATCTCAGCGCCACCAGTCCAAGTATTTTTGGTGCCGCCGCCATTGCAAGTAATGTCGGTATCACGATCATCTGGAGTTGCCGAAGGAAAGAGAAGATCGAGGCAACTAAGTTGCTGAGGCAATACTTGCAGCGCCCAAGTTGCGGAGGCATTTTGTCGGCGCCGCCATCTCTAATATCTTCGGTCATGCCGTTCGAACTTGTCATGGGAAACGACTACTGCAGCAACGACTACCGCAACAACTACTACCGCAGCAACTAAGTTGCAGAAGGAATAGCCTGCCAAGGTGATGGCAGCCTTTGAGAGAGGTTTCCCTCTACAAGTAGAGGCTAATGCTTGGCGCCGATAGCAGGTCCCAAGGCATTACTAGCCTAAGGCTGATAGCAGGCCCCAAGACTTACTGGTTGGAGCTGATAGTAGGCCCAGAAATACCAGTTTACCGCGGCAACCCCGCAAAGATGGGAGTAGGGTAGTGCGAGCATAAGGGACTCCCTTTCCATTACCCAAGTCATGGACCTGCCTTAGTCGCACAGTTAGGACTAAGGAAGCCCCCTTGGGTTTGGTACTAAGACACAGCATGGTTGATAGTAGGCTTAGCTGTGGCCTTTGCCCTGGGAAGCTGGGGAGTTTGTGGTTAGGTGGCTAAGGGTGGAGGCTTCACTGAGGTGAACACGAACATAGTCGATAGCAGACTAATGGAGTCCTAAGGATGCATGTACTGGCCAAGTAGAACTGAGAAGGCAAGTGCAGCGGCGGGGTTCACCGTTGCAAGTGCACTTGCTGAGTTCAAGCTAAGAAGGCAAGTACAGAGGCAAGCACTCCCGCCGCAACTACACTTGCTGAGGCTCAAAAGGGAGTTGCAGCACCAAACACTCCCGTCGCAACTACACTTGCTGAGGTTCAAAAAGGTAGTTGTGGAGGCAAACAGATAGTACACAGTATATGCAGAGGGACACATGGCACCTTCAGCCTGGTGACTCAAGGCAGAATATTCCATGTGATCCTCTGGGACACATGTTATCTCTCTATTTGGCCACTTGGTGTTTTCTTGGCACCAAGGAAAAGCCTATAAATAGGACTCATTTCCCAAGGTTCAACAAGAAGAATTTTGGAGATTTGGAAGAGATGCTGCCCAATTTGGTACTGCCATATACTTCTTCTTGAGCCACTTGTTTCACCCTCATCCAGTTACACACTCTTCAACTCCCAGATAATTACTGTTGTTCATTCTCAAGCCACGTCCTCCATCAGTGGACCATTAGCATAGTTTTGCCTCTCTAATCACCCCCTCTAATCTTGAACCCCCCTACAACCTCTTTATATAGTTGCACTGCTTTGCCCTCCAAGGTGGAGGTGACACAGCTTGTGTGCCTCTTAGTTATGGTTAGCATAGCTTAGGAAGGGGACCTCAAGTTGATTATACGTGGTTGCACATGCCACTTGAACCATATCTCATGATTTGAATATTCCTTCCCTAGCCGTTTCAGCACCCGGGGACTATGGAGGTGTCTTATGCACATGTGGCCTTCACTTAGATGTCAGGCTCACATCCTGGTCTTCACTGGTTACCCTATTATTTGATCATTGCCCCTAATCTTGCCCCCTCTCACTCCATTGTCTGATGCAAGCTTGTTGCCTTATTCCTCTCTCTCTCTCTCTACACCCCAACCCACTCCACTGTTTAGTGTCTCTAGGGAAAATGAAGCATTTGACTGAGAGAGAGAGAGAGAATTTGATGGGGTGAAGTAATGTAGAAAAGGTGGTGTTCATGGTTGGCAGTGACAAAGAAAGAGGCATATTTCACTAGTGGATGAAGAAAATAGGTAGTGTGTGTATGTGAGAGAACTCTTGACTTCCATGTTACGCCCTATTGCCCCCAGCAGAGACCCTCTCCATTATAACCTTTTCAAAACTCTTAGCGATAGAAGCAACAACAATGACTACAATCATAGCCTCCCACCACATTTATATCACCCTTTCTTTTTGTCCCTTTTTGTTTATATCACCTTACCTCAATCAATTTTTGAATTTTGTTTATTGTTGAGTTTGATATTGTATGTTGATGAATTTGGTGAAGACTTTCTAGCAGTAGTAGGTGCATGGTGGCAATGGTGGTGGCTGCATTTGGTGGTAGTGATGTTACGGTGGCAGTGGTGGTAATTATATCTGGTGTGCATGTGAGCTAGGGCAGTGGCGATGGTGTTAGGGATTGAACTAGTGATGGTGTTAGGGATTGAACTAGTGATGGAGGAGATAATACAAGAACTACAGGGATGGTAATAATATGGGTAACGAAAGTAAGGATTGAACCAGTGGTGGAGCCTAGAGGAGAGTGGATTGGTGGCGATAGAAATTGAAAAAGTTGTATGTCTTGGGTTTTTGGTATGGTGATGGTTTTAGAGTTGGTGTTGGTGTTGGTCACATCTTCAGTTATTTGAGATGAAAAGTTTCCTTAAATTTTAGAGTATTTATTTTAAACTATTTGATTCTCATTGAAACTAGAAATAGAGAATGGAAAACAGTTGCAAACTTCCCTTCTGAACAATATTTAAAATTTGAGTGCTACTTCAGAAAGATTGATACATCTTATATGGATAACAGTTTTTCCACTACAAAAGCTTTAGGAAGTATGGGCTATGGTTATTATTGAGTGTAAGTTTTGGCTTGTTAGTGATCCTTTCTTACATTTCACTGTTGATCACATCCTTATGGAGCTAAGGAAGTTAGGGACTGTAACATTTGTGTAAAAAATCACACAAGTAGGTTGATCAAGATCCCTAACTTTTGATTTTCAGTTAAGCTTTTCTTTTTTCCTTTTTCGCTAGTATAATATTGGGAATTTTCCCCACTTGTATTTTCATTGGAAAGAGTGCCTTTGTTTTTATTGATACTTATTTATTGCTTTCAATCTGTCTTGTGTCACTTCAATTCTCACTCAAGCCATTCTTTGGAGTCCGGATCCTCGGCCGCCCTACCCAGCGGCCCTTTCTAGCAGCGCCCCAAAACGACGTCGTTTTGGGGCTAATTTTCCAAAAAAAAAAAAAAAAAACAGAACGAGGGTCTGCTACTGCTGGGTTCATCCATATATATATATATATATATTTCCTTTGTAAATTTTCGAAAAGAAATGAAGAATGATCCAAATCTGGGAAGCATTCTTGGAAAATTTGGGGAAGCATTCAGTTCTTGAAGAATGATCCAAACACACCCGAGGTCTTCATCATCTACCAACATTCAGTTCATCTTCATCATCAAAAACACATCTTCATCAACAACAACACAGAGGTCTTCATCATTTTCAGATAAAAAAAAAAAAAAAAGCAGATCGGTGACCAAATCAATTTTTGAATGCATAAAAAAACAGATCGATGGTCAAAAAAAAAACACAGAGGTCTTCAACCCTTTAGATCTAGATCCAAATCAACTAGAAGAAAAAAAAAAAAAGGTAGAGAAAGCAGAGGCCATCGGCGATCAAAATTTTTTTTGAACATCATCATCATCTTCAACATCATCATCAGCTTCATCATCTTCATCAACAATCAAATCCAGCTAGGTAATCACATACACACAAACAAATCTAGATTTTGAACAAATTTTTTTTTTTTTTGGTTGATGATGAACCTAGCAGAACCCTTCAGCTCCTTCTTCCTCTTCTTCTCTTCTTCTTCTTTTTCTTCATCTATAGATATAAAGATATATATATATATATATATATGGATGAACCCAGCAGTAGCAAACCCTCGTTCTGTTCTTTTTTTTTTTCTTTTTTTTTTTGGAAAATTGGCCCCAAAACGACATCGTTTTGGGGCGCTGCTGCAAAAGGCCGCTGGGTAGGACGGCCGAGGATCCGGACTCTATTCTTTGAACTTAATAAGGTGGACCTTCACTCTTCCTCTCACTTCTCAACCCTAACACCTTGTTTGGATTGAGTGATTTGGATAGAAAATAAAAGAAATCAATTTCTCTTTGGATTACTAAACATGAGAGAAATGAAAAGAAATGGAGAGATTGATTTCTCTCATAATCGATTTTTTGAGAAATTGGGAGAGAAAAGAAATGGAAAGATTACTAATTTTGTATAATACCAAAATTGTCCATTTACCTACAAAAGAAAACACAAAAGATTATTTTGGTAGCTAGTAAGAGTTTCTTTTTCTCTTTTTTTTTTTCTTTTTTTTATGTAGTCTATCCAAACAAGATTGAAGATAAATCATAATCTTTTTTTTTTTTTTTTTTCTTCTTTTTTCTTTTCTTTCCTAACTTAACAAATCATTTCTTTTAGGGAAAATTATTGATAAATCCCATTTAGATGTGTTTTAACCCAGGAAGTTCATGAATGAATTTTTTAACTCATTTAGTCCCATGCATGTATAGTTTTATTCCATAAAATCCTTTTTCTTGATTTACACTATTTTCTTGGACACTTATGCCCTTATATTTAATTTGATACCCTTATAAATATTTTTTGAATGGTTAGAAATTTTATAATGTGAACATTCATATTTTAAAATTCACATTGGTAGGAATGTAAAATTGGCCCGTGGGCGGTTCGAAACCCGCCCGCGAGCCGAGGCGGGCCTGGCCCGTTGACAATATGAATATTCACATTGACATGTTAACATTCACATTAATATGAGTGTAAAATTGGCCCACGTTCCGTGGCGGCACGAAACCCGCCTGCGGCCCATGGGCGGCCTGGGGCGGGCCCAGTCCGGCCCGTTAACAATGTGAATATTCACATTGACATGTTAACATTTACATTGATAAGAATATAAAATTGACCCGCGGCCCATAGGCGGCCAAAAGCTCGCCCGCGGCCCCGGGCAGGCCCGGCCCGACCCGGCCCGGTCTGTTGACAATGTGAATATTCACATTGACATGTTAACATTCACATTGATAGGAGTGTAAAATTAGCCCGCGCCCCGTGGCTGCCCGAAACCCACCCACGGCCCGTGGGCGGCCCGAAGCGGGCCTGGCCCGGCCTGTTAACAATGTGAATATTCACATTGACATGTTAACATTCACATTGATAGGAGTGTAAAATTAGCCCGCGCCTCGTGGCTGCCGGAAACCCGCCCACGGCCCGTGGGCGGCCTGGGGCGGGCCCAGCCCGGCCTGTTAACAATGTGAATATTCACATTGACATATTAACATTCACATTGATAAGAGTATAAAATTGGTCAGCGACCCAGGGCGGGCCCGACCCGGCCCGTTGACAATGTGAATATTCACATTGACATGTTAACATTCACATTGATAAAAGTGTAAAATTGGCCCACAACCCGTAGGCGGCCCGAAGCCCGACCGCAGCCCGAAGCGGGCTTGGCCCGACCCGTGACAATGTGAATATTCACATTGACATGTTAACATTAACATTGATAGGAGTGTAAAATTTGCCCGCTGCTCGAAGCTTGTCCACGGCCCGGGGTAGGCCCGGCCCGGCCCGTTTACAATGTGAATATTCACATTGATATGTTAAAATGCACATTGATATGAATGTAGAATTGGCCCGCGGCCCGTGGGTTGCCGGAAGCCCGCCCACGGCCCGAGGCAGGCTCGTTTGGGTCTGGGTCTGAGCATGTCCGAGACCCTAGGTTAGGGCCTAGGTCATCACTTTGAAGCCCGACCTGGCCCATCGGCCCGCTTAAGGCCCATTTAAGGCTTAATCCGAGGCCCAGCTCGCCCGAGACGCAATGTATTTTTTTGTGAAAAATAATAAAACTTTGGTACAAAAAATTAAAAAGAATTAAAAAAAATGGCCAGGCCCGCCCAAGCCCGACCTAAGCTCGAGGCTAGGCCTAGGCCCATCGGCCCGACCTGAGGCTCAATCCATTGGCCTATCCAAAGCCTGAATACCCTTGTGCCAGGCCTGGGCCTAATTTTTTGGCCCGTGGGCCGGCCCAAGAAAGGCTCGTTTGGGCCCAAGCTTGAGCCTAGTCCGAGACCCTAGGCTAGGGCCTGGGCCATCACTTTGAAGCCCGGCCCGGCCCATCGGCCCGGTTAAGGCCTATTCAAGGCTCGGTCTGAGGCCCGGCCCGCGCCGAGGCCTAGTGTCTTTTTTTATGAAAAATAATAAAATTTTGGTAGAAAAAATTAAAAAGAATTAAAAAAAATGGGCAGACTCGCCCCGGGCCGCCCACAGGTCGTAGGCGGGTTTCGGGCAGCCACGAAGCACGGGCTAATTTTACACTCCTATCAATGTGAATGTTAACATATAAATGTGAATATTCACATTGTCAACGGGCCTGGCCAGGCCGGGCCAGCCCTGGGCCGCTGGCCAATTTTATACTCTTATCAATGTGAATGTTAACATGTCAATGTGAATATTCACATTGTCAACAGGCTGGGCCCGGGCCTCCCTGGGCCGCCCACAGGCCGTGGGAGGGTTTCGGGCAGCCACGAGGCGCGGGTTAATTTTACACTCCTATCAATGTGAATGTTAACATGTCAATGTGAATATTCACATTATCAAGGGGCCGGGCCGGGCCGGGCCCGCCCCGCGCCGTTGGCGGGCTTTTGGCCGCCCATGGGCCACGAACCAATTTTATACTCTTATCAATGTGAATATTCACATTGTCAACGGGCCGGACTGGGCCCGCCCCTGGCCACCCATAGGCCGCAGGCGGGTTTCGCCCCGCCACGGGATGCGGGCCAATTTTACACTCCTATTAATGTGAATATTAACATGTCAATGTGAATATTCACATTGTCAATGGACCGGGCCCGCCCCGGCCCGACTCGAATTTTTCCGGGCACCCACGTGGATCGACATGGGCCGAGCCCCTACACATTGACGATATGAACATTCACATTGACGGTGTGAACATTCACATTAGGGGTATTTTAGTAATTATGTCACCCATAGGACTTATTGAAACATAAGAAAATAATGTGAACTAAATGGAACATAAGTAGATGAAAAGGGTATTTTGGTCTTCTTATCTCAAATAGGACCTAATGGAATAGTCAAAAAGAATATGGATTGGATGAAATAAAACTCCTAAAAAGTGGATTTATCAAAAAAGCTCCATTTCTTTTATTTTCTCTTCTAGCTATCCAAACATAGTGTAAAAGCTCACTCCTTTTGGTATTGCTCCAAAAGTGGTGCTACGAGATAAATAAGCAACATGCCAATTGACCTATGTGTATGACTTGGTTTCGAAAGAAAGCTTTCATTAGATCAAAGCCCTCGAGAATGGCTGCTGGGAGAATTCACAGGTTTGTTCATTTACCAGTACTAGTTTGACATTTGCAAGAAAGATGCCGCGACCTCCAAGCACCCCAATTTCCAAGCTTAAGGCATTAACTAGGTACTTTCACTCTTGTCCAAATTTTTTCCCTCACTGATTTGGTTTTTGTAATCCTTCACGACAAGTAAAAATTGAGAGAATTTTTCACTGATTTAATTTGTGGATCAGTTTGGTTTTTGCTTTAGTTTCTTTCTTGTGCACTCAACCATTCATTCCTTGGTCAGGTTCTGGATGAAGCTTGCGCTCAGCCTCTTGGTGACCTTTTATATTTCGTTAAGGAGACTTCTCAACGAAATAAATTAACTTATACTAGTACATCTATATTTGAATTAAGTTATTTATCCCCCATAAAATTGTAATAGTGCCTCTCTTTCAATCATGTAAAGTCTCTTTGTATCTTTAAAACTTTAAAAGTGCTCTACTCTATTCTTTTGAAAAATGTGAATGTAGATTTACAGGTCACGTTAATATAATTCTCATGATAATTATAGTATTATATCCTACTAATTGACAAAAAAAACAAAAAAGGTGTTGCTAACAGACGCTTTTGGGACATAAGAAAAAGACTATTTTTTTAAAAAAATAAACACTTTTCACCTATTTCAAAACACTTCTATTTGATTTTGAAACTCTTTCAACATTTTAAACAATTTCCAAAGCACTTTCAGCCAATTCCAACATTAATACCTCGAGGACACTAGTTAGCAATTGCCACAAGAAAATGAATATTGAATATTTTCTAGTTGCTTATTATGGGGGAAAAAAAAAAAACCCCAATGTTGTGATTAATATGTGCCATTAAAATGTACTAGAACAAATTAAGGTTTTAGAAATAAAAATTTAGGGACGAAATATCTTAGTTGCTAAAAGTGTTAAAGTTGTATTTTTAGCGACCAAATTAGACATTTAATAATAAATTACTATCCTTTTTGGGATCAAATTTTTTTGTCTTAAAAAGTTAACTTTTTTTTTTTGAACGATATTGTTGTCCTTAAAAGTTCATTTATTAGTGGCATTTTCAAAATTTTAACCCTAAAGTTTTTTAGTGACGGCAGGAATTGGTTTTTTTCACTTTTGGTGATGAAAACGTTTAGTTCCTAAAACTATTATATGTTGTAATGGTATCTGATGACACCAATTCGAGTTACGAAAGTCCCTAGTGAAATGGGAATAAAACTGTGTAATTCTTCTCCTCTGGGATCAGAATGAAGCTTGGGATGATTTCATCCAATTTTAGGTCCTGCAAATTTGTAACACTTAGTTTCAGATTTGATGTGCAAGACTAAAATGATTTGAGGCTTTACGCATCGGTAATATTTGTTTTATGGGATTAAGGCATGTGATTGAATTTTATGTTCAATAGATTTACTAGTCCATCATTAGATTGAAAAATGAGAATCGTACTAACAATCAAATACGTATAATTTCTAACTAAATAATTCAAAAACTACTAGAAGGGCATTGTTGGTCAATTTCATGAGGCGAATGAATGGCACATTTTTAAAAGTGGAAAGAAATTTGAAGATTGAATTATGTTTAATTTTATATATATAGTCGTTTTTGACTGCCCACCTAAGTTGATTGCCCTCAAAGTCTCAAATGGTATGCATGCCGAGTTAGATGTGATAAGCACCAGAAGGCAGACTCGTTTCTACTCAAGGTTTGAATAATATCAGAGTAATTAAAAAATGTAATTTTTATTTAAAACAAACAAGCAAATAGAAGATATCATATTTAAAAGTTTTAACATAAAAAAATACATAAAATCAAATAAATAGGTTACAAACATATGTTCTTGCATATCTAGGGCAGAAAATGAATTGAATTGAGCCGACTAATAGGTTGCTCAAACTTGATTTGATACATTAACAAGTTTAAAATTATGTTTAAGTTTGACTTATTTACATAATGAACCGATCTTGAACGAATATGTGGGAGCCAAGCACTATATTAGATGGGCTTGAGTGGCAACATATACTATGCTGTGTGGTGATTAACATCATATAATTGGTCGGTTGAATAAGAAATTGACACCAAAATAAGTTTTATGAGTATGAAAGTTGTTGGTGCAATATATGGGTATCTAACATTGCTCAAAGAAAAGAAGGTAAGTTTATATAGCTTGAGTTTGCACAAAGGCTTGGGCCCTTAGGGGCACCCAAGTTTTGTTAGGCATAAGGACTTACATAACTTACAGGTTGGACTCAAATATTCACACACATGCATGCTATCACCACCTCGCACCCAACCAAAGTTGGGCTCAACCTAATCTTTATCTTTTTTGAATTTGGCTAAAAAAATTTCTACTGGAAAATTCTAAATTTCAGTTTTCTTTCCATTTTCAGCTTTGAAAATTTGAATTCAAAATTATTTATGAATCAACTCCAAACCCTTTTTTTTGTTGCAGTCTGGTCTGAATAGATGCAACCTTTCTCCTTTTTCTCTTAGCAGCAGAAACTGCTACTGGTTTATAGAGGTGCTTTCCTTCTCTAAAAAGCCACCACTTGGCCTATAAATTTCCTTTTCCTCCAGTATTCTAGTCATTCAATTTTTGTTCTTCTCTCAAAGTGAGAAGTTTGGATAAGAGAATATGTTATCGCATCGCTTTTTTTGTAGAAAGCTCGACGATCAATGAATTGAGAAAGATAGGAGCGGGGATTCCATTTTAATAGAGAAAGCATACGCAAGACCTAAAGCCTGGCTTTGTTGTTATTCCATTTCTTTCGTTCTATTTTTTCTATTTCCAATAAGAGAGTATAAACACGGTTTAGTCCGAGAGGCTTACAGCTGGTGTGCTATGACTGTTAGACTTTGATGGTTGTGTCGTGAGAGACCGACGCCATAAAACTTGAAGGCACTAGTGCGAGAGCAAATTCTATTTTAAGAAAATAGTGTACAATACTAGTAATGGCAGAGCCACAAAATTAAATTAGAAAGGGTATTTATTAATTATAATTTTTTATTTAAAAAAAATCATGAGCAATATTAAGATAATTTTATGAGATAAATTTAAACATAAAAAATTATATATTCATTGGCACTGTTTGGGAAACCGTGATTGAGGCTATTATAGCCTGATTTGAGTTATTAGCCAAAAAGCCTTCAAATAAGATTTTTTCAAAAAAAAAAAAAATAGGCTCAGCGCCGGACAGCCTCAAAAGTCATCATCAACGGCTAAATTACCATTTTACCTCTTTACATCAATTTAAAAAATTATAAGTTAGGGACAACTTTGTCATTTTAAATTCAAACATCATTTCAACACACTTTTCAATACAACAACTCAACTAAAAATTCATCTCATCTTCCCAAACACAAAAACTAAAATAGCCTACTAAAATAGTCAAAAAGCCAAAAAGCCCCTAAAATAGCTACTTCCCAAACGAGGCCATTATTAATAAGAACAAATCAAAATTCTATAATGGTGTGGAATAGCTCGGTGTGGGATGATGATGTAAGGTTGCAATATGGATCAAAATTCCTAATTTTAAAAAAGTAAAAATGCATCATTTATAACACAAATTATTATAAGGTTTAATTAATTTTTATTTGACGGAAAAAATATTAAAGAGATGACATTGCTTATAAATTATGTGTTTTGAATGAAATTTATTAAACAGTCTTGAAGTACCATATGGCGTTGCCTACTTGATGCTCAAAACATAGAAAATCACGAATCACACTAAATGGTATGTTAACTACTTGAAAATAATGAGTTCATTATATCTAATCTATAATATTTTTCGCTACACTATTGATTTAAACTACTACATAAACAATACTACATAGTGTTCTCAAAGTATCAAATAACTACTTATTGTGAACAATATAATAAATAATTAATCAAAAAACATGTTAAGAAAAAAAGAGAACACATTTTATACATGAAAATAATAATAATAATAATAAAATTCAAAACTGAGGGACACGTGACCCCTCGACCTGCTGTGCCTCCGCCCCTACCAGTCTCGGTCACCAATTTTTCTGTTCACAAATCTATTTGCTAGATTGGTATTTAATCATTGTGTCTGTTTTAATTTTGTTTTAATTTGTTATATGTTTAGTTTCACGTGCACACCTAAGGTTGCCCAACCCTGTTATCAAATCAAGCATGAGTCGAGTTTGAAGAGTTTAGTTGGTTTAATAGCCTAATCAAAATAGGATTGTTTTAAAACCCCTTCGAATAGAATTTTTGAAAAATGAACACTTTAAAAAAATATATATAATTAAAAAAATATATAATAATTTCATTTTTGTTTTATTTTATTCTTTTATTTTCTACTTAAAAATACCAAAATGCCAAAGCGTCAAAAACCATAAAATTATTTTCAGATTTTTTTTAAAAAAAATTCCAATTAGTTTGACAAAAATAAATATTTAAAATTTTAAAATTGTTTTTACTTTAGGGTAATTCTATAGGCATACCACCAATCCTTTCAAGACACACCATTCTCTCAGTTCACACCACACTCAATTTAAAGTCTTTCATTTTCTGTTTATACACACTATCTATTTTTCAATAAAATATCATTTTCTTCTCCAACCTCAAATCCTCCACCACCACCACCGCCGCCACTGGCACGCCATCAACAGCCGTCGTCACCCAAAATCACCACTGCCGTCATTCCCTATCTCCACCCCTAGCCCCTCTTTTTCTTCTTTTTCTTCTTCTCCTCTTCAAACCCTAGCATCATGAACAACTGCTAGTATCACCAAAAATCATCATCGTGACCCCCTCATTTCAGGCACCAATGCAGCTCCCACTCCCTTATTGGCCCGCGACTATCATAGCCGGCGTTGCTTCTCTCTAGCCATTTCACCCTCCTCTACCTTCGTCTCGCTCCCTACGCTTTCACCTCACCACCAATCGTAACCCTCTAAAGTTGTCAAAAATGGGATAGAAAACTACACAATCTTCAAAGCTGATGACAGATTTCTTAGGGTAGTGTGGAAGCTACGTCGTCATCTACGGTGGCCTTGCCACAGAGCTCGAACGCCACGGCCGTTGCTGTAACTCGAAAACCCTAGGCTTCTTTCTATTTCTCTGCTATGGAGGATGTTTGGGGTTGTGATGGAGTTTTGAATCGCGATGGCAGGGTTGGTTGATGGGGTTGGTTGTAGGTGAGGGGTCAGGTTGTTGGTGAGATTTGTTGAATGGCGACAACAATGGGCTACGACAAGCAACGATGGCTTGGGTTAAGGTTAGGGTCAAGGTTAGGGCTGGTTGGGGCAGGGGTGGTGTGGTGGAGTGGGGTGTGGATTGAGAAATTAGTGTGAAGGTTAAAAATGTAATTGACTAGAGAGATAAAGATGTAATAAGAAGAGTGATTCTAGTTACACCACTAGTTTACTTCCGTACACCCTCTATCTCATTATACCACTAAAAAAAAATGCGATTTTCATTACACGCATTATACTACCAAAACTAAGTCTAAACTAAAAACTCTTCAAAACCCTTTTTGTTTGTCATTACACCAATAGCTTTTGGTAATACAATGTTAAAGAATATGAATTACACCAGCGCCGTGTTACCAGACAAACTAATTTTTTCTAGCCATTTGTTGCCATTTGATTAGATGATTTTACTTTACTTGAACACGAAATTAGTTGGAGCCTATTTATGAAGTGCCTATTCGGTTATACATTGCTATACAAATTAGATTACTCCAATGTCATGTTACCGAACTAAAATAAATTTATTCAGCCACTTGTCGTTTTACGTATGTTGTAGATTGTCTTTATTGTTGTCGCATTAAACATATCCTTTTGTTTCAATGTAATCAATATCTCTTTCAGTTGCACCATACTCTTTGACATGTTAACTAACAAGGATGTTTCCTTGTTAGATAATCTACCAGCAAATGAGTGCTCTTCAACATGTTTAGTAGTCGAATGATTGTACTTGCATTGCTGCAATGAATAGACGCATAATCCTTGTAAGCAAATATATATATACATAAATAAATAAAAATAGAAATGCATGTTAATGAGTAACCGAACAAATTAAAAAAGTTCGGTCTTGGGTTATTGGAAATATATATTTTATTCAGCAATGGGTTACCAGACATATATTTTTTGTTCAACAATGTGATTCCAAACTATTTTATTTTGTACGATTTTGACACATCGAACAAAAGTCGAAGAACTTTTTCAAAAAACGAAACGAAAACTTACTAAACAAATAAAAAAACTCACAATTTTACTGTGGGGATGTATTTTCTAAGTACCAACACGTGGCCGAGATGGCACCGAAGTGTCAGCCGAGGTGCCACGTGTCGTGGTAGTCACGCCGAGGTTATCTCAGAGTTGCCGAGGTTATCTGCGAGAATACAGGAGTCCGGGGTTACCGCCGAAGATATCGGAATCCGAGATGATCAGATAAGGGGCAAGAGTCCTAAAATGAAGAAAGACTTCAAGATGGATAAGGATAGTATTCTTAGGGAGTCTATCCTTATCTCTTGTAGAGTCCAGAGTAAGTATTGAATGAGAGTCCATAGAAGTGAGACTTCTAGTGGGACTAGGACAGAGAAAGACTATAAAAGAAAGGCACCCCCGGCGGGTCTAAGGTACGCAATTTTGAGTCTTGAGCATTAATTTAAGCACTGATATTATCTTTGAGAGAGACTGACTTGATCGTCGGAGTGCCCCCGGGTGGAAGAACCACCACCGGAGCCTTTTCTTTCTGTGCAGATTGCAGGGAGCCATCTATTCTGCCTGTGTTCTACAGCTGATTCACTAAGGAGGGCAGTGTGATCGGAAATTTACTCACATAATTTGGCGCCGTCTGTGGGAACGAAAGAAGAGTAGATGGCCAGCAACACGCAGAGGGAAAAGATTGGGGACGACACTCCTGCTGGGAGTGGAAGACCCGTCGACCCTAACGCTAAAGGAGGAGACCACAACGAAGAAGCTCGTGATCAGAATCACGCAGAGAAAGGCGTCGGCCAAGATGGCGACGCAACAAAGAAAGCGGACCAGGGCAAGTACTATCACGAGGACAACCTCCAGATCTGGAAAGACAGGTGTCTGAGGAGGGATGAAGAAGTAAAGGAGATGGCAAACAAGTTGGCAGACCTTCAATCGGTCGTCAACTTCATGATGCAAAATAATGTCATGCAGCCGCCGTACCCGCTACAGGACACACCAATGCCGGCAGCAAACGCCCAGAAGAAGGGGCGGAAAGAAATCCCCGAAGCCCCTCAGCACACGAGAAGTGGAAGGCACTCTCACCGACCCTCCAGGGAGGTCGGCCGAGAAGAGCCGAGGAGAGAAGAGTCCCGAAGGACATATTACGAGAAGGAGGCAGACCCCAAAGAACATCGGCATGTTCAGGGGCGGGTATTGTGTTTCGACGTATCCTGCGGGGAAGGATCGAAAAGAGGCCACCATGAGGCCGAGAGTAGTGCGCCGAAAAGGCTGAAGTCCAAAGACAGCCGGGCTCCAGGGAGAAGTAAAGAGGACTTGAGAGATTACCTCAAGAGGAAGCAAGAGAATGCCGGAGTCGAAGTGACCTCCTCGGTTAAGCCGAGGACACCATTCTCGGTGGAATTGGACAGATTCGTCGCGCCAAAAAGATTCAGTATGCCGAGGTTCCAAATATATGATGGTAAGTCAGACCCTAACTTTCATGTTGGATTATTTTTGAATTCAATGGCATTATATAGTGGGAACGAGCCGTTGCTCTGCAAAGTGTTCCCTTCATCCTTCGGGGAGATTGCATCGGATTGGTTCCACAAATTACCGAAGGGGAGCGTGAAGAATTGGGAAGGCCTGGCCGAGATGTTTGTGGCTAGGTTCATAACAAACAAACTGCAGCCATTGAGGGTGGATGCATTGATGGCTCTGAAGATCGGCAAAGATGAAAGCCTTAGGGCCTATGCAAAACGGTACTATGAGGTATTCAATCGTATACCTGAATGCAATCAGGAGGTGGCGGTCGTCTCTTTCAAGAACGGCCTGAAGGATGACTGTCCACTGCGGAAGTCTTTAGCAAAAACCTTGCCAAAGAGCATGGAAGAGCTCATGGCGAGAATCGAGAAGTATGCCAGAGCCGAGGAAGATACATCGGGGAATAAGGAGACAAAGACGGAAAAAGTCAACGGCTCGCCGAAGCGAGGCCGAGGTAACAACGGACCCAACAAACAAGAGACAGAGTTGAGGGCCAAGCAAGCAGTGACAATGGTGTTCCGAATTCCGCTCCACAAAGTCCTTGATCAAATTCGGAATCAGCCCTACTTCAGGGCGCCGACAAGGGCACCAGGAGAATTTATGGGAAGAAACCTTGGTAGGCGTTGTGCCTACCACAATGAGGAGGGGCACCCAACTCAGGGTTGCAGAGCCCTTAAGGCACACTTAGAAGATTTGGTGAGGCAAGGCCATCTGAGAGACCTTGTGGATGAGGCCAAAACGAGGGAGGAACAGGCACGATTGCCTCAAGCACCAGCAGCCCCGCCACCGCCAGCACAGCAACCACAGGCAGGCGGACCTCGGGTGGTTAATGTGATCCACTCAAAGGTGAATGAAAACGACATACGGGGGGAGACACAGAGGGTAAGACACCTGCAGCACGTCAACCAGGTCGGACTAAAAAGACCTCGGCCTGAAGAATGCCAAGGACAGATGATAGCTTTCACAGAAGCCGACCTAGATATGGTTTAGCACCCGCACAATGATGCCTTGGTAGTATCCCTCCAGGTTGGGGAGTGCCAGGTGAAGCGCATCTTGATTGATCAAGGCAGCTCCTGCGACATCATGTATGTCAGATGTTACAAGGAGCTAGGCCTTCACCCTGATGACATGGATCAGTCGAACGGCCCGATGGTCGGCTTCAATGGAACGCCGACATGGCCATTAGGCGCAACAAGCTTGGAAGTACAAGCTGGCACAAAGAAGATCAAGACAGAATTCATTGTGATTGACACGCCCTCGCCTTACAACATCATCTTAGGGAGGCCGTGGTTGCATGCAATAGGGGCAGTTCCCTCAACATTGCATCAACTGCTACGGTTCCCAACAGAACATGGGATTGAGGAAGTTAGAGGAGATCAGTTGCAGGCGAAAAATTGCTCCATGGCAGCAATGAAGTTAACCTGCAGCATTCGGGAACCAGAGAAGGCAGAAGTTGAAAAAGAGGACATGAAGGTCCTAGATGATGTCGGCAAGGAGCCGACCGAGAAAAGTGAAGAAGCATTGAAGAAGATCTTCGTCCAGGAGGGCGATGAAGAACGTTTCTTTCTTCTCGGCACAGGATTAGCCGAAGAAGAGGAAAGGGAGCTGGAAGCCTTTCTGAGGAAGAATATTGAGGTGTTCGCCTGGACACCTTATGAAATGCCTGGCATTGACCCCGAGGTCACATGTCACAGACTCAACGTTGACAGGTCGGCCAAACCTGTAATACAACGAGCCAGAAGACCGACGTTGATGCATGTCGAAGCAGTGGAGGAGGAGGTGGACAGGCTTCTGGAGGCCAAGGCCATCAGAGAAGCCAATTATCCGACATAGTTGTCAAACACCGTGGTAGTAAAGAAGAAGAATGTCAAGTGGAGGGTCTGCGTAGATTTTACAAACTTGAACAAAGCTTGTCCCAAAGACAGCTTCCCTCTGCCAAAGATCGACCAGTTGGTGGACGCCACATCTGGACATGGAAGGATGAGCTTCTTAGATGCTTATAGGGGGTATCACCAGATAGCCATGTACCCCCCGGACGAGGAGAAGACAGCATTTATCACTCCAAAAGGTCTGTATTGTTACAAAGTCATGCCTTTTGGATTGAAAAACGCAGGAGCAACCTATCAAAGGCTGGTGACCAAGATGTTCAAACACTTGATCGGCCGAACAATAGAAGTCTACATTGATGACATGGTCGTGAAGACCAAGGAACCAAAGGATCATCTTGCTGACCTAAAAGAGGTCTTTGACATACTAAAAACATACCGGCTCCGACTCAACGCATCGAAGTGCGCGTTTGGAGTCGGATCCGGTAAGTTCTTGGGATATCTAGTGACTAGAAGGGGCATTGAAGCCAGCCCAGATCAGATCAAGGCCATCCTGGAATTACAAAGTCCGACATCGGCTAAACAGGTTCAAATGCTTACTGGAAGGGCCGCAGCCCTAAACAGATTCATAAGCCGAAGTTCGGACAAATGTAAACCTTTTTTCAACCTGGTGAAAAAGGCCGCGGATTTTCTATGGACAGAGGAATGTGAAGCCGCTCTGGCCGACCTGAAGAAATATCTTACCACGGCTCCAGTCCTCTCAACACCTCAACTTGGGGAGGAGCTGTTTCTATACTTAGCAGTTTCTGAGCACGCAGTAAGTGCTGTGATAATCCGAGAAGAAAAGGGAGAGTAGAAGGCTGTTTACTATGTGAGTAAAACCTTGGCCGATGCAGAAACAAGGTATCTACCACTGGAGAAATTGATGCTGGCCTTGGTAATGGCCTCAAAGAAGCTAAACCATTACTTTCAGGCTCACAAGATAGTGGTTCTGACAGAGCACCCACTGAAGTCCTTGTTGCAACAAGGAGACTTAACTGGAAGAATAGCAAGATGGGCCGTAGTTTTGGGCCAATATGACCTGGAATTCAGGCCGAGAACAGCAATTAAGGGACAAGTCTTGGCCGACTTCGTGGCCGAGTTCTCGCCAGAATACATCGAACATCGGGCTCCGTTGAGCCGAGGTGAACGGTGTCCAAACAAGGAAGGAGAAGCCCAGCCAAAGGCTAAAAAACCAAGGAAGGAAAAACTCAGACCCTGCAGCATTTACATCGGCGACTCCTTTCAACTTTTCGTTGATGGGAGCTCAAACCGGCAGGGGGCAGGGGCAGGAGTAGTGTTAATCTCCCCCGATGGAGAGATATTGGAACAGTCCATTCGACTGGGGTTCAAAGCCTCGAACAATGAGGCGGAATATGAAGCACTAATTGCTGGACTGAAGCTGGCAGTAGCAGCAGAGGCAGATGAGGTAATCGTTTTTTGTGACTCACAACTTATAGTGAATCAAACTACAGGAGAGTTTGCTGCCCGAGATGAAAGGATGTCGGCATACGCAAAAGAAGTCATCAGGCTGGCAGACATGTTTCAAAACTGCTGACTTCTTCAGGTTAGCCGAGACGATAACAACCACGCCGACGCGTTGGCCAATTTAGCAAGTTCAATGAAAACCGGAAAGAAGAGGACAATAATGATCGATTACCTATCAGGCCCGAGCATAGAGCCACCGAACACAATGCAAGAGGCATTATGTGTGGACATGGGACCCAGCTGGATGGATGCAATTATTGCATTCCTAAAAGAGGGAAAGCTGCCAGAAGACCGAAAGGAAGCACACAAAGTCAGATTGAAGTCGGCAAGATTCAGTCTGACAGCAGAAGGACATCTCTACAAAAGATCCTTCACTGGACCTCTTTTAAGGTGTGTACACCCTCTTCAGGTCGAAGACTTTTTATACGAAATTCATGAAGGAGTTTGTGGAAGCCACGCAGGGGGCAGATCGTTAGCTCACAGGGCCATTACCCAGGGGTATTGGTGGCCCTATATGCAAAAAGATGCAGAAGCCTATGTGAAGAAGTGTGAACAATGCCAGAGGTTTGCACCTTTGATACATCAGCCAGCTGCCGACCTGAACCCGGTTTTCAGCCCTTGGCCATTTGCCCAATGGGGCATGGATCTCGTTGGACAACTGCCCCAAGCGACTGGGCAGCGGAAGTACCTACTGGTAGCAACAGACTACTTCACAAAGTGGATAGAAGCAGAGCCTCTAGCAAAAATCCGAGATGTGGATGTGAAGAACTTCATCTGGAGAAACATCATCACCAGATTTGGGATTCCAAGAGCAATCGTTGCCGACAACGGAACCCAGTTTGACAGCAAACTCATCAAGAATTTTTGCGCAAAGTTCAAGATAAAGAATTACTTTTCAACACCAAGCTTTCCCCAAAGTAATGGGCAAGCAGAAGCATCCAACAAAGTAATTCTGGATGGAATAAAGAAGAGGCTGCAGGCAGCAAAAGAAAAGTGGGTAGATGAATTGCTGAGCGTGCTCTGGGCATATCGCACAACGCCGAGAAGATCAACAGGAGAATCCCCCTTCGTCATGGCTTATGGCACAGAAGCAGTCATTCCATTGGAGATCGGCATCCCAGGGATCAGAACCCAGGGAGTTGAGAACGGGACTAACGATGTGCTCTTAGCCCGAGATCTGGATCTACTAGAAGAAAGAAGAGAGAAAGCTGCAATCCAGCTTGCAGCATACCAGTAACAGCTTGCCAAAGCTTACAACAAGAAGGTCAATCCAAGGGATTTTCAGGCCAACGACCTAGTCTTGAGGAAAGTCGTCGGCAATAAGAAGGATCCCAGAGAGGGCAAGCTTGGCCCAAACTGGGAAGGGCCCTACAGAATTACCTCGGTGTTAGGAAATGGGGCATATCGGCTCGAAGATAGTGAAGGAAAAGCATTGCCTAGACCATGGAACACTTGTAATTTAAAGTTTTTTTATCATTAGATGTTGTTTGACTTTTTGCCGATATGATCAATGAAATCTTACCAGAATTTTCCAGAACTTATTAAATTATGCATACCGTTGTTTTTTGAATAATGAGAACCCAAGTGGAACTTAGGTTCACATTGGGGGCAGATAGAAGACAGTAATGCCTAGCCGAAGTTAAGCCGAGATGTTTAACAGTGGTTAAATCTAAGATAAAGTTTAACCGGAGTTGAACAGAAATTAAGTTTAACCGAAGTTAGATAATTCCTTATCTTTACTTGTTGAAATTTGTAGCAATTTACAAGTTAAAGTTAAGCCGATAATTCCTTATCTTTACTTGTTGAAATTTGTAGCAATTTACAAGTTAAAGTTAAGCCGAGATAATTGTTTATCTTCATTTGTTGAAATTTGTAGCAATTTACAAGATGAAGTTAAATTAGGTTTATTGATTCAGACTCTTGTTAAAATTTGAGAAAAGTTTGCCAGATACAATTGAATGTGCTTTATACTTGTTTACAGGTGAAGTCCTAGCCGAGATAAATCTTCAGGCAAATGTACCCGAGGTATTTATCCACGAGGAGATTGTACAAAGGAGGAGAGACTTGCAAAAAATTCTAAGTATTGAATCATGCAGAAGCAGTCATAAGAATATAAAAGTACAAACACTTGGTAGAAGAAAATTGTATCAAGCATTAGAATGGAAAAAGGCACATCGGCCATATACAGAGTTTGCATTGTTCAAAGAACATCAACAAAAGTACAAAAGAAAGAGAAAAGAACAAAAGACATTCAAGTTTCTTCAGCTTCAGGAGCAGGTTGGGCTAGAACCTCGGAAGTCTCTTGAAGAACAACCTCGGCATCTTTTTCCACCATAGCATCTGCATCCTCCTCTGCCACAACCTCACCCTCTTTATCTGCCGCAATCTCGGCGTCAATCTCAGCCAAAGTTTTCTCAACACTTCTCTCAGCCAGAAGAAGGTCAGACGATAGGTGAACTGAGTCCGCCTCCTTGGGCACCATCTCAACCTCCTCGTCCTCCTCTTGGGTTAAGTCCAGGACTTGATCACCCTGAGGAGGTGACTTGGTCTTAGTGGCATCCTTGGATTTCCTCACCAAGGCTTCATCATCATTTTTGTCTTCATCCTCATCTTCAGCCTGGGATTCAGATTCAGCTTCCTCATCAGTCTGACTTGGAGGAGGAGGAGGAGGAAACGGCAAAGGAATGGCTTCAGCCTTGCGCCAGGGTGAGTCAGCAGGAAGATCAAGCTTCTTCGCCAGGGACATCTAACCCAGGGAAAACCCCTTATTGCATGCCTGCCTGACTTGGAGCTTGTATTCTTCAGTAACATCGGCTACACCCTGGGCGTAAGCCTTTTCATCAACTTCTTTGATTTCAGCCGACTTCGTGGCCAAGGCTTCCGCGAGCTCCTTCTCGGCCTAAGCTGCTTTCTGCTCAGCATCTTTCTTTTGCGCCTCGGCAACGTTCTTAATGGCCTCTAGAGATTCAGCCTTTTCTTCGGCTAGTGTTTGGGCTTTGGTAGCAGCCTCGGCCTGATCTTCTAATTTCTTCATTTTTGCTTGAAGACCTTTATTTATTTTTTGGAGGCTTGTAAACTCCTTCTTCAAGTCATTCAACTTCTCCCTAGTCTCGAAGGACTGCATGGAGAAGGAATGTGCATGCTGGATCGCCTGAAAGAAACACAGAAGCAAAAAGTTATTACAGAACTCTAAAAGTATTGAGAGATAAAGATAAGAGCAAGTCAACAAGTAAAAGACACTTACTTGAACGCAACGTTGGAGCATAAAGGCGTAATTTTCAAACTCACTCATCTCGGCGTTCTTTTCAAGATCGCCTGGGAGAAGGAGGGCTGTGCTTAGTGCAACGCCAATGTTTATGTCATCGGCGCTGTCACTATCCAAGACTGGCTTGTTCTCCAGTGTGATTGCAGGTGTCCAAGGGACATTGGGCACTTTGGATTTTGAAGTTGTCCCAGAAGAAGACTTCGGCCTCTTTGATTTTTGTGACTCTGCTGGTTGAGTTTCAGCAGGCCTTTTTGCCGAAGATGAAGCATTCTTCATGTTCTCGGCCAGTTGAGAGATGGGTACAGCATCCTCGGCTTCAGCATCAGTAGCCTTGGTCTTTGGCAGAGCCTTCTTTATTCTTCTGGGTTTTGGTGGGGGCATCGGTTAGGTCGGAATGGCATCAACATCATCTGGTAGGTCGGCTAGAAGGTCTTGGGCGACAGGTCTCGGGCGAACCATTTCGGCAGTTTTTACAAGTCGTCGCCGACGCTTTCTTTCAGAAATTGGTACCAAGTGTGGTGCCGAGGTTGACGGATGATCGGCTGGATCAGAAGTTGAACCTTGATCAGCCCGAGATGTGGATGCGGTTTGAGTTACTACAGTAAGAGAAGATGAGCTTTTTTTCTTCTTTCTTGGAACGTCGGGCAAAGTGGACCTGTGTGTTGGAATGAAATTCAATAAGACTGGAGCTTTTCGCTTTTGGATAGGAAGATTCAGAAGCTTCTTTAAGTCTTTACCGAGGAAGTAAGACTGGCGAAAATTTTTGGGAGGCTTACGAACGTCTGCAACAAGGAGCATAACATCAGAAACAAATAAAATCTCTCGAATACTTGGAGAAAAACAAACAACAGCTAAGTAATTGACGCTGGGCTCTTACCCTTGCCCTCTTTAACTGTTCGGGGAAGAGGGTAGAGATGGACTTCTTCGTCTGGGCCAAACTCCCAATTTCCAGAAACAATAAGATAATCATCACCAGCCCCTTTGTTGGAGTCTGGGAGGTCGGCTACAATTTTAAATTCGGTAGACCTTGGCTTAAGGTAATATACAAAGCCCTTTTCTTTCAGATTGAGAGCGCACATAGTGTAACAGAATTGGATGTCGGCGAGAGTAATTCTAACATTCTCCTGTTGAGCTAAGGCTATTATACCGTTAAGTATTCTGTAGGAGTTGATGGTGAGTTGCATAGGGTTCAAAGTGTAGTAGTGGAGAACTTCACGAAAAAGGGGATTAAGTGGGAGCCGAAGTCCACACTCAATAAACGCTATAACGGGAAAGGGCATTGTATTATCAGTAGGCATAATGGAATCGCCATCCCCAGCTAGCCTAAGGTGAACATCGGCAGGGATAGAGAACTCTTGCCTAAAGAATTCGAGTTTGGTTGGGGAATTTACTCTGTGTCTCCACATACCCATGGTTTTTGGAGCAAAGGTACTTGGCTACGGAAACAGTGTGATCTTGAAGGGTTACTGGTACCTCGGCTTAAACCTAGGTGTATACTGGCAAAAGATTGTTGCAGTTTTCCCTAAGAATTAAAGGTTCTATAAACAAATCCCAAACCTAAGAACTACGAAGGCAAAGATCGAAGGCACGAATCTGGAGAAAATACAAAACAGTAGAAAACAGAAACGGAATTTCAGATTCAGGAAACACAAAGGGTGGAAGACCAAGAAACAATGCAAGAGACATATACAGAAGCATGAAATAAGAATCATTCAGGAAGAGAATTCACGAATCGAATGCTAAAACAGAACAGCAATAACAAGAAGTTCCAGAAACAATCAAGAACTAGGGAAGAAAAGCCAGTTGCTTACCAGAAAATGTGAGGCCGGAATGAGCTTCGCCGAGATCAGACGACGGGGGCAACAGTGGCGAAAGCTTCGTAGAAATGGTAGATGGAGATGGGTGCAGAGCTCAGAGCTTGGGGCAATGGCAGATTCGAAGAAGAGAAAGCTTTAGAGAGAGAAAATGTAAAATATTCAAACGCAAAAGTGAAGAGAAAGAGAGAGGCAAACGTTTTTTGTCCAAAACATGAAACGGCGGCAAATCAAAAGCAATTATTGCGCCTGGGTTAACGCATGCATCAGACGGCGCAAGCAGAGAAAAGACGGCCAACAGGCGCGTCGCCAGCACGGACCAATAAGGGAAAAACGCGTCAGTGGAACGGTTGAAAAATGGTGCATGACAGCTCATGCACCTGGGAGAGTTCGTGTGAATTCTTGTTCCTGAAAAGAAGACATATCGGCCTGAAGCAAATGACATCGGCTAGAAAGTTTCTAAGCCGACGTACGAGACAGAAGTTCAAATGTAGGTTCCATCATCTCAGAGTACCGAGGTAATAGAACCTAGGGGGCAGTTGTGGGGATGTATTTTCTAAGTACCAACACGTGGCCGAGATGGCACCGAAGTGTCAGCCGAGGTGCCACGTGTCGTGGTAGTCACGCCGAGGTTATCTCAGAGTTGCCGAGGTTATCTGCGAGAATACAGGAGTCCGGGGTTACCGCCGAAGATATCGGAATCCGAGATGATCAGATAAGGGGCAAGAGTCCTAAAATGAAGAAAGACTTCAAGATGGATAAGGATAGTATTCTTAGGGAGTCTATCCTTATCTCTTGTAGAGTCCAGAGTAAGTATTGAATGAGAGTCCATAGAAGTGAGACTTCTAGTGGGACTAGGACAGAGAAAGACTATAAAAGAAGGGCACCCCCGGCGGGTCTAAGGTACGCAATTTTGAGTCTTAAGCATTAATTTAAGCACTGATATTATCTTTGAGAGAGACTGACTTGATCGTCGGAGTGCCCCCGGGTGGAAGAACCACCGCCGGAGCCTTTTCTTTCTGTGCAGATTGCAGGGAGCCATCTATTCTGCCTGTGTTCTACAGCTGATTCACTAAGGAGGGCAGTGTGATCGGAAATTTACTCACACATTTACTTTTTTTTTTTTTTTGGTTCTTCATCTCTGTTTCTTCATCCATTGTTTTCTTCTATGATCAAAACACTATGATTCTCACTTTTTGAAAAGATATATGTAACAGAGAAGAAAAACTGAGAAGGGAAAAAAAGCAGTATGGATTTAAGAGCAATGGGTGTAAGAACATAATAAAATATATTTAATTTTAGTCTTTTATTCTTAAAAGTAATTTCACACATGGATAAAATTAGAAAGAAAAAAAAAATCTCATATGAAGGGTGTAAAAAGATAAACTAGTAGTGTAAGTAGAATCACTTAATAAGAAAAATTTTAAAAAATGGTTTGTAGTAAAAGAATTTGTGATATATAAATAGAATCACCCTTTACTTTATCAAAAAATAAAATTATATAAACATAATAAATATTTTTTTATATTTTTTTATTATAACTATATAGAAACCATAAAACTATATAAATTTTTATTTTCATTAAAAAAGGAGCTTACGTGTGTAGGTAATAGGTGAATTTAATATGAGAAAATTAGTCTAAGGTCCCTCTCTCATTTTCAGTAATGGAAGAGATCTACAATATTATTTTTTTATGTCTAAAATTCCCAAACCCCACACCTATCTATCACAGAGAAATTTGATATATCTCATACTCTTTATTTCTCTCTCCCACTGCTCTTCTCTCTCGTTCTCTCTCTCATCGATCTCGAAGATGAGATCACTCTGTTCTTGTCCTGATCATACAACTCGAAGGCATTTTTCAGCCCTGCTAGACCACTGTTGTCTCCGGCAGCTTCGGTAGTGTCGCCGCGGCCCTTGCAAAAACTAGCAAACTCTTCGAGACTAATGAAGCCGTCGAGGTCGGTGTCGAGCTCCTTCATCATCCGCTTTACTTCGTCCTCCGATGTGTTGGATTGGAGAGGTGTTGGATTGGAGAGGTTTCATGACTGATACGAGCTCTGTCGTTGAGATCTTGCCGTCGCCGTTGGCGTCGAAGTGATTGTACACCTTCTTCACCTCTTCCTTGTCCTGCAAGTACACTGATGGTTTTGGGCCTGAGTTAGGGTTAGGATGGGAATGGATTGATATCGACGAAGGAATTGCGTGCTGTGTTGAAAAGCTTGTGAGAGAAGTGCTCGTGGAGAGATTGTTTAAAGATGATCAAGTCTGTTGAATTTCTTTGAGAAGTCTAGTTTAGAGAAATTTAGATTCCCAGAATTTCTCTAGAGTTATAGCTGTGTTTTTTTTTTTTTTTTTCTTTAAGCTGTTGTTGACTCAAGTGAGATCATAGGTAACTAGTTTGCAATTGTTGTATCTGCTTGTTGTCTAGCTTATTCTAGAAGGGTCAAATTGAGCCATTGATGGGTGGAGTTGATACTATTATTGCCTCAAGCTACCTTCAGTTAGTCATTTGTCTTGTTGTGTATTTGTGTTAATGCTATCAAAGTGTTGTTGCTTCTATGGCTTTCATGGTGCTGCTACAGCTGTTTATTTGATGTAGAAAGAAGATGATGATGATGATGATGATGATGATGATGAGGAAGACTATCAAAGAATTTCTCTGGAGAAAGAATTTCTCTAGAGTGGTTTAAATTTTTTCTAGATCAGGTAAGATCAAAGTAGAGAAATTTTGAATTTCTCTGGAGTGGTTTGAATTTTCTCTGGATCAGGTAAAAACAAAGCAAAGAAATTTTGAATTTCTTTGGAGTGCTTTGAATTTTCTTTGGATTAGGTAAGAACAAAGCAGAGAAATTTTGAAACCTTGTGAATGCACCCTACAATAAATTATAGATTTATAGTCTAGAGGAATTCTTAACAATTCAAATTTATAGTTTAGAGAAATTCTCAATAATAATGAAGCCTTGTGAACTAGAATTTCTCTGTGAAGTCCAGAGAAAATTCGTCCAGAAAAATTCTCTGAATCGATGTTGAGGGACCTTAGACATTATGAAAATATTGAGTGTCCTTTATTCTATAAAATCTTAATATCAGGAACCTTAAAAAAAATCCCCATTTAATATCTAATAAATCTTATGATAATTAATGATATTTTTTATCAAACACTATTAAAAAAATTATTAATTGTTAATTTTAGCGATAGTTTAAAAATTTTATCACAAAAAATATCACTAATTATAAGTTTTAGTGATAATTTAAAAAATTGTCACAAAAAATGTCACTAATTTTTAACTTTCAGCAATAGTTTAAAAAATTCGTTAAAAAAAAAGTCACTAATTATAATTTTAGGGACAATTTATAAAACCGTGACAAAATTAAATTTTAACGACATGTGCAAAAAATATCACAAAAAATTATATTTAGTGATGATTTTATTAATACTTAGGCCTCGTTTGGTAACATTACATTTTAAATTAAAAGTCAAAAAATTATTAAAAAAGCTAAAAATCTAACAAATTATATAAAAAATTTAACGATTCTTTTTTTTTTCTACTTTTTACGCATCTTTTCATAAAAAAAAATAAAAATATTCCAAATATATTAATTCTGTCATCTCATATTTTAATTAAAAAATTAATAAAATAATATGTTCTCAAATAAAATCTTATTTTTAATTGAATTTGATTAGAATTAAATCGAATCTATTAATAATTTATTTAAAAAAAATTTGAAAATGAAACCACACATTTTCCAACGACATGTGGCAACAATTTTTGAAAACTAGGCGAAAAACTGGCTTGCTTCAATGTAGACACGTATGAAGTCCAGAACCTTCTGCTTCCTTCTCTATTATCGCCTGACTTGTTGTTGCTCTCTCTCTCTCTCTCTCTCTCTCTTTGGGGGTGTTCTGAGGTAAGCTCAACTCTCTGTGTTGTGTTTCGGTCATGTACTTTCATTTCCAATCAATGAGGCATTTTGTTCTTCGTAATTTTAATTTTTTATTTTCTAATGAATATTATCTTTGATTCTTCTGCAAAATTTATTTTCTTGACGAAGTCTGTATTATATTAAGAGTTATTGAAGCTCGAGCGATTTGGACTCTTTATCAATAGTTGTTGTTGGGTTTTGTTTTTGTTTTTGTTTTTTGTTTTTTTTGTGGGTGTGAATTGAATCATTATTTTCGTATCTAATCGGTTTTGAATCAAGGTATGTGTAGGTTTTGATGACTCTTTTATTGTTCAAGTATGTTGACTTTGTGATTGGTTGATGAGAATAAGGGAAATGCAATTTTACAAATTTAGAAAGTCTGATGTACTTTGTTGCTGTGATGGCCTGTAAATGATCCTGAGTTGTGGTTGTTCAAGCTTGGATTGAAAACTTTAAAAAATTGTTTGTTTATTTTTTGAGCTAATTTCAAATGAGCTACAATCAAGCCGGCCGGTCATAAGTCTAATTTGAGTAGTTTAGTATTTTATAATTTCATAGTGCATATAAACTTAAGCCAAACTTAGAACGAATTTCAAAATGGTGTTTTTAACAATAAATTCTATATATGGGACTTGTAGGCCATTAAGTCCCATTAATTATCTATTAACCCGTAAAGTCCCATGTTGTAACTAATGACGGAAACACCATTTATCAATAATGCCTCAATTACTGTTAAAAAGAAATTGATTCACCACTATACATAGAAATTATGGGTGGATCAGTTCATGTACGTCGAAATTTTCTGAGAAATTTTTGATTTTGCCTTGCGTTATTCTCGAAGATGTACAAAACCTCCCTTAATCTACATAAATCTAAATAAAGGGGAAAGGAAATATAAGTCAACATATATTTATAATCGTACTATTTATATTTAAATTGATACACAACAACTTAATCGTAAATGTAAATTTTTGCAAGTGTAAAAGTTTGTAAATAAAAGTGTGAATATTTTATATGTGCGAATATTCAAACTTTTAATAAATAAAATAGAGTGAATTTTTAAGAAGGGTAAAACTTGTAAATATCAAATTCACACGTAAAATTATGACAAAAAATGTAAGTGTGAATATTCACACCTTCAGTTTTTGAAAAAGTGTGAATTTCTAAAAAGTGTAAAAGTTGTTAATGACAAATAAAAATTGTAGGTGCCAAACCTTACATTTTTTTTACTAGAGTAAACATTTTCACACTTACTAAAAGATTCACACTATTATATTTATATATATAAATGCATAGAGGAGGATTCTTATAATAAACCATTTATTGAAAGTGTAAATTTTTAAGTGAAAATATTTCACACTTAAATCCAAAAAAAAAAAAAAAAAAAAAGAGTGAATTTTTTAACTTTTTTCATTTTACATAATTTTATATTCAATTGAGACTTTATTTGATAGATTTCATTGAGTAGTTTTAAAAAATGTAAATTTTATCAAAAACAGTTGTGTATTTTGAAAGTTATAAAATTTTTAAGTAATGAAACATTAAAAAAAAAAATTGCCATATAAGCCCATTGACCAAAACAAGGGTAAAATTGTCATATGAAAAAACATCCAAATCCAAAAAAAAGATACCCTAGAATACAATTTCAAATGTATAGTATTTAATGGATTATAAGAATTTTCTTAGGATCTATGATTAAACAAGTTCCTCTAATGGGACTTTCCACTAATTTTCCCGTTGCGAAATGCATTAAAACTTCACATGTTTACCTAATGAGTTGATTTTGAAACAAACTTCTAATGAATTGAACATGAATTAAATGTGTTAAGATTAGTCCACTCATGTGATATATGTGGATAGGTTGGTTTATATATGTTTTTGGGTTACAATAGTAGAGTCTGAAATCTACTGGGAAACTCAATATTTGTAGGATTTGCTTAACTAATTTTATGGAACTAGGTTTTTTTTGGGTAGACTATTATAAATAGTCATGGAGACTATAGGTTTAGGTGAGATTAAGAGAGTAGTGAGGGAAAATAGAGATGTAAGAGGTAAGAGAAAAAATAGTGTAGGCATCGGGATAAGTGAGGGTTCAACTATCCTTCAGCATGGGGTTCGGATAGTGGTGCGAGTCTTGAGTATTTTGACCATCTCACATGTATTCTTTATTTTTATTCATATAGTGGAATATCCCTCTCCCGTGGATGATGGCAATTGGTGTTGAACCACATAAATCTTGGTATGATTATTTTTCTCTTTGGTGTGTGTGTATGCTTTGATTTGCATTTGGGGGATGTGGAATAAATCCCAACAAAATGCGAGTAGTTTGGTTCTTAGTTGCATGGAGTGAGAGAGGGAGAGTGACAACATATAGAAGTTTTTAAGGTTGGGAGTGCCTATGGAAGCATATATATATATTTCATATATTAAATATATAAATATATTCTAATAATTATTTTTTCTACGTAGTTGTGAAGTATGTGTTCAAATATAAATAAATATTTGAGATTGATGTCAATTATAATTTTTTTTGGGTCAAATATGAATAAATATTATGTAAATAGAAAGTACTATAATAAGTTTAGGTTGTTTTTCTTTTGTTTATTTGATATTTGTATGTTTAAGAGTTTTTATCTCAGTTGTGAGCAAGTTTCTTCCTCAACGGGAATTATTTTGTTATTTGGGAGCGTAAACGCGTTTCTCAGTAAGAAACATCACCTAAGTAGGAGGTTCCTGGTCCTAAGGTTTGGTTTGTTTTCCTGTGTTACGGATTCACAGTATTTCTTATTTTCCTAGCAACCAATCTTCCTTGTTGCTCAAATTTAATTTGTGGTTTTGTTTTCTTTCTATATGATGTCATGGAAAGTTGGCTTTAGCTAAAGCATTAGTTGAATTTAGGCTTCAATGGTGACAAGGATGGAACTAGGATTTTGTCCCATGGGGGCAACCAGTGGCATCTCCATATTCTTTCAATGGGTTGCTCAACAAGTTATTGCAAATTTGAAATTTTTAGTTATATAGAATCCATCAAAATCAACTTCAAACATGTGGATCATCAGGGGAAAAATGCATGTGGAAAAAAATGAGATCTATTGTCAACACAAATTCATCAAATAATCTACCCAAAAACTCTTCACACATCTATGAATTAGTGAGAAAAATTAAAATGATTGAATAGACCTAATATGGAGCTAGCAAAAATGGTTACAAAAACGTGTACATCTACAGGCACAAGAGGGGGTTTTAAAAAACATATTTTATATTGTTAAGTGGTCATGTGATGGTCTTTTATGGGTTTTTCCATACAATTCAAGTTTTATACTACTTTGTCCTTCTTTCCTTTTGCTGGCTATACACTTCATTGACCCTATTTGTTGCAACTCTTGATATGCCTAGCTAATAATCTAAAATCATAAGTGAAAACCCCAACTTTCCAATACTCAGCTTTTTTAGCCTTTTAAGTAATTTTTTGTCAGCAACCTATAAATAGAAGTTACACCAAATACTGTGCCCAACACTGCCAAGAAATAAAAAATAAAAAAATCATAAGCACCCAAGCTGCAACAAATAGAATCATTTTAAATTTTTTTGGTTGGAACATGTGAATTTATCAATGTATGAATCTTTTATTAGAGTTTGGAGTCCATGCATATTTGAACTTTTTGTGAAATGTCCTATACATAGGCCATAATGTGGCTTCGTACATGAGTGGTGAATATTATTTCACAGCTAATTATAAGAGAGGCCATGATCAATTTGATTGTATTTCTATTTCTCTTTTATTTCTTATTCAAAATTTTCTGATGTTAAGAATCTATGGAAGATAGGTTTATATGATTATATGTAATATTAGTGTACACATTGTAGTCAACATAGTTTTCTGATGTGATTTTGAGAAGCTTCTTCTTTACTTAAGCATTGGTTTACTGTTTTTGTTCAGTAAGTTGTGCTTTTATGTTTCTAATTGCCCTTAAATATCTTGTTGGGTTTTATACTATTAGTTTGTGGTGAAGGAGATTTCAATATCTTCTTATGCTCAATGCTTCCACCATCAGTGTTTATGAATTCACTGTGTGCCTTTCTCTAACTCTATGCTTAGATCACGTGGGACAATGGTGAAAGCTGTTGCTGTTCTTAGTAGCAATGAGGGTGTGAGTGGAACTATCTACTTCACCCAAGAAGGAGATGGTAATAGAAGTTAATTAAATTGGGTAGCCAACATAGTGCAACTTGTATTGCTATTCTGAGTATTTTCCTGTCTAATTTAGTTCTCTATATTTTTACTTTCAGGTCCAACAAATGTTACGGGAAATGTTTCTGGCCTAAAGTCTGGGCTTCATGGCTTCCATGTCCATGCCCTTGGAGATACAACAAATGGTTGCATGTCAACCGGTACTATATGATTACTAGCTTTCTTTTTCTTTCTTTTCCACTCTTATTTGTACCATTACATCATTTTGAGTTTGTGCAAAACCACAGAGTAAGAATTCACTTCTTACTCTACTACATAATTTTTTTAATTCTGAGCATTTTTGTTTTTAAAATTCTTAGGACCACATTTTAATCCTGCTGGCAAAGAACATGGTGCTCCTGAAGATGAGATTCGCCATGCTGGTGATCTGGGTAATGTGACAGTTGGTGGCGATGGTATGCACTGTGCTCTTCAATACTGTGTACTATTTTCATCCACAATTGGTTGATTGCCACATTATTTCTGCCTGCCATTATTTAATAATTTCTTTATTTTCTCTTCTGCTAGAACTATGCTTTAGTTGACTCTCTTGTAGACATGGAGGCATCTAGTACTGTTTGAGTATCTCAAGGCTAGATCTATAGCATATTTTGGATATTTGAAGGTTCCTTATCCTTTTAACATATTTTCATGTATTTCTGTGCTTTAGGTACTGCTAATTTCACAATTGTTGACAAGCAGGTGAATTAACTCTTCTTATTTTTGTTCCGTTGTGTTGGTTTGATCTTATTCTTTTCTAATTTTTATGTTTCTAAAGACATGGGACTGTGAACATTCTTCATTCTAAGCTGTTGGCATATATGCTTGCAGATTCCTCTCTGTGGTCCGAATTCCATTATTGGGAGGGCTGTTGTCGTCCATGCAGATCCCGATGATCTTGGCAAGGGTATGAGTAAAATTTAGAGCAATAAGATATTTTTCAATTAGTTTTGTTCTATTACTCCTTTATGCACCCTGGCTTACAAGGATTGAAAAAAAAAAAATTAAAAAAATTTGGAATGAATAGAGTTAGTAGTCATTTAGAAATTCAAGCCATAATATTGTCACAACTTCAAAGCACTGTTGCAATGTGTTATTAAAGGATTATTAGTCATTTAGAAGTTCGAGCCAATTGGTTTGGTGGGAAACATGTTAAAAATAGTAGAAGTTCCTGCTGGCTTTAAGGGCATATCAGGGCGTAGGGAATTGGGCCATTCTTCTTGAAACAAATTGCTTATGTAAGAGTAAACAGAGTGTAGATGCATTAGTTGTGTTATTTAAACTTGATTTAACTTTGTAAGCTGTGAGTTTCTTATCTATACTCTATTCGTGATGGATTTTGGAGTAAACTGGAGATGTCTCTGGTGACACATTTATTTTGATACACTTCTGGGCATCAGGAATATTTATGCTGTAGAATTTTCCGGTACTCTATGGTTTAAGACTAGGTATCAGTCGTCTCCCTTAATTATTAGAAACACAAAAGGAAAAGAAAATCTTCCTACTTCCCTTTTGGGAGGCACTGGGCTGGGGAAATTTCTTGCAATTGTATGTAGATGTCAATCTCAATCTCTTTTGGTCACTCTTAAGCGGAAGCAAAGATCCTGAGTTGTATTTTCTTACCTTGTCAAGCAAGAGTTCCAGGTCAACTTGGGTAAAATTCAGATTCTAACATTCCTTTGGATGGATTACCATGATATCTGTGTGTATAATTTCAGTTATGCTAGTGTTCAGCTGAAGGTTATTCACTTCTTCACATTGTATGATTCAGCAGCTACAATAGGGATTGAATTTGTTTGAGAGTGGTGTTTTACTTGGTGGGGGGTCTTACTTTCAGGTGGGGTATGTTAAATTCGTCTCTATATGTTGATTGTTTATTTTTAAAGTCCCTATTTGGTTGCAGATTCTCCCTATTCACTCTTTGGTAGAAAAGAAGGAATTTTGAACTATACTGTTGCAAGACTTTGTAGGATTTCCTTTAATTTTCCATATGCATTGATCTTCTAGAATGAGTGATATTGGGCTTCATGTGGCTCCTGTGCGTAGCTTTGATAGTATTGTGACCTGAAGTACTAGTTTTGGCACAAACATTTATTTTTTGGAGGGGAGGTGGATATTATAACCCATACACTCAATCATTCATTGCTTTTGAGGTTTAAAGAGTAAAATAGGATTTGCCTTTGAAAGGTTTAGGGCAACTTTGATTAGGTTCTGCTATCTAGATTCATAATATGGCAAATTTAGGATAGTCCGTGATTTGGAATATAGGACTTCCAATGTTGGTGGCTAGGGGTTCTATTGGTGGTCTTATGATACTTAGGCTTATTGAATTCCAGATTCAAGTGCTAGCAATTCAGCTTTATATGTGAATGGTTTTGTGGACTACTTAGGCAAGAGAGTTTATGGATGATACTGATGTTTTAAAGTGTAAATATAGTGCCAGCAATAGGTGGTTTGAGGCTAGCAAAATTTTGAAGTTATTTCTGTAAGTGGGATATTTTCTACTCTTGTATGTGTAGTGGAAGGCTAGGAAGTTATGGATTGTGAAAAAGTGGGGTGGACAAACATTGGGTTGGGCCGGGTCAAGCCAGTCCAATACTATATAGTAAGAGTATGTGTCATTCCAAGCCTTGCCCGGCCTTAAAAGAATGTTTAAATCCGAAGCCTGTCCACTTAATCCAATAGATATGACCTATTAATTTTATTTTATTTTTTTCATCTTGAAGTGCTATTAAATTATTTAGACCATTTTAATAATGATTTGAATTTAGAACATTAACAAAATTCAATTGTAAAATAAATATGATCGTTTAAGTAGCTTTTAATTTAAGCTCTAGAATGAAATATAGATATACGTACTTTTCCTGATCTTTATTATTTTTTTAGTTTATTTTGTAGCTAAATAATATAAATATTAATATTAATATTAATGTTTGGGCAAACTTCACTTTACTCTCCTTTGGTTTAGGCCACGTGCAATTGACTCCTTGACATTTAGAAATGACCACATAACCCCCATGTGGTTTGTGGACTGAAATGCATTGTTAAACATTTCATCCAACTTAACAAGTGTGAAACACGTGGCAAACATAATTGGGGGTTATATGATCATTTTCGAAGTTCAAAGGGTTAAATTGCACATGAAATAAAGCACATGGGGTTAAAGTGTACTTTGCCTTTCAAACAAATGACAAAAATACAGGGGTATTTTAGTCTTTTTCATTAAATCGTTAACGGACTTAACGGTGCAATTCAGTCCACAAACCACAAGGGGGTTATGTGGTCATTTCAAAATGTTAAGGAGGTAAACCGCACATGGCCCAAACCACAAGGAGGTAAAGTGAAGTTTGCCTTTAATATTTTATAAATAGCCGGGCTGGGGTCATAGTGGGCTAAAATTTTTTATCCCACGTTGAGCTCAAAAATTAAATGCACTCAAAATTTTGGTCCAGCCCAGCCTTATGGGCTAAATATTTTTCCCAAGCCTTAAGAATATTGGGTTGGGCTGGGTTGGGTGGGCCATCGACCCCATGGCCACCCCTGTGTGAAAGGCTTTACAAATTTGCTAAAATAGTAAGGTTTGAGTTGTGATCGAAATTAATGAGTCAACTTCTGAGAGGGTATATGTTGTAGTTTTGTTTTGTATTGGAGGAAATATACTGTACTAACAACAAATCAAAAGAAAGTAGACCCATTATTGTTTTGGATTTTTTTCCAGTCTAATCTGGACAATATCAGTTGTAATTTTGTCCAATTTTGTATCATTCCAACTATTCTGATAAGTATCGTTGGTGGGTTTAGTTATAGTCAATATTGTATTAACCAACATACCAGTTTTGTCATTAGTACGGTATGCACTATTGAATATAGAAATTAGAGTATATAGAATCTTTTTATTTTTAGTATTATGTATATAATCTGTGATTGTGTCGATCACTGATTTAGTATTGTTTCCTTATTTATAGCGTTTCCTAAATTGTATCGTGAATCTATTATATATACATGGCCTCTACCTCATTCATGGGAAAGCCAAATAATTCTTTTCATTCTTTTTGGTATCAGAGCTAGGTTAAGTACCTAGTAATTTTGCTTCATTGGCGGGCGGCAGCCTTGGCTTGGCCGCCCGTCGGATCTCAACCCATTCCATTGCCATATTTTCCTTTCAATATCGCTTCATGGTGATCTATTCCTTTGTCCACTGGTTTATCCTATCCCAAAGATCTCAATCATATTTTTCTTTACTCGTAACCTTTCTTTTTTTTTGTGCGTTTGCTACACTGTCTTTTCCTCTGCTTCAACGTTAAATAGGTTTTTATCTTCAAATCTATTTGAGTTTGAGGGGGGTATTATACCTATATCATGGTGAGCATGGTTATACACCATGTGAACCACCCAAGCCGATCCCTTGGCGTACTATCTAAGCCCCCCCCCCCCTAGCGCACTTTCTCATAAGCCACTCCCTGGTGTACCATCTAAGCCATCCCCTGGCCCCCTGGCACACCATCTAAGTCGTCCCTGGCGCCCTTTCTAATAAGCTGCCCCTTGGCATATTCAGTTATCCGTTGCCATCATCGTTCAACATCACGTTATAAGTTATATGTGTACCACACTTGTTAATTCAACATTTGATTAGTTCTTACAACGGTCTGACATGACCCCGTAAACTGTCCTGACATTGATTTCGGTCAGTTCCTACAATGGTCTGTCATGACTCCTTTAAACTGTCTCGACATTGATTCCAGTCAGTTTCTTCTAGGACAATTCAGTCCTTGCTTTTTTCCCTTTCTAGAGTGTGGTGCTGATGTATTAAGCACTTTTTGGCATTTTTTATTTAGCGAACTACCAGATTTGTTCGGTAGCATTTATTTGGACTAGCCGTTGAGTTTTTCCCAGCTTCTTCCAGTCATCCATTGACAAGCTGCGATTGTTGAATATCTTCACACCAGCTTCAGAGGGAGTGTTGAATATAGAAATTAGAATACATAGAATTTTTTTTGTTTTTAGTGTTATGTATATAATTTGTGATTGTGTCAATCATTAGTTTCCTTATTTATATCGTTTCCTAAATTGTATCATGAATCTATTATATATACATGGCATTTACCTCAATAATTTTTTTCCTTCTTTTTGCACTGGTATCAACCTGTTTTCGCATATTGTTTCAGTAACAATGTTAAACCCTCCAAATACTATCTATATAATGAATCTCTTTATAGCAACAATGTTTTGTATTTTTTGGAATGTAACTTTTATGTTTTGAAATATTCATAAAACGAATATGTTGTTCAATGGTCTACAATTGTTTTTGCATTCTTTAGAATATAATATTTTACATGAATGATGTCTTAATGTTTAAGTTAATTAGTGTTATTATTATTATTATTTATTTATTTAATTTTTATTTTTCCATTACCTTTGAATAAATTATTCATATATTTGATATATACTAAAATTTTAAAATTATAAATTTTGTATGTGTCCCAATAGTATTGTGTAACATTTTTGAAAATTGTTGTCTATGTTTCTTTGTTGTGTCTCGTGTCTCTGTTTGTGATTCGTAGATCATAGTGATCAGGAATCTAGCATGGCTTATAATCTCAAACATGGGGATACACCTACAAACTTAATTTTCAAACATCTTAAAAGAATAATTCTCTTGAAAGCATAGTTTCTTTTTCCATTGAAAGCATAGTTTTTCTTTCTATAACTATTAGTCTGTCACACACCACTCATCTCTTTCTATCTTCTCTTTCTCCCTCTCTCATATCTTCCCTCTTTCTTTTTCTTAGTCTCCAGCCAAAGCTACCAACTACTGCTTTTCCTCCCACCTCCGTTCAACAATGCATCATTATCACTATAGTTAGTTATTAATTTACAATAAATCTGTGGGTTTATTTGTAGCGAGAGAGACATGGGCAAATTACGCCAACAGTATCAGAAGTTTCTTTTCTTTTTGTCAATTTGATCCCTGCAATTCCAATTGTAACAAATTTGCCCCTTAATTTTATTTGTGTCTAATAAAGACAATCATTAATGGACATCCAATTCTTTGATGGAAAATTGTCACATGTACTGCATGTGACGATTTTTCAAGGTAAAATTGTCAACACACCCAATCTATCTCTCAGCAAATTAGAACAAACCAGAACACCATCTTTATTTACCCATGCACATGACCATACGAAATAGCTTGTCCATCTCTTTTCCTCTTCCTTCTTCACCGCCAACAATCAGTCCCCTCCTCCTCCACTGACCACCACTCCACCCTCCCCACCGCTGCTGACCTCTCCCCTGCCACTCACCCCCATCTCCCTGTCTATTTTTCTCTCTACTCAACACCTTGTAACAACACCCCATTGTCTTCAACATCCTATTAGCTGCCTGGGACAAACTAATTTTGACCATCACCTGAAAAGTCTGAAATCAATACCCATCAATGTTTCTCTCTACTGAACACCTTGTAGCAACACCCCATTGTCTTCAACATCCTATTAGCTGCCATGGACAAACTAATTTGATCATCACCTGAAAAGGCCGAAATCAATACCCATCAATTTATTTATTTATTCTTGTTTTGAGATCTCTTACTCATGCACGCACAACCCCTCTGCTTTCTGTTTATGATTGATTTATGATGTGGATTGTAAAGTTGAAATGCTTTCCAGAGATGGAGAGCAATATAAGGAGCTTTTCTTGATTTACAAATCAAGTTTCTTCAAGCATCAACAATTTCTTTGAATACCCTATAAAAACGAACAAAGAGGTAACATCAAACCATGGTTGAAGCTGTTAAAATCTTATTCGTTCTGCTTCTATTGCTCAACAGATTCACCAAATTCGTTCTGCTTCTATTCCTCTAGCCTCCTCACCGACTGAGGGGGTCTCATCTGCTGGTGGAGAGGAGCAGAGGTACGGGTGGCAGAGGTGTGGTGAAGGAGGTGATCTGGTAGTGGGGAAGAGCAAAGGAAGGGTTGTCTAGCGGTAAGGAGAGGAGAGGAGAGGAGAGAAGAGAAGACGAAGGAGGGTGTGATCGTTGATCGAGGAGAGAAGGGGTTTGGTCCTTGGTGGAGAGAGATCTATTTGGTGTGGTGAAATGCATGGTAAATCAAGATGAGTGGTATCTGGTTTGTTTTGAGAGAGAGATCGGGTGTATTGACCATTTTGACCTTGAAAAATGGTCACGTGCAGTGCATGTGGCCATTTTCCGTCAAAAAAATTAGAGGTTAGTTAACAATTGTCCTTATTCGATACAAAATTCAAAGTTAAAGGGCAAGTATGTAGCAATTGAAATTACATGGACTAAATTGATATAAGGGGAAAACTTTAGGGACCATTGGTGTTATGTTTCCTAATGCATACTATGCCCATTAAAATTTTAAATTAAATATGACATTTTCAATAAATATATAACATTTATCGTGATAAATCAGAAATAGTTTGCGGGAACATATTGGTACCAGTTCATACTATACCAATGACAAAACTGGTACATTGGCCATGGTATTGACAACATTGTGTAGAACTGCACCATATGCAGAGGATAATTCTTGAGGTGTATTGGGATAAAACTATTTGAATTTTATATTTCCAACTTGTGTCACTCCCCCTTTTTCCGTGCAGCCAAACTAAGTTTTAAATTCCTAACTTCTTTGAACTGAGGTCTTTTAATTTCGTACCCCTGCTGTTAGACCAAGAATTTGTCCGGATTGTACTTTAATGTAGCATGTCACTGACTAAGTTAAAAGTAGTGTCGTTGCTTGCCATATTGAGTGAAGATTAGTAGATTGACTTCTACATGTGGTGGAAAATAAAGAGAGATACAGTAGATTGGATTTTGTGTCTTCTAGTCACTTTTCTATTTGGATGGAGTTCATAGCCATTGTAGTATGTTTTACTGCTACTAGGTGTTTTTTTATGTTTATGTGATTGCTCAAGTTATTAGGTTATTTCAGATGCTTATTTCCTTCTTTCTTCCCCACAAGTAATAGCTTGACATTTGGATGAGTTAATCTGGATGTTGGGCTTTGCATTTTGGTAATTGGTACATTGATTTTAAGTAAAGCAAAAAAATAAAGAAGATTTTTTTTCCAGTCCCCATCCCAATCCAAACATGAATTAATATATTTCTTTCTTTCAGGTGGACATGAGCTAAGCAAAAGCACCGGCAATGCCGGTGGCAGGGTTGCCTGTGGTAAGCAAAGTAGTTTTCTCCTTTCACATGCACATGGCTTCTCTCCTGTTACAGTCTCATAACTGGGACTCCAGTAGACTGGAGAGAAGGCAAGCTCTCTTCTTCTTCTTCGTCTTTTTTATTTTTTATTTTTTATAATTACATTAGTTCTTCAGAAGATGGACAATTGCTGATGTTTCCCTATTGGTCCATGTCTGTTATTCTACCTTTTAATTATGTAATCCCAAAGTTCTAATAAGTAAATTTACTTGCATGCAGGTATTATTGGCTTGCAAGGCTAAGCTTCTTTCGATCCCCATGGTAAACCAATGCAGTCAAATATGTTTGCTCTGCAACTTAAAGAGACCAGAGTTAAAGAGTACTCAAAGGAAACTACTTCGAATAAAGGAACAAAAATCTGTGTTTTGGTTGGCTTTATTTTGAGATTTTGATCTTAGAGTCTAGGTTAGAGTACTAAAAAGGAAACTATTTTGAATAAAGGAACAAAAATCTGTGTTTGTGGTTGCCTTCATTTTGAGATTTTGATATTAGAGTCTGGGTTAAGAGTACTAAAAATGAAACTAAATTCAAATAAAGGAACAAAATCTGTGTTTTGGTTGGCTTTATTTTTAGATTTTGGTGTTATATTAAGTGTTTTGTCACTTACCTTGTGTTTTGCAAGAGACATATGCTGCCTTCCCCATTTTATTTGTGTTTCCGTTTGTTTCCAGAGATAGAATGGAGGGGATTGATAGTGAGGGGATTAATAGTGAGGGGATTGTTAGTGCGGAATTGTTAAATTATTTTTATATAAAATAATAAAACAAATAAAAAAATATAAAAAATTAAACGTTATATTTAAAAAAAAATTCCAATATATAAAAAATAAAAAAAATAAAAAAATTTCTAATCCCCTCACTATTTTTCTAATACCATCTCTACCTCCTCCTTACTAATCCCCCCTCCGAGGGTATTAGCAATACCAAGGGACTAATAGTCCCAAGGCCTTCTCCCAAAACAAACAAGGGCATTACTAATACCAAGGTATTAGTAGTCCCAATATCCTCCCTATAACCCAAAACAAACGGGGCCTTAGGGTTAATTATACCAATATTGTCTCAATTATTAACAAATATCACGGTATATATTGACTTTTTTAACTATGAAATTATATAAATATACGAAAGCTAAGTTTGGTGCACTTTTTGACTTTTATTGTATTATGTGTAAAAAAAGTAGAGAGGAGATGTTGATTGATGTGACCCAAAAAAGATAAAAAGATGAAATAAATGCACTTATTTTGTTTAGCCAAACTTGGCCTTCTTTTAGACATGTTAAAGGGGTGAAAGTGATGAAGCATTTTTAAAGTTGAAGAGATTAAAATGTACGAGTTTATAAATAAAGAGAGTAGAGTGATATTTGTAATAGTTGAAGTGGTTGTGATGAAAATTTTTTTTTGTTTAGATTTGTTTGGATCATGGTAAATTTGAAGTTCCAATGTTAAACGTTTTATTTAAAATCATTTTACGCTAAGTGATGTTATACGAAAGTTCTAGTAAGATCCATCTCTTAAATCTGTATTTTATCTACCTGTTTTAGTTTAACCTATTTTTTCACACTCTATTTGGTTCATTGGAATGTGATAAATAGAATGGAATGATAATTCTCTAAGTTTTCTTATGGAATGATCATTATCTTAAAATGATGAAAAATTATTCCATTTGTAATGTATTTGTCATTAGTTTTTAGTTTAACTAAACATAGAAATGAATATTTTGATGAAATGATTATTTTATTTTCATTTTATTCTAGTGAATCAAATACAATTTTAGGATATATTTTGCAAATCATGGTATTTCAATCGCATTGATGTCATATTTTAACATGATAAATATATTCAGTGAAAGTGCTACTTCTTTAGCATAATTTAATTTATAACATATGATGTGATCGTGTATATTTAATTATTTATATTTGTGGTATTTTTAAATTAAAAATTGTAATTCAATAATTAATATTAAAATTTTCTATTTACTAGCTTAATTTAAAGGGATAATTACACCTTAGTGTAACACTAAACTAAATCAAGTATTAGGTCCCATCAAATGGGATTGACTACATGAATTTTTTCTTTTTTTTTTCTGTATCAAACTCTATCAAATGCCATTTGGTCAGTCAAATTAAAAAAATTTATATTTCCATTTACTATACTAGCCCACGTCAATTTAGGTCTGCTTCTTCCTCAATATTTTCATTTACCATCATTGTATTGCATCTCTTTATTACTGCATTTGTTAATCTTCATTGTATATAACCAAACCATCCCAATCTATTTTCTCTCAATTTATTTTCTATCGGTGTTACTCATACCCATTCATGAATATACTCCTTCCTAATTCTGTCTTTTCTAGTTTTGCCAGACATCCGTTTTAGCATTTTTATCTCAATAACACTCATCTTATCTATATGTTGTTTCTTAGTTGTCTAATATTCCGTCTCATACAACATTGCTGGTTTAATAGCCGTTCTATAGAACTTTCATTTAGTCTAGTGGGTACTTATTTATCACATAGTACTCCAGATGCACTCCTCTACTTAAGCCACTTCGCCTTAATTCTATGGACCACATCCGTTCCAATCTCCCCAGCCATTGTGATAATCGATCCTAAATAACGAAAATATTCACTATTAAGTAATTCGTGGTTCTCAATCTTCACTTCTCCTCTGTTTCCATTATTGCTGTTACTAAAATTACATTCCACGTATTCTGTCTTAATTCTATTTATCCTAAATCTTTCAGATTCAAGTGCTTTTCTCAAAGTCTCCAATTTAGTATTAACTCATTATTTAATCTCATCCACTAACACAACATCATCTGCAAAAAGCATATATCATGGCATATCATCCTAAATATTTCTCGTCAACTCATTCATAACTAAAGTAAAAAGATAAAGATTTAAGATTTATTCTTGGTGTAACCCCACAGTAATTGAAAATTCACTTGTCTCTCCAGTTGGCGATCTAATAGTGGTCACCACACTTTCATAATGTCTCTAATCACATTATTGTAACCTTTTGTCACCCTTTTTTTCTCCAACATCCACTAGATTATATCCCGAGACATTCTATCATATGCTTTCTCAAGATTGATAAAAACTATATAAATGTCACTTTTCTTCTCCCTATACTTTATTATTACTCTCCTTAAAAGATAGATCAATTCCATTGTTGACCTATCGAGCATAAATCTAAATTGATTTTCTGACACTTCTGTTATATCTCGCAATTGACGTTCCATCACTCTCTTCCACACTTTCATTATATGACACATTAGCTTGATTCATCTATAAATGTTATAATTCTAGACATTTCCTTTATTCTTATAGTTTGGTACTAAAATTCTTTTCTTCCACTCTTCTGGCATTTTCTTAGTTAAAAAGTCTTTTTAAATAACCTAGTCAACTAAACAACCCTCTTCTTACCTAAACATTTCTAAGCTTCAATAGGGATATCATCGGGTCCTAAAACCTTATTAAATTTCATCTTCTTAAGTGCAATCTTTATTTCAAAGTTCCTAATCCTGTGATAGAACCTATAGTCTTAGTTTTCTTTATTACTAGCTACTTTTTCCCTTTTGACCTTCTTCTATGTTCCTTATTCAACAACTTCTCAAAATAGTTCTTCTATCCTTCCTTAATCTCTTCATCTTTCACCAACACCTTAGAGTTCTCACTTTTGATGCAATTAACGTGATTAAAATATCTTATTTTCCTCTCTATTATCTTAGCAAGTTTGTATATTCTCTTCTCTCCTTCCTTACTATCTAGTCTAGTCCAGTGTATAGGTCATTATAGGCTTTCAACTTAGACTCTTTCACTACTTTTTTGACCATCTTATTAACCAATCTATAACTCTCAAGGTTTTCCTCAATTCTAATCTTTTGCCACTTTTTAAAGCTTTTTTTTTTTCTTCTCCATTTTTACTACCACTTGAACCTCATCCCTCCACCACTAAGTTTCCTTAGAGTTGGATCCCTTTCCTTTCGACTATCTAAGGGCTTCTCTTGAGATTCTCTTCATACAATTAGCCATCGAGTTCCACATAATGTTAGCATCATCTCCCAAGTACCTTCTTCATCCATTATATTCTTAAATATTTATAGTTTATCCACTTTTAGGCCACACTATCTCCTCCTATGATGCCCACTATCCTTCTTAGCTTGGTATTCCTCTTTAAAGCATAAATCTAGTACCAAAATCATATGTTGAGACCTCAAATTCTCTTTAGGAATCACCTTACAGTTGTTGCAATTTAGACAGTCCACTTTTCTTACTAGAAAGTAATCTATTTGATTCCTAATTGACTTAGTCTTAAAGGTTATCAAATGCTTCTTTCTCTTCTTATATATAGTATTGGTCACTACCAGGTCAGAAGTCAACGCAAACTCTAAAATACTCTCTCCAACTTCATTTCTATCACTAAAATCATATCCACCATATACCCTCTCATAACCTAGTTTATTTATTCTTACATGGCCGTTGAAATCTCCACCTATAACAAGATTTTCTCCTACAGGTATCTCTTGCAATGTTTCTTCCATTTGGTTCTAAAAATCTCTCTTAGTCTGATCATCTAAACTTACTTGGGGGGTGTATGCACTAATACACTCACTATATTTTTTCCAATAATTAGTTTAACTAACATAATCCTATCACATTTTTTAATGACCGCAACTACATTTTTTATAAGACCATTGGCAACTATTATTCTTACCTCATTCTTGTGTCTATCCTGCCACGAGTGTAATCTCAAGAAAAAAATTACATATTCATGAAAAAGATTATAATTATAATTATTAATATTTATAAATTTTTTCACTAATTTCTAATTATTTTTGCTAAAGTCCACTGATAGGATACTTTTCCTAATTTAAACTTACATTAAATAGATAAAATAAAATTCTGATATTATTTTATGATAAAATGTCTTTAAATTGTGTTTTGAATTGTAATTATTTTAAAATGACATTTACTACTCTTTTTATTTAAGGTATTTATTTATTTATGGAAAAATTACTCATAAATCCTATTTTAGTAAATGTTACACTAATTGGTCCTGAATGTTTTTTATTAAACCATTTAGTCCTAAAAAACATCACCAACATCACTAAAAAACATCATAAAAAATCAACATCATAAAAACATTAATATCATCAACTACATCGTAAAACATCATCAGAACAACATCCTAAAACATCACAACATCATCAGTTCTCAACTTCGCTACATTTTCTCCGATCAAACGGTACTGATCCTGAAATCATTATACAATTCATATATACAATAAGATTGGTATATATACACATATGAATATATGTATAATGATATGAAAAAATAGATTCTAAAAACACGAACCCTAGCGGCGGCGGCGGTCTGTAAACCACCAATTCCAGGTCTTCGCCTCATTATTCTTCTTCTTCTTCAATTTCAATCTGAAAAAAGCAACAGATTGGGGATCAGAGAAAAAACTGAGTTTGCAAAAATTGATTGGCACACATGGTGATGCATATCTATCTCATTACCGATTGATCTGATTTGATCAATCTCAGAATTTTTTGCCTGAAAATTCACAACAGTTTGGGGGCTTCCATGTATAAACCTTCTTCTGCATAGGAATTGAAAGTTTTTTGATGTAAGTTTTTTTTGCCGATTTGATGAAAGTTTTTTTGTGAGATGTTTGAAGCAGATTTAATTGCAGATTTCTGGGTGTTTGATGTTTGAAACCCCCACGACGATGTTGCCGATTTGATGATGTTTCTTGATCTATATTAATTTTTGATGTTTGAAACACCCAAAATATTTGATGTTGTTTTGATGATGATGTTGTAATGTTTGACGTTATTTTGATTATGATATTTGATTTTTGATGTTTGATGAATAATGTTTGATATTTGATGAATAATTCTAATATTTAATGGTTGTGTTTGATGTTTGATGAATAATGTTTGATGTATGATGAATAATCCTAATGTTTAATGGTTGATGTTTGATGTATAATCCTGACGTTTGATAATGTTAGATGTTGGATGAATAATTCTAACATTGATAATGTTCTCACCGAAATTATACAAATAATCCTGACGTTGTAATGTTTGATGTTTGATGTTTGATAAATAATTCTGACGTTGCTAATGTTTGATGTTCGATGAATAATGTTAGACATAAAAAGGCCTATAGTAAGCTTTTAGAGAAATAGGACCTATTAGTCCAACAAAAAACATTCGGGACTAAATAGTTTAACATTTTCAAATTTGGGATTTATTGGTGCTTTCCCCTTTATTTATTTATTTTATTAAATTTATATAAAAATACATGTGACCTTTTTTTGGGAATAATATACTAAATTTAAAAAAGTCAATAGTTAAATATTCATAGTGTTAAAATTTTGCATGATATTTTTGTCGTTCAAATTTGACTATGGATAGTTCAAAAAAAAAATTTGACTATGGATGGCATTATACTAAATTTGGCACAAATTGATAAAGCCAACTACTGGTATTTTTTGATTTCCAAGGACTTGCCATTTAGCCTGAGTTTTACTAGGCATGGCCATTTTTACTCGATTCGGGGCTGCCAATACTCGATTCGAACGGGTATCAATATTACCTGATTTGATACTTATGCGGGGTGGGCGTGGATTACATTTTGATCCCCTCGCAACAAGGCGGGGTGGGGATTGCGTCTCCAATCCAAACCCGACCCAATATAATTAAGAATGTATAAAAATAAATAATATTTATAATTAGACATAAGAAATCTTAAAAGTAAAGAAACCTAAAAATAGTGTATAATTTTGTACATATTCTTGTTTGGAATATGGGATGTATATAAGGAAATGCAATTTGAAATGTGATATATTTGATTTTTTTTTCCTTATTGGTCCATTTTTTTGGCAAATTTCAATGTGATCGGATATCACGAGGATAGGGTGAGGTTGAAAAATTTCACCCATAATGGGTTTTTGGGTTTTTGGGTTTTTTGGGGGGGGGGGGTTGTTGAGGTTTTATTCGTGGGGGCAGGAGAGGACAGCTCCAAACCCATCCCTTGACCCCAAACGGCATCAAATGTGAGTGGAATCATACATTGCAGCACAACTCGCATGACAATTTGGCCTATCCAAGCTTATTCCCCTGTCTCCATACAATTCGTAGAACGATACCTCATATAACAATTTGTTCTGATCATATCTTTTAATAAAAATAAACAGATTGATATTTAATTAAATTCAAATCATAGAACAAGAAATGATAGAATTTCTTTATGCAGAAGATTGCAATTTGATGCACATAAATATATATAACAAATATTCTGAAATAAAATAGTAAATTGAAACAAGAAATAGAAAGCAAAACGAAACCCGTGTGATATCATAGTTTTCTTAAAACAAATTCATTGCCGATGGGTGCTGGACGTACGCCGGCATTTGTCTCTCAGGAGACGACGGTTGAAACCAGCTCATGCAAAAACACCTTTTGAATGGCTTCGGCGAACTTGATAATAGCAACTCTCTCTTTTTAACAAGAACCAAAGAAGGGGTTAGCAAAGAAGATATGAAAATTTTTCTTTGGTATAAAAATTATCTCCAACTTTATGATCTCAAAACACCATCTCCATTTTACATCTCAAAAATTTCTTCTAAAACATATATCTAAGTTGGAGAGGAAAGGCCTCCATTTATACCAGTAGGGGAGTCCCTAGCCATGAAGATTATGACATCAATTGCCATTAACCAAGGCCATCAAATGTCATCAACTATAGCCATTAGGGCTAGAATTACAAAGGTTCAAAACTCCAAAAAAATTATATAAATCATAATGTGTATGTAATACATAAGTTTTGAGAATTAAACTAGATGTGTTACAAAATAGATACGGGTGTTGGGTCACAATTCGATCCAAGCCCAATCTCAAATACATGCATAAGCTAAGCCCAAAGTTCAAGACTAGATCCAAATCCAAGTCTAAAACCAAACCCAGTACATGCACAAGTACAAACCTAGGCTCAATCCAAATCGAGACTAAGTCAAATCGAAGCCCAACTTTATTGATGCCCACTTTATAAGACAATTCTCATTCACAACTCAATAATTTTGGACCATCATTCTTATATTGTAATCTTCTCATTTAAGAGAATATAACACTACTTAGACCTACTTCAACCAGTGATTCGGTCCTATGTTAATTTCACATTAAAATTGCCGAAAATCATTCAGTGTGTTTGGTTGAATTCAGTTTTTTGAAAATTGTATTTTTTGTTTTTCATTTTTTTTTTGTTTTTAGTGAATATTTTTTAAATTTTAGGTAATTTTTTTTACTTTTTTAGATACACCTTACTTAGATGTATCTAAATAGTAAAATATTTGTGAAAAAATATTTTTAAAAAATAATAAATACACAAAAATATAAAAAATGTACTGAATATTGGTATTTTTTTAAATATATTTTTTTGGTATTTAGTATATTTTTTAAAGATTTTTTTTCACAAATATTTTACTTTTTAAGTGTATTTATGTTAGGTGTGTCTAAAATAAAAATAAAAATTACTGAAAATGTTAAAAAAATCATTGAAAATATTAAAATATAAAAACTATTTTATGAAAATCAGAATCAAACAAACGAATTATTTTTCAACAATAACTAACACATATTGAAATAGTAATCATGTTTATCCGGCACTCAAGGATCAATTCCAACTTGTTGCATTTGATAAAGTTTTTGACGACTCCGTTGAGTTTGACTTTTTGGTTATGAGCAAGATTTCCAAAAACATTGAAAAGGTCTTGGTTCGTATCTCTCTTGACCGCCCTTCCAAGGCTTTAGAAGAATCCAAAGGAAAAGTCACTTCTAGCCTGCTCCCTCAGGTGCACATAAAAGAAAATGAAATAAGGATATTTTGTGTGAGTGTTGATTTTCGACCACACAACTAACAGAATAACTTAGCTGGAGAGTACTTATAGAATTGATTAAATCCAATAACTCGCACAAGAAGATGAGAATCCGGCGATAGTTCGTCCACCCGAGGGCACTTCGACGATTAAGTCAGTAATCAATATTTCTCAAAGATAACAAATTGTGCTTAAACTCATACCAAAGAATTTACCTTAGACCCACAAGGGTGCCTTACTTTTATAACTAGCAGTGACATGATTCCCTTAGAAGCCTTACTTCAATGGACTCAGGCTTTATGCTCATCCTGAACCTTCATCTAGATAGTGATAAACTCTTCTTGAACCTTATCTCTATCCAGACTGAGATCCTCTCCTGTTCTAGGACTCTTGTCCCTTATCTGTTTATTCTAGATTCCAGTATCTCTGCAGATTACCTCGGCCTAGCTGAGATCATCATGGCGGTGTGACCAGGCCACGTGGTGTCACCTTAGCCACGTGCTGTTTATTCACAAAATGGGTTCCCATAATTGCTACACCTCGACGTGATGGAACCTACATCGTTTGTCCACATAGCATGTCGGCTAAGAATTCATTTCCTCTTTATGACCGAGATCATTACTCGTCGGCTTCAAGTAACCTGGACTTAACTGTCCACTTAATCAAGGATCAAGAACCAAGAATCATGCTCTTTAAGCATCATATCCGAGATGGTTTCTCTAGCTGAGGTTATTGTCTCTCCATTTCAAGAATTTCAAGAGTTCTAACTGTGCATGAGCTATCACGCTATCAGGTCCTGTTGCTTCTGCCCACGCCGCCTGACAAGCACGTCGTCCAAGGCCTTCATTATGTTTTGCCGCCTTTTCACATTTTTGAGAAAACTCTTTCTCTTCTCTCTCTGTGTCTTCACTTTTCATTCTCTCGTTTTCTCTTTGTTCGAATTTTCCCTCTCTACATTCTGCCATTTTTAGCCTTTCGAACCTTTCTGAAATTGCTTCATTCTTCATTTCCGGCGAGCTTTTAGCCACTTCGGCGTCCTTGTTTTCGGCCCTATTCGGTAAGTCCTCAAATTTTTCCCTTTAATTTCAGTCTTTATTGTCCCTTATCATGCTCTTCAATAAAATTCTACTCTTGAATTTGCCATATGCATCATACCGCATCTGTTGTTGTGAAATTTGCACTTGTATAGCTATACTCTCTATTTTTTTTCTTTATTTACTCTCTGATTTTTGGTTGTCATTTTTCATATTGCAAATCAATTTCTTAAATCTGTTCTGTGCTTTGAAGTTCATCACCATGTTTCTAGAGTGTCGATTGTATTGCTTGTAGTTATTGCACATTTGCACATACTTATTCAATGTCCATGAATTTTGCTGTTCTGCGTATGCAAATCTGGTTTCTTTTTTCCTGTTTCTTTTTTGACTCTGAATCACATTCATTTTTTGTGTTTCTTGCTTGTTTCCAGATCTTTTGCCTTCGATTCTTGTTTCTATAGTTTCTTAGCTTGGGATTTGCCTAGAAACCATATACTTAAGAAAAACTGAAACCAATTTCCCTTTAGATCTTCAAAATCCTTTCACTAGCGCCAGTTTAGGGTCTAGCTGAGGTCTTCAACCCTTTATCAAACCTCTGTTATTGAACCCTCCATCGCTGAGATAATGGACATGTTTAGGTGGAGGGTAGACACCCCAACCAAGCTAGAATACTTTAGGCAAAAGTTCTCCATTCTAGCCGACATTCAACTCCGGTTGGCTGGAGAGGATGACTCTATCATGCCTAGGAAGGACTACATGCCCTTTCCCGTAGTCTCCATCATTAAGGGCAGAGTCAGATTTCCCCTCGACATTCTCTTTAGGGAAGTCCTCAACTCCTATAAACTTAATCCAATGTAGCTGGCTGTTAACTCCTTTAGGATTATTAATGGCATTGCCGAGCTGGCATGTAGGCAGAATGCCAGAATAACCTTATCCGATATCAAGTACTGTTACACTATGTGTGGCCTTAAGACTAACACGGGCTACACATACTATCTCAAGCTGAGATCCACACAGTACAAGCTAATAGCCGACATTCCGGACTCCAATAAGGGCGTGGCAGACAACTACTTGATTGTCTCGGGCAATTGGGAGTTTACGCCAAACGATGAGCTCTACCTTTTCCCACTGCGCTGTGAAGTTTTTAGGGATGACAAGGGTAAGGACTTAGTTTCCCCCCAAAGTCCCTCTTTTGCCTTGTTTAGCAGTCTGTTTGTTTATCTGTTCTAATGTTCTCTTTTTGCCTTTACAGCTCTCCCTTATCCAGAGAAGAACTTTCGCCAGTCATACGTGCCAAGCAAGGACTTGGTTCACTTTCTCGGCTTACCAATTGAAGTCTGCACTGCTCCAATCCTACTCAACTACATTCTGACATATCGGAGCTCTCTGCTCGACGTCCCCAGGAGAAGTCAAACACCACCTTCTGCCTCAACTCTACTTGCTGTCTCCTCTTCAAGGATAAACCAAGCTTCCACCTTAGATTCAGTAGAGCAGATTTCATCCTCTGCTGCTGCTCAGCTTATTTCACTATCCCAACGCAAACGTCGACATCGGGCCTCAAATGCCCCTGCCGGCCATACCCGAAGTCACAAATGCTAAGATTGAGAGACATCGGCCTACGATCTTGTTAATCCTCCCATCGCCCTTCCTGTAATTCACTTCAGCACTAGGGTAACCGTCGCTGCAACTGCTAACAAGATGGATCGCAAACCCGCTATCATTGAGGACCTCTTGGCCAACATCCTAGGGGTTGTGACTGTCCAATCCTCTCCCTCTCCTTTCCAGTTCAAGCCAAAGCGGGTGAAGAAGGTGAAGGCTAAGGCAAAAACCACCACAATTTCTTCGGAACTTGAAAAGGACCCTGAAGACTCTCTCCCTATATCCAAACTGGCCGATGCCGAAAAGAGATCAGCCGATGTGGCATTGTCAGATGCTTCACCATCCAAGAAGCCGAGGTCTGAGTGTCCAGAGGGTGGGAGCAGCTTTCTACGTGACCAAACTTGGGCCATGGTTGGAGATTGGCCTCTGAAAGCTAGTGACAGTGTGATAGAAAGTGTGGAAGTCGACGCTGCTCTTTCTACGACCGTTCTTCTTTCTACCGACATGAACCACATGGCCAAGCTCAATGAATACAAGAATTTTGCCTTAATGATGCAGCATTCAGGTTTGGTAAGTTTCTTCAAATTTTTCTCTACTGTTCTTATTTAGCTTTTCACCACTTAGCCAAAATTTTCCAACTTGTTTTCTTCTCTTGCAGGCTATCCAGTATGCCCATTCCCATGCTGTCAAGGTTGAGTTAATGAAGAAAGACCTGGTAAATAAGACTTAGGAAGCTGCCAGGCTCCTCTCTTCACTCAACCAGGCCGAGACCAGTAACTGAAGTTTGCTGGACAAGGCCAAGGCTGCTTAAAACAAAGCCGAGGCTAAGGCTGAAGTCACTGTTGCCGCAGCTGAGGCCGCAAAGGTCGAAGTCAAGGCTGTTAAGACTAGGCCAACCGAGGCCCAACTTAAAGAAGCCATGGATGCAAAGGAGGTCGAGGTCAAACTGGCCGATGAAAAGGCATTTGAGGAGGGGCAAGCCGCCGTGCACGACCAATATAAAGAGCAAGTCAATCTTGCTTGCAACAGAGGCTATTACTTAGGCTGGGTGGGCTCTTAACAAGTTGGCGGTGTCCCTTGACTCGCCACTCCGAGACATCAACCAACTGCAAGTTCCCTTCCCCCTTGCTCTTGATACTTTTGAGGCTAAGACCGAAGACGAAGACGAAGACGAGGTCGAGGCCGAAGCTGAAGCCGCAAATGAGGCCGAGGTAGATGCAATGGCTAAGTCCCCCATCCTCAATGATCAAGTCTTGGACTTGACCGGAGAGGATGAGGACGAGGTCCCAAAAGACACCCTCACTTAGAGAGCTACATTTGAGGACGAGATCATTTCTGCCGAGAAGAGTCTGGACCAGACCCTTCTTGAGATAGAAGCTGAGATAACGGCGGAGAAAAATGCAACATTGGCGCCTGAGGCTGTCACAACTCTAATGGATGAGGTTGCTCAGTCCGAGACCACTGCAAAGGACTCTAATACTTAGGTTTTTTCTTTCTTTTCTTTGAACTTTTCTCTTTTCAGTAGTTGTACTTGCTTTTGTTGGGCAAAAGTGCTATCTTGATGTAAATGAACAAGTTTCTTTATGAATGCCAATCTCCTTTTTTTCTTTTAAGTGTTGTATACTTATATGCTTGCTTTGTTGCTTTTACACCTTGCATGTGCTTTCCATACTCAGAATATTTTCTGATCTTCCCAAGTCTGACAATTTTGCTCCTCATCTCGGGCAAGTTCATACCTTAGAGTAGATCATTCAGATCACCTCGGATAAAAACCTTTATTGTTTTCCTCGACCAATACTTGAAAATATCAAAAAAATTTACAAGTGTTGTCTCTTTACTTATACTTGCTGTCCTCTGGCAAGGCTTCACCCTTCCGAGTCTAGCACCTTGGTTGGGTATCTCAGACAATTACACTTCGGGTATAGTACAGTACAGTATTAATTCATCTTGGATAGTTCCATCCATCAATGATTTTGGATGTTTTTTCAGAAAATTTCACAAGTGTTATGTAGAACTTCAGCTTGAAATTTCAGAAAATTTCATTAGTGTTATGCTCATTCTCACTTCTTACCCCCTAATGTGAACATAAGTTTAAGCATGCATCTTCAATTTTTGACGAAGTCTAATTCAAATAAATCTTAGCCGATGTTTTCTATCTCGGTGTTTCTATTAACTTAGTTCAACTCTATCATAGGGCAAGTTGAGTTTGACTCTACCATATAATAAGTCTAAGTTACTCATCATTTTTCATTCGGAAACAACGCCAACTTAGTTCAACTTTATTATATGGTAAGTATAATTCAACTCTACCATATTTTAAGTCTAAGTTATTTGTCATGTTTCATTCGGAAATATCGCCAACTTAGTTCAACTCTATCATATGGTAAGTATAATTCAACTCTACCATATAATAAGTCTAAGTTATTCGTCATGTTTCATTCAGAAATATCGTTATAAGACTATTTCAGTCCTATCGCACAAGTGTCAATAGTATATGAAAACAGAATCAAGCTAGCATTTTATTAAAACTTTAGCTAATTACATAAAACTTAAAAAACAAAAACTAATGGTAGAAAAATTTTAAATTGCAAGTGTTCCAAGGTCTTGGCAACTCCTTGCCATCAGTATCTTCAAGCCGATATGCTCCATTGCCACCAACTGAGATGATTTGATAAGGTCCTTTCCAGTTTGGGCCAAGCTTGCCCTCCCTAGGATCCTTCTTATTGCCAACGACTTTTCTTAGGACGAGGTCCCCAATCTTGAACTCCCTTGGGTTAACCTTCTTGTTGTAAGCCTTAGCAAGCTACTGCTGGTATGCCCCCAGTCAAATTGCTGTTCTCTCCATTCTTTCTTCCAAAAGATCTAGATTTCGGGCAAGGAATGCCTTGTTGGTTCTATTCTCTACTCCCTGGGTTTTGATTCCAGGGATGTCGACTTCCAGTGGGATAACTACTTCAGTGCCATATGCCGTGGCAAAAGGAGACTCCCCAGTTGATCTTCTCAGCGTAGTCTGATATGCCCACAGCACATTGGGCACTTCTTCCACTCACTTTTCCTTGGTTGCTTCCAGCTCTTCTTGATCCCATCTAGGATGGTCTTGTTGGATGCTTCTGCCTAACCATTACTCCGGGGAAAACTAGGAGTAGAGTAATAGTTCTTAATCTTGTACTTTGCACAAAAGCTCTTAATCAGCTTTTTGTCAAACTGAGACCATTGTCTGCTATAATGGCCCTTGGGATCTTGAACCTGGTTATTATGTTCTTCTAGATGAAGTTCTTCACATCAATATCTCGAATCTTTGCAAGTGGTTCAGCCTCTACTGTTCAGGTGCCTTTTCAAGTCAGCCAAGGCGACTTTGTACTCTTCTGTTCACAAAAAATCTGTGGCCTTCTTTAATAATTGAAAAAATGGCTTGCACTTATTATAACTTCGGCTGATAAATCTATTCAGGGTTGTAGACACCCCATTTTTGACCAACCTTAAGACTCAGACGTCATCGATTGAGCGCTCGGTGATTGCGTATGTTGTGCTTGTTCTGAGGTTACGGAGTCTCGGCTGAGAGCCTTGTCTCCGGACTTCGGGACTCTTTTGTGCTTTGCCTCGATTTGCGAACCAGGTTCTGTTTTCTCTTCCCGAAGGGAGGGAGAGGTCTCGTAGACCATCTCTCAGTGGCCGTAGGCTACTTTTCGTGGTCGTAGACCACTGTTCCCGTTTGGAGACCAGTTTCCGGTTTTTGGAGCCGTCGGCCGTGCGCCTCGGTTCGGGATTGCTTAACTTTCTCCATTTGCTTCGATTTATGGCACACACCTTGTTTCCTCTCTCTAGAGGGACATTGTGACCCGGGAGAACACCTTCGTGGTCGCACGCCACTTTCGATGCTTAACAGTCAGTTTTCGGGGCACCCGGCTGCGCGTTTTGGCCGCTGAACCCTCGTTTTGCATCCGTCTTGGTTCATTTTTGGCATGGACCCTATTTTCATTGTTTGGAAGGTGGTACAAGGGTGGGAGACCACCTTTTCTCCTTGGAGACCACCTTTCTCTTCGCCGACCGGTTTTCTTGACAGGAAGCTGGTCTCCTTGGTTTTTGGGCCACATTTACTGGTCTCCCACCATACCACTTGCTTGAATTTCATGTGGAGACCACCCTGGGAGGCTGCCGACCACTTGAACCTTTTGACCCTGGTCGTCGGCCGGCCACCTGAACTGGTCGGCCTGCTTCCCTCAGTCTTATCTCTGTGAGTGCGTGCCAGTTGTGCCAGCTGGAAGGCACAGACTGTATCCTCCATACACGTGTATGGAGGATCTTGAGCCTTGGTTTTTAGCTTCTTGAAGAAGCTTTGGCCTTGTATCTCTATAAGAGAGGCCCTCCTCTTCTTTGTTTATGGTTCCAAGACTTGTTTAAGGCAAAACATATATCTCTCTCTTTGTCCATATATTTAGGCTTAGGAAGGGTCTTGTTCTTGCACTTTTGCACACCACCTCATAGCCTAACACCTCCACCTTTGTCACTGAGTTCTTGGAGGGTCTTGAGAGGCCTCAAAGGTTGAGTTTTTGGTCCAGAAGGCTGCTGGTTTTGCTGAGCTACAAGGGTAACTCATTTTCCCTCTTTTTAAGCTTTATTTTGCTTCATCTTTTAGCTATACTTGAAAGCATATTTGAGCTTTGGTGTAAACCAAAAAAAGTCTTATTTTGAGGCCCTTAACATGTTTGTTTAAGATCATTTTTCTGTTGGGGGTCATCTACCCCCTTGCATGCTTCATTTTACCTTGTTTTGAGCCATGCCTTAGAGCATTTGTGTTGGCCTTTGTTTGGCCTTTTAGTCACTGAAATCCAGTCAATTTTCAGTGGCTAAAATACTATTTTGAGTGCCAAAATCAGAGAGGGGTGACCCTCTCTCTCCTTGTTTTGTTTTCTAGCATTTTTGGCCTTACAAAGGAGCCCTTATTTGCATGCTTCCAAGCCACCTTTCAGGCAATTTTTGATGAGTTTTACGACTTGCATAGTCTCTGTCCAGAGTTTGTTTTGCCATATTGGATGTCCATCTTGCATGTGTAGAATAACCCTCTTCATAGCATATCAAAGGAGCATCTCATTCTTGCATGCATTAACCATGTTTCAGTGGGTTTTTGGGCTTTGTTTGGCATGTCATACCTCTAAATTTTGCTGGTTTAGTGGCCTCTTGATTGCCTTACATGCTTGTAGTGCAAATCCTCTTTACTAGCTTACATTGCATGCTATTTTGGCATTTGATTCTAGCACTTTTTGGCCATGCCTTAAACTGATTTTGTCATGTTTTAGACTGCCTTAGCTCTATTTTTGGGCCTCATGGTTGAATGATGTTTGCTATGCATGGTTGTAGTTCAATACCCTTGCCTAGCTTTGAGTTTTGAAACCTATTGCATGCTTATATTGAGGTGTTTGCATGTTTTGGGGTCATTGTGCATGGTATTTCAGAGCATGTAAGGTTGCCATGTTCCCATGATTTCCACTCCTTAAATGCATTTGAGGGCTGTGCTTGTATGCCTCATCTATGGACCATTGCGTGAGCTTCATTTCCATGCCTTTTGAGCCATCATTTTAGTCCATATTTGCTACTGTTTTGGCCTGCATGGGGACTGTTTGGGGCTGGTTTGGCCATTCGAGTATTGCTTTGCATGCCTATAGTGTGATCCACTTCACTAGTTTCGGTATTTGGGCCATCTAGCATGCATTGTGTGAGGTGTTTGCATGATTCGGGACCATCTTGCATGTCATTTCAGAGCTGGAAAATATGTGATTGTATGCCATATTTCATGCTTACCATGCTTTGGTGGAGTTGCACTTTGTGCCTTAGGTTTAGTCCCTTACATTTGTGCATGTTTGCATGTGTGTTGTTGCTTCATTTTCATCATGTTTGGTCACTGATTTGGGTGTGGCCGAGGCCCATCCATCTTGGTTTAAGTCCATCTTGTATTATGCATATCATATAATCCATGTGCATTGAGTATGCCATTGATTAGTTCATAGCATTGTGTATGCCATTTGCATGCTTGCATGTCATCCTTTACATGTTTACATCACTTAGTCGCATTACATTTAGGATCGCTTACTAGAGTTGCATTTTGTACATGCCATGCCATTCCATTCTATTTGTTGCATTGTGTTTGGAGTAGGGTTTAGTCCAAACACGGGAAACGAGGAATGTTTCATACTCCAAGTGATCAAACGTGCCTCGATTCCCGGTCACCGACACTCTTGACGTCCATGATGGAGTTGTTGGTTTTAGTTGTTTATATGTGCATTCATGTCCCATTGAGTCGTGCAATCCGACTCCTCGGCCCTCATGCATCAAGATGCGTGATTGGTGGCACGAGGATCGAGGACTACACTCCCTAGAGCTTGTGCAATGATGGGGAGAGTGGTCACGCACACATATGTTGAAAATACTTTGCCATGCCCCTTTCTCGCTCTTTGTTGCAGCAAACCGGAAACCAGCAGCAAAAATTGGTCAGTAGCCTTCTGGAGCTTTGTACAGTGTTCTGGGACTAGTTGCAAACAGAGGCAAATCGGGGCATCGCGATGGATTTCCCGACAAGGCGACTTGAGCATGCATGCATCCCTATCATTCGGAACAGAGCTGAGGCAGTCCATTTTGTTTAATCTGCATGCTAGTTTCCTTACTCACTTAGTTAATTCGTTAATTAATTAATGTTGTGTAATAATTAGTTTAATTAGCCTAGATTAGCTAGTTTATTCTGTACTATTCATTTGGACCCTCCGAGGAGGGCAATGTTGTAATAAGTGTGCGTGTGTGTAATGCATGTCTTCCAACCCCACGTCTTTCTCCCTTTTATTTACCAGCTTATGAGGTAAGTTTTAGGGCATGTTTCAATTAGCATCTATATGTTCGCATGCTTGCATTCATTCGTCTGTATTGCATGCATCGGGCTCGGCGCATCATGCTAACTGCATTGTATTTCAATTCCAAGTTGAATACATGTATCAATTGTTGCAGCTCGTATGCCATCTTAGAATAGCTGAGTCTATCTTAGTTGCATTCTTGCGTATGTTGCATTAGGCATCTCAGCATAGTTAGGATTCATGCATGTTTTCTAATTAGCTTCTTTCTTTGGCTCAGAGTACTCGGTAAGTGTTTATGCTTTAGCATCCTTGCATGTATGTGAGTGATTGCCGTGATAGCATACTTACCATGAGGCTATGTGCTTATGTGATATAACTGGCTGAATGCCTGTGAGTAAAGGTTGGGTTGCTTGAGTTGGAATAATTCGTCGAAACCCGTGTTTTAGCCTACTTGCGAGTAGCAAACTTCAATCCATTTTCAAAACAAACGGATATGCGATGCTTTGTTCCAACTTAGGCAATCCAGTCTATACTTGTATGCTGTGCGCATCACATAGTAATTCTAGGCTAATAAACTGGAATAAGAGCACATGTGTTTTCAAAAACTCGATATCATGCTTAGTAGTGGCCGATCTTTGATCGGGCGAGGGGAGGTGCTCATGAAATGACCTTCCCCAATCGTACCCAAGTTCCCGAGTCGAGGTAACTTTGGTGATGACGGACACGTGGCCTTAGGTACGAGTCAGGGTTTCCTAAATTCCCCCAAAATAAAATATTTAGGTGGCGACTCTGTATCTGGCAAAGCAGTCCATGTTTGGCACTTCTTTCTAAAAATTAGTTTTTCAAAACGATTTGCCGAATTTGGACTCTTTGGTGATTTATCGATCTTGCATTGCACTTTGCGAGATTAGATTCAGAACTGTGACATCGAGTCCGAACTGTAGTGAGCCCAATGAACAAAATGGGATTTCCTCCCCGGACGTTCGGAGACGTCTACAGTTTCTGGCGACTCTGCTGGGGATTTAGAGAACTTGACTCGAACTCATGATATCTTGTTTTGATTACACTCATGTGTTTCTTTGTATTGCATGTGCATTGGTGCGCCTAGGACACCGTGTTTGCCATCTGCTATTCTTGAATGGTTTGCCAGAGGCTCGCTTTGAGAAGCGTGCCATAAGGCTGACCGGTTACGGGCTCTGCCACAATGGGAACACAAACCCCGATTTTTACTAGGGCACCCTTTTTGACCATTCGACCTAGTGCATATCGGAATCCGTAGTGACTATTCCAAACTAGGACAGGTTGCTTATCCGATTGTAGGTTGTTTGAAACCGCTGCGTGCGCAGTGAAACCCTAGCTCCTGACAAAATAGGACAGGGAAACCCTACCCCTCCATAGGGGTGTTTTTGGTTCTCACTTGCTTGCTATGTGCTGTTAGAGTGTGTCTCTACAGGTTGCACGTATCAGTTTGCAAGTCGGGGTATCAGGCCTGTGGGCATCGGTATCAGTGTTTTGAGAATTAGTTATATCTGCGGGTATCAAATTCAGTTTTGGGGCAGTAATTTGGGGAACAGTGATCAGTGGTTGAATATAGTTATCCAGTTATGCTTATATCTGTTCTAGTGAAATTGGGCTGAGATGCTGCCTGTTTTCTCTTTCAAGGTTCGGAGATTCAGTTCAGAGTAGTCAGTATCTTCCTTCGCTGAGGCAAGGCAGAGAAAGGCCAGTTAGGGCTCACCGGTTCATCTGATCCGTCAGTCACCAGTCACATCACCTCCGATTAGTTCAGCGTACTCGTGATGACCCAGAATTCAGAGGAAATTATGGTTATGGCAGCCGCACTAAACCAAGGAATCATCTTGCAGGGTGAGACCGATGTGGAGATACCACACCCGCCCAGGTCACCTGCCGCACATCTGATCTGGGAACCCAAATTATTTCAAACCCGTGAGCCCACCACCTTTGAGCTGATGGGAATGATCGGCGACCTTCAGAGATCTGTGGCTGATCTAACCTATGGAATGTCGGCCCCGCCACCAACTGCATCGTATGCCGGGAACTTCATGTCGTAGGACCCCCCGCTACTGGGGCTAATTGTAATTGAGCTCAGCCAACCTGATCTGTTTCAAGCTCCGGCAATGACGTGTCGGTGACAACGGGGCTTCGCACTGATGTAGCAACCCAAATCGTCCACCAAGCTGAGGCTAGCGGAAAGAACAAGGTGAAGGTGGACACTGATCCCTATGAACAACTCCAGCAGGCTGTTGAGGCTTTGAAAGCCGGAGGGCTGAATAAGCAGCAAGTACTCGCAGTTGTGGCTAAGACTGTGGATGACACTTTCTCCAATCAGACCGAGGGCAGTTCAAGCCAAGGGGAAAATCGAGAGAAGGGTCATCATAACAGAACCGTTCCCTCCAACCCAAATCCTGCACCCAGGAAAAATTAGCAAGCCAAGCCTGTACCTGCCGATCCTTTTGCTAGTGCATCCAATAAAAAATGCACAAAACTCGAAGTATCTACCCCGAGGTCGCAGGGTATTCCATGCCCTTTATATGCCTTTGTCTAAGGCGCTTCGAATCCTCACTGAAAAGGGGCATCTCAAACCCCTTAAGCCTCGGCCTCTCCCTAGTCGTCTTCCAGTTGGTCATGACGCTACCCAGTTGTAGACACCCTATTTTTGACCGCCCGTAAGACTTGGGCACTATTGGTGGTTTACTTGGTGGAGAAAGGTGTGCAGGGCAAAGGTTCAGTTTCTTCGGTAGGGAGAGAGTCAAATCTCAACTTCATACCCCTTTTAGACCAAAACAATCTTGATCGAAAGATTTTAGACCTTGAAACCCTCTATTTCAAAATGTTTTGAAAATAAAGTTCCTATGATGTTCCGACGCACGCATTTCGTTAAATATTGCGCTTTTCGGTAAACCGAGCAAGGACGAAGTGGAAATGAATAAAAGAGAGTTGAAATCTTTGAAAAATCTTTCAAAACACCTTGTTTAGGGGTTTGGAGTTGAGGAAAATTGGAGAAGAGGGAAGAAACCAAGTTGAAAAAGAAGGTGGGTTTGAATCGCTAAGAGAGAGAGCCGAGCGGTCCTCGCTAAATCACGCCTGTCTGTCTATACACTTGGATTTTAGCTATGAGGCTGCCACTGTTGGAAATTTTACTTCTGGGGCTTCATTTTGCACTCAAGAATCTCCTAAATCCAAGTCCGGACGGGGGCGATATGGTTGGTTGAAGTAGGGCATCAATTCGGTTGGACTGAATCTGCGCGGCTTCACCAAAACATGCATAACTTTTTGCACAGTTGATATTTTGATGCAAGGTTGGTGCCATTGGAAAGCTAACTTCTGGGGCTTTATTTTGGACACTATCCGACCACTTTTTGGCCTTAGAGACCACCCTCCGACCACCTTTCTTTCCGGCTGACCACAAAAAGTAGCTGGCCGACCACCTGACCCTTTTGACCTGGTCGGCCGACCAGGGCAAGTGGTCGGCCGACCCCCTGAACTGGTCAGCCTGCCTCCCTCAGTTTTGTCTCGATGAGTTGATTCCAGCTGTGCCAGCTGGTGGGCACAGACTGGATCATCCATACACGTGTATGGAGGATGTTTGCCCTTGGTTTAAAGCTTCTTTGAGAAGCTTTTGACTTGTTTGTCTATAAAGGGAGGCTTCCCCTTCCTTGTAGAGGGTTGAGATTTTGTTGGAAGGAAAATTATATATCTCTTTTTGTATCTCTCCCTTTGAGCCCTAAGGTGTGAGTTTCTTGGCCTATTGCATGCCACCTCTTGGCCTAATACCTCCAACATAAACCTAAGCACCTTGGAGCTTGTTTTCAGAGGCTAAGGAGTTGCTGTTTTGGTCCAGAAGCTGCTGGAGTGCTTGAGCTTCAAGGGTAACACCCTATTCCCTGTTTTGGTCTTTATTTTGCTTCATCTTTTAGCTATACTTGCAAGCATCTTTAGGCTTTGTCATAAACTGAAAAAAGTCTTATTTTGAGGTCCTTTACATGTTTATTTAAGGTCATTTTTCTATTGGGGGTCATCTACCCCCTTGCATGCCTATTTTCACCTTGTTTTAGGCATGCACTTAGACCTTTGCATTGAGCTTTGTTTGGCCTTCTAGCCACTAAAATCCAGTGAATTTTCAGTGGCTAGCGTACTGTTTTGAGAGCCAAAATCAGAGAGGGGTGACCCTTTCACCCCTTGTTTTATTTTCTAGCATATTTGGCCTAACAAGGGAGCCTATGTGTGCATGCTTCCAAGCCATGTTTCAAGCCATTTTTGGTGAGTTTTAGGACCTGAATGAGCTCTGTCCAGAGCTGTTTTTGCCATATTAGGTGTCCATCTTGCATGTGTAGAATAACCCTCTTCATAGCATATCAAAGGAGCCTATACTTGCATGCTTCCTAGCCTCATTTCAGGCCCTTTTCAGTGAGTTTTAGGACCTGCATAACCTCTGTCCGAAGGTGGTTTTGTCATATTGGGTGTCCATTTTGCATGTGTAGAATAACCCTCTTCATAGCCTATCAAAGGAGCATGTCATTCTTGCATGCATTGACCATGTTTCAATGAGTTTTTGGGCTTTATTTGGCATGTCATACCTCTGAATTTTGCTGGTTTAGTGGCCTCTTGAATGCTTCATATACTTGTAGTGTAAACCCTCTTCACTAGCTTACATTGCATGCTATTTTGGCCTTTGATTCTAGCACTTTTTGGCCATGCCTTAAACTGATTTTGTGCATGTTTTGGACTGCCTTACCTCTGTTTTTAGGCCTCATGGTCGAATGATGTTTGCTATGCATGGTTGTAATTCAATACCCTTGCCTAGCTTTGAGTTTTGAAGCCTATTGCATGCTTATATTGAGGTGTTTGCATGTTTTGGGATCATTGTGCATGGTATTTCAGAGCATGTAAGGTTGCCATGTTCCCATGTTTTCCACTCCTTAAATGCATTTGAGGGTTGTGCTTGTATGCCTCATTTATGGACCATTGCGTGAGCTTCATTTCCAAGCCTTTTGAGCCATCATTTTAGTCCATATTTGCTACTATTTTGGCCTGCATGGGACTGCTTGGGGCTGGTTTGGCCATTTGAGTATTGCTTTGCATGCCTATAGTGTAATCCACTTCACTAGTTTCGGTATTTGGGCCATCTAGCATGCATTGTGTGAGGTGTTTGCATGATTCGGGACCATCTTGCATGTCATTTCAGAGCTGGAAAATATGTGATTGTATGCCATATTTCATGCTTACCATGCTTTGGTGGAATTGCACTTTGTGCCTTAGGTTTGGTCCCTTGCATTTGTGCATGTTTGCATGTGTGTTGTTGCTTCATTTTCATCATGTATGGCCACTGATTTGAGTGTGGCTGAGGCCCATTCATTTTAGTTTAAGTCCATCTTGCATTATGTATGCCATATCCACGCCGTCGCATGCTTGATCGTCGCATTGTGTATGCCTTGTTTATGTCTTCGTGCATGTCCATCTTCGTATGTGCATTGCGTATGCCATATAGTTCATGTGCATTGAGTATGCCATTCTTAGTTCATAGCATTATGTATGCTATGTTGCATGTTTGCATATCATCCCTCGCATGCTAGCATGATTAGGTTGCATTGCGTTTAGGGTTGCATGCTAGTCGTATTGTGTATGCCATGTATATTGCATTGTGTTTGGAATAGGGTTTAGTCCAAACACGGGAAACGAGGGACGTTTCGTACTCCAAGTGACGAAACGTGCCTTGATTCTCGGTCGCCGACACTCCGGATTCCCCATGATGGAGTTTAGGCCTTGTTGTGTTTATATGTGCATTCATTTTACATCGAGTCGTGCAATCCGACTCCTCGGCCATCATGCATCGAGATGCGTGATTGGTGGCACGAGGATCGAGGACTACACTCCCTGGAGCTTGTGCAATGATTGGGAGAGTTGTCACGCACACATATGTTGAAAATACTTTGCCATGCCCCTTTCTCGCTCTCTGTTGCAGCAAACCAGAAACCAACAGCAAAAACTGGTCAGCAGCCTTCTGGAGCTTTGTATAGTGTTCTGGGACCAGTTGTAAACAGAGGCAAATTGGGGCATCGCGATGGATTTCCCGACAAGGCGACTTGAGCATGCATGCATCCCTATCATTCGGAACAGAGCTGAGGCAATCCATTTTGTTTAATTTGCATGCTAGTTTCCTTAGTTACTTAGTTAATTCGTTAATTAATTAATGTTGTGTAATAATTAGTTTAATTAGCTTAGATTAGCTAGTTTATTCTGTACTATTCATTCGGACCCTCTGAGGAGGGCAATGTTGTAATAAGTGTGCGTGTGTGGGTGATGCATGCTTTCCAACCCCACGTCTTTCTCCTTTTTATTTACCAGCTTATGATGGTTAGTTTAGGGCACGCTTTAATTAGCATACTTATGCTTGCATGTTTGCATCCATTTATCTGTCTTGCATGCCCCAGGCTCGGCGCATCATACTAATTGCATTGTATTTCAATTCCGAGTTGAATACGTGTATCAGTTGTTGTATTTCATATGCCATTTTAGAATGGCCGAGCCTATCTTAGTTGCATTTTTGCATGTGTTGCATTAGGCATTTCAGCATAGTTAGGATTCATGCATGATTTCTAATTAGCTTCTTTCTTTGGCTTGGAGTACTCGGTAAGTATTTATGCTTTAGCATCCTTGCATGCGTGTGAGTGACTGCCATGATAGCATGCTTACCATGAGGCTATTTGCTTATGTGATATAACCGCTTGAATGCCTGTGGGTGAAGGTTGGGTTATTTGAATTGGAACAATTCACCAATTGAGAGTTTTCAAGCCTACTTGAGAGTGGCAAATCATGTTTTCTTAAGCCCACTTGAGGGTGGCAAATCCACGTCTTAGCCTACTTGCGATTAGCCCCATCAAACCATCTTTCAAATAAACAAACATGAAATGTTTTGTTCCAACTTAAACGATCCAGTCTATACTTGTATGTTGTGTGCATCACATAGTAATTCTAGGCTAATAACCGGAATAAGAGTACATAATGTTTTCAAAACTCGATATCATGGTTAGTAGAGGCCGAACTTTGATTGGGCAAGCGGGGGTGCTCATGAAGTGACCTTCCCCAATCGTACCCAAGTTCCTGAGCCGAGGTAACTTTGGTGATGACGGACACGTGGCCTTAGGCATGAGTCAGGGTTTCCTAAATTCCCCCAAAATAAAATATTTAGGTGGCGACTCTGTATCTGGCAAAGCAGTCCATGTTTGGCACTTCTTTCTAAAAATCAGTTTTTCAAAACGATTTGCCGGATTTGGACTCTTTGATGATTCATCGGTCTTGCATTGCACTCCGCGAGATTAGATACAAGACCGTGACATAGAGTCTGAATTGTAGTAAGCGAAATGAGCAAAACGGGATTTTTCCCGGGACGTTCGGGGACGTCTACACCAGTACTGTGCGTACCATCAATAGACCGGTCACACTACTGACAACTGCTTCCGTCTTCGCCATGAAGTGCAGGATCTGTTTGACAATGAGGTCATCCTCCCCCCTAGCTCAGCAAAGTCTGTCACCACTGAGTTGGTGGACTTCGAGGATAATACAAGTATGTGATCAGGGGTTGGTCCACCTGCGAGCAGCGCTCGGTTTATTTCAGATGTGGCGTTTGGCACGCACTATTTTGAGCATTTGCATATGCTAATTTTTGTAATCTCTGACTTGGGTGTTGAGTCAGTTCTGTGGTTTTGTTTCGAGTATGTGTCGTTGTTTTGAGTCAGTCTTTTTGATTAAGGTCTGTCTTGTTGTATCGAGTCAGTCCTGTTGTACAAAAGTCGGGTGATTCCGAGGGTGTCACCTCTGACATCATTATTTTGTTTTGTGATTGTCCTTTTGCTTTCTTTTGAGTCTGTCTCTGCTGTGGAGCCAGTTGCAACCAGGAAATCTGAATGAAACAGCTGCGGCTGTCATGTTTTTGTACTTATTGCTACTTTGAGCCTGTTGTGCCAGAAGTTTGAATGAAACGACAGTCTATTTCACCTGCTCTTCTGTGCCTTGAATTCATTACATCGACCCAAGTTTCTCAAAACCTTTTTGAACATTATGATGAAAACGAAGAGGAAGGAATTCCTCGGGTTTTGCAAAATTTGATCAATTGAGAGAAAGAGAGACGTGCTAAGCCCTTAATGAATGAGATCATACTTGTTAGTATGAGTACTGAGAAGGATCCTGGCTTGATCCAGATTGGTTCTACATTGTCTTCAGCGCAAGCGATTTGTCGCTTTCTTAAAAGATTTCAAAAAAATGTTTTGCGCGATCTTGTGAAGACCTGTGTGGAATCGCTCTTGAGATTGTGCAGCCTAGGATCGCTCTCAGCCTCAAGACTCGACCCCTCATTTTCAAACCTTGGACTTAAATTCAGAATGTTCAATGGTCAACCATCAAAGGAGGCCTGTGTGGCCAGATTTGAAGCAGCCCATGAACTAGGGGCAAGAAAGTCAAATCAAGAAGGTCAGACATCGTCAAAAGCTGGATGAGAAGCAGCCCTTGAACTAAGGCCAAAAATGTTAGATGTGCTCAAAGAGTCAAAAAATTGGGACATTTCTCAAGCTAATGAAGATCGGCAAGAATGCCAAATCCCGGAAGGGAGGAAAGAGGAAAGTTTTTGCTGAAGGACAACTGAGTTCCTATCCACAACACTGGGGGCAAATTCACCCTCCATTGGATGGACTCCAATATCATCAGCGAACAACAGCCACTCTACTGGATTTAGATGACTTCAGGATCTCAAAGCCATTTGACATGGACAAAGCTAAAACTTTTACCCTTGAGAGGCTCGCTGGGCTGAAAACCCGGAAGGGCGATCCAGGCAAAAGTTAGAGCAAGAAAAAGAAGAAAAAGAGCAAAAAAAAAAGAAAAATGCAAAGAATAAAAAAAAAGAAAAGAAGAAAAATGAAGAAAATGAAAAGAAAAGATGAAAAAGAAAAAAAGAAGAAAAAAAATGAAAAGAATTGAAAAGAAAAGAAGAACAAAGCTCGCAAGGTTGAAAACCCAGAAAGGACGGCCTTGGCAAAAGTTAGAGCTCAAAAGGAGAGGTTAATACCCGAGTGTACCTTACCCCGGAACTACGTAAGGCTTGATTCCCATCTTAGGATACGTAGGCAACTTCATTCTGAAGTCCAGTCATAAAACACTTCAAATTTGACTGTGTCCAGGTGATGGTTCTGGTCATCATTGTCTTCTCTGTATCCAAGAGTTCGGTTGTGACTTTCACTATGAGAACTGGTTACAGTGCGCTGCGGTACTATTCAAACAAGGGGCAACTTTCCGTTGCCATACAGTATGTTGTGGCGCTATTCAAGCAAGGGGTAGCTTGCCGTTGCCATGCAGTGTCCTTCAGACAAGGGGCAGTTCCATTGTTTTGGATCTGAGGTTGTGCATCTCAAGAGTAAATTCTGTGTTGGTCGAGCAGTGGCCATTTGCAAAAACAGTTTTTGAGAATTTTTAATGAGGTTGACTAATATTCTCTCAAAAATTATTCCATTTTTCCAAAACTGGACCATTTCTTGGACCCGAAAAAGAGAAAATTTTCAGTGCTCACAATCTAACTTGCATGATTTTAAATCAGAAAATCGAGTAAGCATGTGAATCTAACTCTCATGTTGGTCAAAATTGTTTTAGCAGAACGTCAAAAACAAAAAATGGTCAAAATAATGAACTAGGGGCACGGTTAAGTCAGGTGTTCTGTCTTTTCCCCATTGTCAACATACTTGCCAGAAAGGGTACCGTATCTGCCAAAAAAGGGCACAACAGAAACTAACAGCAAAATGCCGAAAGTTCTCTCATCCTCCAATCAGTAAGGTATCAAGCCAAGTGCGAAGCACGAACTGGAATGGGGCAAGATATTTCACTCCCTCACCTGGACAGATCTAATCACGTCCAAACTCCCCGGTAGAGCATCGTCAACCAATGTCAATTGCAGATCTGCTGCACATCCAGCCGTATCACAACCCCTCTGTGGGGGAAGTTCACTGTTGTGAGCAGAAGAAAGAGAATCTAGCAGAATGCTAGGGGCAAGAGCCCGCAACTTCTTGTTTATCCATCAACCACCCATGGAAGGGATAAAAAATGAGAGATTGAAGAATAGAGAGATGTGCGCTGAGAGAAAAAGTGAGGAAAATGGCTTCTTCAGGAAAAAAAACAGAGCCTGAGGGCCGAGTGATGTGAGAATCACAAATGAGAAAGGGTGGGAAACAATACCCAGAGAAACAGGCTCCCTGTGCACGTCCGAGTGTTGTGTCTTTTTGTTTTATCTCGATTTATGTTTTGAGTCGTTTCGAGTGTTACTCGATGGTTGTTTACCTTTTGTTCTCCGTTGTTGAGTCGTAGTGCGCTGTGTTCAGTCGTAGGCTCAATACCCGGTCAAGAACTCATCTCTCAATTTCAAAAATAAAATCGTTTTGCGCTCCGAGTGCCGTGCCGTTCTCCACATCTGTGCAAAACAAGTTTTGTTCTTTCGTAAAACTGCAGGGTTCAACCCAGGTCATGTGAGAACAGTAAAACCAGGACCTATCTGAAGCTATTTAGGTTCCAGGCTGCGAAGCAAAACAAAAAGAAGGAAAATTTGGAGCATCTGAGTGTGTTTCACCTTTAGCAAATTCCGAGACTGCATTCCAGGTGCATCTTGTCAGGCCTCGCCTTTCCTTGGAGTATGAGTGTATCTCGACCCCAAGCTTAAGCCTGCTTCAAGTCAGAATGGCAATTAAAGAAGCAGCAGATGTTATCTCTCGCCAATATGAACAGGGTATACCCTTTTAAGCTGAGCGTGTTGCCAGGTCCTCCGAGAGGTAAATCGAAGGTTGCGTTTGAGTTGGTCTCGTTAAGGGGTGTATTTCCTTATTCAGTAGTTTACTTCAAACATGCTGTTGATGTTGCATCGAAAATGCATTGTGATGCACTGTTCTCTCTGCATTGTTATGCACACTCTGCTTGCATTACTATGCACTTCTCCCTTGCATTGTTTTACACATTCTCCTTGTTCCGAAACACCGGGATACATCCCTATGTTTCTTCTCCTTTTTCGAAACACCGGGATACGTCCCTATGTTTCTTCTCCTTTTCCGAAACACCGGGATACGTCTCTATGTTTCCGCTCCTTTTCTGAAACACTGGGATATGTCCCTATGTTTCTTCTCCTTTTCCGAAACCCCAGGATACGTCCCTATGTTTCTTCTCCTTTTCCGAAACACCGGGATACGTCCCTATGTTTCTTCTTCTTTCCGAAACACCGGGATACGTCCCTATGTGTCTCCTTCTTTCCGAAACACCGGGATATGTCCCCATGTTTCTCCCTTTTTGGTTAAAAGCATTTAGAATACGTTCCAATGCTTATACCTTTCCGAAACATCGGGATATGTCCCTATGTTTCTCCTTTTTTGGTTAAGAAGCATCTGGAATATGTTCCAATACTTGAGCCATTCCGAAACACCGGGATACGTCCCTATGTTTCTCCTTTTTTTTCGAAACGCCGGGATACGTCCCTATGTTTCTCTCTTTTTGGTTAAGAGCATTTGGAATACGTTCCAATGCTTGAGCCATTCCGAAACACCGAGATACGTCCCTATGTTTCTCCTTTATTCCAAAACACTGGGATATGTCCCTATGTTTCTCCTTATTCCCGAAACACTGGGATATGTCCCTATGTTTCTCCCCTCCCACCTGTATTGTCATGTACACTTTATCTGCGTTGTTATGCATCCCCTTCGCATTGTTATGCGTCACATTTAGGTTGCATTGTCATGCATCCCTTGACTTGCGTCATTACGCACTTTTCACTTGCATTGCTATGCATATTGCTAACAATGTTGTACTTGTTAAGTTTCTTTCTTTTGCAGGCACGATATTGTATGTACGGTTCATTTGAGGTTGGCGCGACCAGACGAATCGGACGGTATTGTATTCTCTGCGTCAAACGTAGCAAGAATTACATAATTCTCTTATATCCTTTTTGTATTGTAATGTAGTTTGGTTTTTGGCTTGCTTAAAACTGTTGCATGTTATGCTTCATTACAGCTTTCTTTGCATGATCATAAGTTATGCTCGGCTTTGTGCATTTTTCTTGCATTTTGCCCCCGCCCTCGTGCGCATATCTTTTATCTGTAGCTTGTATGCTTTGTCTAAGTCTTCGGCCTTGTCAAAAATGGGTCGTCTCTAGGCTTTGACATTCACTCCCGTCATTGTTATGACTTTTGAGTTCTGTCAAAGAGGGGCAACTGTAGACACCCCATTTTTGACCGACCTTAAGACTCAGACGTCATCGATTGAGCGCTCGGTGATTGCGCATGTTGTGCTCGTTCTGAGGTTACGGAGTCTCGGCTGAGAGCCTTGCCTCCGGACTTCGGGACTCTTTTGTGCTTTGCCTCGGTTTGCGAACCAGGTTCTGTTTTCTCTTCTCGAAGGGAGGGAGAGGTCTCGTAGACCATCTCTCAGTGGCCGTAGGCTACTTTTCGTGGTCGTAGACCACTGTTCCCGTTTGAAGACCAGTTTTTGGTTTTCGGAGCCGTCGATCGTGCGCCTCGGTTCGGGACTGCTTAACTTTCTTCGTTTGCTTCGGTTTTTGGCACACACCTTGTTTCTTCTCTCTAGAGGGACACTGTGGTCCGGGAGACCACCTTCGTGGTCGCACGCCACTTTCGATGCTTAACAGTCAGTTTTCGGGGCACCTGGCTGCGCGTTTTGGCCCTCGAACCCTCGTTTTGCATCCGTCTTGGTTCATTTTTGGCATGGACCCTATTTTCATTGTTTGGAAGGTGGTACAAGGGTGGGAGACCACCTTTTCTCCTTGGAGACCACCTTTCTCTTCGCCGGCCGGTTTTCTTGACAGGAAGCTGGTCTCCTTGGTTTTTGTGCCACATTTACTGGTCTCCCACCATACCATTTGCTTGAATTTCATGTGGAGACCACCCTGGGAGGCTGCCAACCACTTGAACCTTTTAACCCTGGTCGGCCGACCAGGGGAAGTGGTTGGCCGGCCACTTGAACTGGTCGGCCTGTTTCCCTCAGTCTTGTCTCTGTGAGTGTGTGCCAGCTGCTCCAGCTGGAAGGCACAGACTGTATCCTCCATACACGTGTATGGAGGATCTTGAGCCTTGGTTTTTAGCTTCTTGAAGAAGCTTTGGCCTTGTATCTCTATAAGAGAGGCCCTCCTCTTCTTTATTTACGGTTCCAAGACTTGTTTAAGGCAAAACATATATCTATCTCTTTGTCCATATATTTAGGCTTAGGAAGGGTCTTGTTCTTGCACCTTTGCACACCACCTCATAGCCTAACACCTCCACCTATGTCACTGGGTTCTTGGAGGGTCTTGAGAGGCCTCAAAGGTTGAGTTTTTGGTGCAGAAGGCTGCTAGTTTTGCTGAGCTACAAGGGTAACTCCTTTTCCTTTATTTTAAGCTTTATTTTGCTTCATCTTTTAGCTATACTTGAAATCATATTTGAGCCTTGGTGTAAACTAAAAAAAGTCTTATTTTGAGGCCCTTAACATGTTTGTTTAAGATCATTTTTCTGTTGGGGGTCATCTACCCCCTTGCATGCTTCATTTTACCTTGTTTTGAGCTATGCCTTAGAGCATTTGTGTTGGCCTTTCTTTGGCCTTTTAGCCACTGAAATCCAGTGGATTTTCAGTGGCTAGCATGTTGTTTTGAGTGCCAAAATCAGAGAGGGGTGGCCCTTCCTCTCCTTGTTTTGTTTTTTAGCATTTTTGGCCTTACAAAGGAGCCCTTATGCGCATGCTTCCAAGCCAGGTTTCAGGCCATTTTTGATGAGTTTTAGGACCTGCATAGGCTCTGTCCAGAGTTTGTTTTGCCATATTTGATGTCCATCTTGCATGTGTAGAATATCCCTCTTCATAGCATATCAAAGGAGCATCTCATTCTTGCATGCATTAACCATGTTTCAGTGGGTTTTTGTGCTTTATTTGGCATGTCATACCTCTGAATTTTGCTATTTTAGTGGCCTCTTGATTGCCTCACATGCTTGTAGTGCAAATCCTCTTTACTGGCTTACATTGCATGTTATTTTGGCCTTCGATTCTAGCACTTTTTGGCCATGCCTTAAACTGATTTTGTGCATGTTTTGGACTGCCTTAGCTCTATTTTTGAGCCTCATGGTTGAATGATTTTTGCTATGCATGGTTGTAGTTCAATACCCTTGCCTAGCTTTGAGTTTTGAAGCCTATTGCATGCTTATATTGAGGAGTTTGCATGTTTTGGGGTCATTGTGCATGGTATTTCAGAGCATGTAAGGTTGCCATGTTCCCATGATTTCCACTCCTTAAATGCATTTGAGGGTTGTGCTTGTATGGCTCATCTATGGACCATTGCGTGAGCTTCATTTCCATGCCTTTTGAGCCATCATTTTAGTCCATATTTGCTACTGTTTTGGCCTGCATAGGGACTATTTGGGGCTGGTTTGGCCATTTGAGTATTGCTTTGCATGCCTATAGTGTGATCCACTTCACTAGTTTCGGTATTTGGGCCATCTAGCATGCATTGTGTGAGGTGTTTGCATGATTCGGGACCATCTTGCATGTCATTTTAGAGCTGGAAAATATGTGATTGTATGCCATATTTCATGCTTACCATGCTTTGGTGGAGTTGCACTTTGTGCCTTAGGTTTAGTCTCTTGCATTTGTGCATGTTTGCATGTGTGTTGTTGCTTCATTTTCATCATGTTTGGCCACTGATTTGGGTGTGGCCGAGGCCCATCCATCTTGGTTTAAGTCCATCTTGTATTATGCATGTCATATAATCCATGTGCATTGAGTATGCCATTGATTAGTTCATAGCATTGTGTATGCCATTTGCATGCTTGCATGTCATCCTTTGCATGTTTACATCACTTAGTCGCATTACATTTAGGATTGCTTACTAGAGTTGCATTTTGTACACGCCATGCCATTCCATTCTAATTGTTGCATTGTGTTCGGAGTAGGGTTTAGTCCAAACACGGGAAACGAGGAATGTTTCATACTCCAAGTGATCAAACGTGCCTCGATTCTCGGTCATCGACACTCTTGACCATCCATGATGGAGTTGTTGGTTTTAGTTGTTTATATGTGCATTCATGTCCCATTGAGTCGTGCAATCCGACTCCTCGGCCCTCATGCATCAAGATGCGTGATTGGTGGCACGAGGATCGAGGACTACACTCCCTAGAGCTTATGCAATGATGGGGAGAGTGGTCACGCACACATATGTTGAAAATACTTTGCCATGCCCCTTTCTCGCTCTCTGTTGCAGCAAACCGAAAACTAGCAGCAAAAATTGGTCAGCAGCCTTCTGGAGCTTTGTACAGTGTTCTGGGACCAGTTGCAAACAGAGGCAAATCGGGGCATCGCGATGGATTTCCCGACAAGGCGACTTGAGCATGCATGCATCCCTATCATTCGGAACAGAGCTGAGGCAGTCCATTTTGTTTAATCTGCATGAAAATTTCCTTACTCACTTAGTTAATTCGTTAATTAATTAATGTTGTGTAATAATTAGTTTAATTAGCCTAGATTAGCTAGTTTATTCTGTACTATTCATTTGGACCCTCCGAGGAGGGCAATGTTGTAATAAGTGTGCGTGTGTGTGTAATGCATGTCTTCCAACCCCACGTCTTTCTCCCTTTTATTTACCAGCTTATGATGGTAAGTTTTAGGGCATGTTTCAATTAGCATCTATATGTTCGCATGCTTGCATTCATTCGTCTGTATTGCATGCACCGGGCTTGGCGCATCATGCTAACTGCATTGTATTTCAATTCCAAGTTGAATACATGTATCGATTGTTACAGCTCGTATGCCATCTTAGAATAGCCGAGTCTATCTTAGTTGCATTCTTGCGTGTGTTGCATTAGGCATCTCAGCATAGTTAGGATTCATGCATGTTTTCTAATTAGCTTCTTTCTTTGGCTCGGATTACTCGGTAAGTGTTTATGCTTTAGCATCCTTGCATGTGTGTGAGTGACTGCCCTGATAGCATACTTACCACGAGGCTATGTGCTTATGTGATATAACTGTTTGAATGCCTGTGAGTGAAGGTTGGGTTGCTTAAGTTGGAATAATTCGTCGAAATCCGTGTTTTAGCCTACTTGTGAGTAGAAAACTTCAATCCATTTTCAAAACAAACGGATATGCGATGCTTTGTTCCAACTTAGGCAATCCAGTCTATACTTGTATGCTGTGCGCATCACATAGTAATTCTAGGCTAATAAACCGGAATAAGAGCACATATGTTTTTAAAAACTCGATATCATGCTTAGTAGTGGCTGATCTTTGATCGGGCGAGGGGGAGTGCTCATGAAATGACTTTCCCCAATCGTACCCAAGTTCCAGAGCCGAGGTAACTTTGGTGATGACGGACACGTGGCCTTAGGCATGAGTCAGGGTTTCCTAAATTCCCCCAAAATAAAATATTTAGGTGGCGACTTTGTATCTGGCAAAGCAGTCTATGTTTGGCACTTCGTTCTAAAGATCAGTTTTTCAAAACGATTTGCCGAATTTGGACTCTTTGGTGATTTATTGATCTTGCATTGCACTTTGCGAGATTAGATTCAGAACCGTGACATCGAGTCCAAACTGTAGTTAGCCCAATGAACAAAACAGGATTCCCTCTCGGGATGTTCGGGGACGTCTACAGTTTCTGGCGACTTTGCTAGGGATTTAGAGAACTTGACTCGAACTCATGATATCTTGTTTTGATTACACTCATGTGTTTCTTTGCATTACATGTGCATTGGTGTGCCTAGGACACCGTGTTTGCCATTTGCTATTCTTGAACGGTTTGCTGGAGGCTCGTTTTAAGAAGCGTGCCATAAGGTTGACCAGTTACGGGCTCTGCCACGATGGGAACACAAACCTCGGTTTTTACCAGGGCACCCTTTTTGACCATTCGACCTAGTGCATATCGGAATCCATAGTGACTATTCCAAACTAGGTCAGGTTGCTTACCCGATTGTAGGTTGTTTGAAACCGCTACGTGCGTAGTGAAACCCTAGCTCCTGACAAAATAGGACAGGGAAACCCTACCCCTCCATAGTGGTGTTTTTGGTTCTCACTTGCTTGCTATGTGCTGTTAGAGTGTGTCTCTACAGGTTGCACGTATCAGTTTGCAAGTCAGGGTATCAGGCCTGCGGGCATCGGTATCAGTGTTTTGAGAATCAGTTATATCTGCGGGTATCAGATTCAGTTTTGGGGCAGTAATTTGGGGAACAGTGATCAGTGGTTGAATATAGTTATCCAGCTATGCTTATATCTGTCCTAGTGAAATTGGGCTGAGATGCTGCTTGTTTTCTCTTTCAAGGTTCGGAGATTCAGTTTAGAGCAGTCAGTATCTTCCTTCGCTGAGGCAAGGCAGAGAAAGGCCAGTTAGGGCTCACCGGTTCATCTGATCCGTCAGTCACCAGTCACATCACCTCCGATTAGTTCAGTGGACTCGTGATGACCTAGAATTCAGAGGAAATTATGGTTATGGCAGCCGCACTAAACCAAGGAATCATCTTGCAGGGTGAGACCGATGTGGAGTTACCACACCTGCCCAGGTCGCCTGCCGCACATCCGATCTGGGAACCCCAGTTATTTCAAACCCGTGAGCCCACCACCTTTGAGCTGATGGGAATGATCGGCGACCTTCAGAGATCTGTGGCTGATCTAGCCTATGGAATGTCGGCCTTGCCACCAACTGCATCGTATGCCGGGAACTTCATGTCGTAGAACCCCCCGCTACTGGGGTGAATTGTAATTGAGCTCAGCCAACCTGAAGCTGTCTCAACCTCCGACAATGACGTGTCGATGACAACGGGGCTTCGCACTAAAGTAGCAACCCAAATCGTCCACCAAGCTAAGGCTAGCGGAAAGAACAAGGTGAAGGTGGACACTGATCTCTATGAACAACTCCAGCAGGCTGTTGAGGCTCTGAAAGCCGGAGGGCTGAATAAGCAGCAAGTACTCGCAATTGTGGCTAAGACTGTGGATGACACTTTCCCTAATCAGACTGAGGGCAGTTCAAGCCAAGGGGAAAATCGAGAGAAGGGTCATCATAACAGAACCGTTCCCTCCAACCCAAATCCTGCACCCAGGAAAAATTAGCAAGCCAAGCCTGTACCTACCGATCCTTTTGCTAGTGCATCCAATAAAAAATGCACAAAACTCGAAGTATCTACCCCGAGGTCACAGGGTATTCCATGCCCTTTATATGCCTTTGTCTAAGGCGCTTCGAATCCTCACTGAAAAGGGGCATCTCAAACCCCTTGAGCCTCGGCCTCTCCCTAATCGTCTTCCAGCTGGTCATGACGCTACCCAGTTGTAGACACCCCATTTTTGACCGCCCTTAAGACTTGGGCACTATTGGTGGTTTACTTGGTGGAAAAAGGTGTGCAGGGCAAAGGTTCAGTTTCTTCGGCAGGGAGAGAGTCAAATCTCAACTTCATACCCCTTTTGGACTAAAACAATCTTGATCGAAAGATTTTAGACCTTGAAACCCTCTATTTCAAAATGTTTTGAAAATAAAGTTCCTACGATGTTCCGACGCTCGCATTTCGTTAAATGTTGCGCTTTTTGGTAAACCGAGCAAGGACGAAGTGGAAATGAATAAAAGAGAGTTGAAATCTTTGAAACATCTTTCAAAACACCTTGTTTAGGGGTTTGGAGTTGGGGAAAATTGGAGAAGAGAGAAGAAACCAAGTTGAAGAAGAAGGTGGGTTTGAATCGCTAAGAGAGAGAACCGAGCGGTCCTCGCTAAATCACGCCTGTTTGTCTATACACTTGGATTTTAGCTATGAGGCCAACACCGTTGGAAATCTTACTTCTGGGGCTTCATTTTGCACTCAGGAATCTCCTAAAGCCAAGTCCGGACGGGGGAGATATGGTTGGTTGAAGTAGGGCATCAATCCGGTTGGACCGAATCTGCGTGGCTTCACCAAAACATGCATAGCTTTTTGCACAGTTGGAATTTTGATGCAAGGTTGGTGCCATTGGAAAGCTAACTTCTGGGGCTTTATTTTGGACACTAGCAGACCACTTTTTGGCCTTGGAGACCACCCTTCGACCACATTTCTTTCCGGCCTACCACAAAAAGTAGCTGGCCGACCACCTGACCCTTTTGACCTGGTCGGCCGACCAGGGCAAGTGGTCGGCCGACCCCCTGAACTGGTCAGCCTGCCTCCCTCAGTTTTGTCTCGATGAGTTGATTCCAGCTGTGCCAGCTGGTGGGCACAGACTGGATCATCCATACACGTGTATGGAGGATGTTTGCCCTTGGTTTAAAGCTTCTTTGAGAAGCTTTTGACTTGTTTGTCTATAAAGGGAGGCTTCCCCTTCCTTGTAGAGGGTTGAGATTTTGTTGGAAGGAAAATTATATATCTCTCTTTGTATCTCTCCCTTTGAGCCCTAAAGTGTGAGGTTCTTGGCCTATTGCATACCACCTCTTGGCCTAATACCTCCAACATCAACCTAAGCACCTTGGAGTTTGTTTTCAGAGGCTAAGGAGTTACTGTTTTGGTGCAGAAGCTGCTGGAGTGCTTGAGCTACAAGGGTAACACCCTATTCCCTGTTTTGGTCTTTATTTTGCTTCATCTTTTAGCTATACTTGCAAGCATATTTAGGCTTTGTCATAAACTGAAAAAAGTCTTATTTTGAGGTCCTTTACATGTTTATTTAAGGTCATTTTTCTATTGGGGGTCATCTACCCCCTTGCATGCCTATTTTCACCTTGTTTTAGGCATGCACTTAGACCTTTGCATTGAGCTTTGTTTGGCCTTCTAGCCACTGAAATCCAGTGGATTTTCAGTAGCTAGCATACTGTTTTGAGAGCCAAAATTAGAGAGGGGTGACCCTTTCACCCCTTGTTTTGTTTTCTAGCATATTTGGCCTAACAAGGGAGCCCATGTGTGCATGCTTCCAAGCCATGTTTCAAGCCATTTTTGGTAAGTTTTAGGACCTGAATGAGCTCTGTCCAGAGCTGTTTTTGCCATATTAGGTGTCCATCTTGCATGTGTAGAATAACCCTCTTCATAGCATATCAAAGGAGCCTATACTTGCATGCTTCCTAGCCTCATTTCAGGCCCTTTTCAGTGAGTTTTAGGACCTGCATAACCTCTGTCCAAAGGTGGTTTTGTCATATTGGGTGTCCATCTTGCATGTGTAGAATAACCCTCTTCATAGCCTATCAAAGGAGCATGTCATTCTTGCATGCATTGACCATGTTTCAATGAGTTTTTGTTCTTTATTTGGCATGTCACACCTCTGAATTTTGCTGGTTTAGTGGCCTCTTGAATGCTTCATATACTTGTAGTGTAAACCCTCTTCACTAGCTTACATTGCATGCTATTTTAGCCTTTGATTCTAGCACTTTTTGGCCATGCCTTGAACTGATTTTGTGCATGTTTTGGACTGCCTTAGCTCTGTTTTTAGGCCTCATGGTCGAATGATGTTTGCTATGCATGGTTGTAATTCAATACCCTTGCCTAGCTTTGAGTTTTGAAGCCTATTGCATGCTTATATTGAGGTGTTTGCATGTTTTGGGATCATTGTGCATGGTATTTCAGAGCATGTAAGGTTGCCATGTTCCCATGTTTTCCACTCCTTAAATGCATTTGAGGGTTGTGCTTGTATGCCTCATTTATGGACCATTGCGTGAGCTTCATTTCCAAGCCTTTTGAGCCATCATTTTAGTCCATATTTGCTACTGTTTTGGCCTGCATGGGGACTGCTTGGGGCTGGTTTGGCCATTCGAGTATTGCTTTGCATGCCTATAGTGTAATCCACTTCACTAGTTTCGGTATTTGGGCCATCTAGCATGCATTGTGTGAGGTGTTTGCATGATTCGGGACCATCTTGCATGTCATTTCAGAGCTGGAAAATATGTGATTGTATGCCATATTTCATGCTTACCATGCTTTGGTGGAATTGCACTTTGTGCCTTAGGTTTGGTCCCTTGCATTTGTGCATGTTTGCATGTGTGTTGTTGCTTCATTTTCATCATGTATGGCCACTGATTTGAGTGTGGCTGAGGCCCATTCATTTTAGTTTAAGTCTATCTTGCATTATGTATGCCATATCCACGCCGTCGCATGCTTGATCGTCGCATTGTGTATGCCTTGTTTATGTCTTCGTGCATGTCCATCTTCGTATGTGCATTGTGTATGCCATATAGTTCATGTGCATTGAGTATGCCATTCTTAGTTCATAGCATTATGTATGCTATGTTGCATGTTTGCATATCATCCTTCGCATGCTAGCATGATTAGGTTGCATTACGTTTAGGGTTGCATGCTAGTCGTATTGTGTATGCCATGTATATTGCATTGTGTTTGGAATAGGGTTTAGTCCAAACACGGGAAACGAGGGACGTTTCGTACTCCAAGTGACGAAACGTGCCTTGATTCTCGGTCACCGACACTCCGGATTACCCATGATGGAGTTTAGGCCTTGTTGTGTTTATATGTGCATTCATTTTACATCGAGTCGTGCAATCCGACTCCTCGGCCATCATGCATCGAGATGCGTGATTGGTGGCATGAGGATCGAGGACTACACTCCCTGGAGCTTGTGCAATGATGGGGAGAGTGGTCATGCACACATATGTTGAAAATACTTTGCCATGCCCCTTTCTCGCTCTCTGTTGGAGCAAACCAGAAACCAGCAGCAAAAACTGGTCAGCAGCCTTCTGGAGCTTTGTACAGTGTTCTGGGATCAGTTGCAAACAGAGGCAAATCGGGGCATCGCGATGGATTTCCCGACAAGGCGACTTGAGCATGCATGCATCCCTATCATTCGGAACAGAGCTGAGGCAGTCCATTTTGTTTAATTTGCATGCTAGTTTCCTTAGTTACTTGGTTAATTCGTTAATTAATTAATGTTGTGTAATAATTAGTTTAATTAGCTTAGATTAGCTAGTTTATTCTGTACTATTCATTCGGACCCTCCGAGGAGGGCAATGTTGTAATAAGTGTGCGTGTGTGGGTGATGCATGCTTTCCAACTCCACGTCTTTCTCCCTTGTATTTACCAGCTTATGATAGTTAGTTTAGGGCACGCTTCAATTAGCATACTTATGCTCGGATGTTTGCATCCATTTATCTGTCTTGCATGCACCGGGCTCGGCGCATCATACTAACTGCATTGTATTTCAATTCCGAGTTAAATACGTGTATAAGTTGTTACATTTCATATGCCATTTTAGATTGGCCGAGCCTATCTTAGTTGCATTTTTGCATGTGTTGCATTAGGCATTTCAGCATAGTTGGGATTCATGCATGATTTCTAATTAGCTTCTTTCTTTGGCTTGGAGTACTCGGTAAGTATTTATGCTTTAGCATCCTTGCATGCGTGTGAGTGACTGCCATGATAGCATGCTTACCGTGAGGCTATTTGCTTATGTGATATAACCGCCGGAATGCCTGTGGGTGAAGGTTGGGTTATTTGAATTGGACAATTCACCAATTAAGAGTTTTTAAGCCCACTTGAGAGTGGCAAAATCATGTTTTCTTAAGCCCACTTGAGGGTGGCAAATCCACGTCTTAGCCTACTTGCGAGTAGCACCATCAAACCATCTTTCAAATAAACAAACATGAAATGTTTTGTTCCAACTCAAATGATCCAGTCTATACTTGTATGTTGTGTGCATGACATTGTAATTATTGGCTAATAACCGGAATAAGAGCACATAATGTTTTCAAAACTCGATATCACGGTTAGTAGAGGCCAAACTTTGATTGGGTTGGTCCACCTGTGGGCGGCGCTTGGTTTATTTCAGATGTGGCGTTTGGCATGCACTATTTTGAGCATTTGCGTATGCTAATTTTTGTAATCTCTGACTTGGGTGTTGAGTCAGTTTTGTGGTTTTCTTTCGAGTATGTGTCATTGTTTTGAGTCAGTCTTTTTGATTAAGGTCTGTCTTGTTGTATCGAGTCAGTCCTGTTGTACAGAAGTCGGGTGATTCCAAGGGTGTCACCTTTGACATCATTATTTTGTTTTGTGATTGTCCTTTTGCTTTCTTTTGAGTCTGTCTCTGCTGTGGAGTCAGTTGCAACATGGAAATCTGAACGAAACAGCTACGACTGTCATGTTTTTGTACTTATTGCTACTTTGAGCCTGTTGTGCCAGAAGTTTGAATGAAACGACAGTCTATTTCACCTGCTCTTCTGTGCCTTGAAGTCATTACATCGACCCAAGTTTTTCAAAACCTTTTTGAACATTGTGATGAAAACGAAGAGGAAGGAATTCCTCGGGTTTTGCAAAGTTTGATCAATTGAGAGAAAGAGAGACGTGCTAAGCCCTTAATGAATGAGATCATACTTGTTAGTATGAGTACTGAGAAGGATCCTGGCTTGATCCAGATTGGTTCTACATTGTCTTCAGTGCGAGCGATTTGTCGCTTTCTTAAAAGATTTCAAAAAAATGTTTTGCGCGATCTTGTGAAGATCTGTGTGGAATCGCTCTTGAGATTGTGCAGCCTAGGATCGCTCTCAGCTTCAAGACTCGACCCCTCATTTTCAAACCTTGGACTTAAATTCAGAATGTTCAATGGTCAACCATCAAAGGAGGCCTGTGTGGCCAGATTTGAAGCAGCCCATGAACTAGGGGCAAGAAAGTCAGATCAAGAAGGTTAGACATCGTCAAAAGCTGGATGAGAAGCAGCCCTTGAACTAAGGGCAAAAATGTCAGATGTGCTCAAGTCAAAAAATTGGGACATTTCTCAAGCTAATGAAGATCGGCAAGAATGCCAAATCCCGGAAGGGAGGAAAGAGGAAAGTTTTTGCTGAAGGACAACTGAGTTCCTATCCACAACACTGGGGGCAAATTCACCCTCCATTGGATGGACTCCAATATCATCAGCGAACAACAACCACTCTACTAGATTCAGATGACTTCAGGATCCCAAAGCCATTTGACATGGACAAAGCTAAAACTTTTACCCTTGAGAGGCTCGCTGGGCCGAAAACCCGGAAGGGCGACCCAGGCAAAAGTTAGAGCAAGAAAAACAACAAAAAGAACAAAAAAAAAAGAAAAATGCAGAGAATAAAAAAAAAGAAGAGAAGAAAAATGAAGAAAATGAAAAGAAATGATGAAAAACAAAAAAAGAAGAAAAAAAATGAAAAGAATTGAAAAGAAAAGAAGAACAAAGCTCGCAAGGTTGAAAACCCAGAAAGGGCGGCCTTGGCAAAAGTTAGAGCGCAAAAGGAGAGGTTAATACCTGAGTGTACCTTACCCCGGAACTACGTAAGGCTTGATTCCCATCTTGGGATACGTAGGCAACTTCATTCTGAAGTCCAGCCGTAAAACACTTCAAATTTGACTGTGTCCATGTGATGGTTCTGGTCATCATTGTCTTCTCTGTATCTAAGAGTTCGGTTGTGACCTTCACCACGAGAATTGGTTACAGTGCGCTGCGGTACTATTCAAACAAGGGGCAACTTTCTGTTGCCATATAGTATGTTGTGGCGCTATTCAAGCAAGGGGTAGCTTGCCGTTGCCATGCAGTGTCCTTCAGACAAGGGGCAGTTCCATTGTTTTGGATCTGAGGTTGTGCATCTCAAGAGTAAATTCTGTGTTGGTCGAGCAGTGGCCATTTGTAAAAACAGTTTTTGAGAATTTTTAATGAGGTTGACTAATATTCTCTCAAAAATTATTCCATTTTTCCAAAACTGGACCATTTCTTGGACCCGAAAAATGGAAAATTTTCAGTGCTCACAATCTAACTTGCATGATTTTAAATCAGAAAATCGAGTAAGCATGTGAATCTAACTCTCATGTTGGTCAAAATTGTTTTAGCAGAACGTCAAAAACAAAAAATGGTCAAAATAATGAACTAGGGACACGGTTAAGTTAGGTGTTCTGTCTTTTCCCCATTGTCAACATACTTGCCAGAAAGGGCACCGTATCTGCCAGAAAAGGGCACAACAGAAACTAACAGCAAAATGCCAAAAGTTCTCTCATCCTCCAAGCAATAAGGTATCAAACTAAGTGCGAAGCACGAACTGGAATGGGGCAAGATATTTCACTCCCTCACCTGGACAGATCTAATCACGTCCAAACTCCCCAGTAGAGCATCGTCAACCAATGTCAATTGCAGATCTGCTGCACATCCAGCCGCATCACAACCCCTCTGTGGGGGAAGTTCACTGTTGTGAGCAGAAGAAAGAGAATCTAGCAGAATGCTAGGGGCAAGAGCCTGCAACTTCTTGTTTATCCATCAACCACCTATGGGAGGGATAAAAAATGAGAGATTGAAGAATAGAGAGATGTGCGCTGAGAGAAAAAGTGAGGAAAAGGGCTTATTCAGAAAAAAAACAGAGCCTGAGGGCCGAGTGATGTGAGAATCACAAATGAGAAAGGGTGGGAAACAATACCCAGAGAAACAGGCTCCCTGTGCACGTCCGAGTGTCGTGTCTTTTTGTTTTATCTCGATTTTTGTTTTGAGTCGTTTCGAGTGTTACTCGATGTGTTTAGGTTGTTTACCTTTTGTTTTCCGTTGTTGAGTTGTAGTGCGCTGTGTTCAGTCGTAGGCTCAATACCCCGGTCAAGAACTCATCTCTCAATTTCAAAAATAAAATTGTTTTGCGCTCCGAGTATCGTGCCGTTCTCCACATCTGTGCAAAATAAGTTTTGTTCTTTCGTAAAACTGCAGGGTTCAACCCAGGTCATGTGAGAACAGTAAAACCAGGACCTATCTGAAGCTATTTAGGTTCTAGGCTGCGAAGCAAAACAAAAAGAAGGAAAATTTGGAGCATCTGAGTGTGTTTCACCTTCAGCAAATTCCGAGACTGCATTCCAGGTGCATCTTGTCAGGCCTCGCCTTTCTCTGGAGTATGAGTGTATCTCGACCCCAAGCGTAAGCCTGCTTCAAGTTAGAATGGCAATTAAAGCAGCAGCAGATGTTATCTCTCACCAATATGAATAGGGTATACCCTTTTAAGCTGAGCGTGTTGCCAAGTCCTCCGAGAGGTAAATCGAAGGTTGCGTTTGAATTGGTCTCGTTAAGGGGTGTATTTCCTTATTCAGTAGTTTACTTCAAACATGCTGTTGATGTTGCACTGAAAATGCATTGTTATGCATCGTTCTTTCTGCATTGTTATGCACACTCTGCCTGCATTACTATGCACTTCTCCCTTGCATTGTTTTGCACATTCTCCTTGTTCCGAAACACCGGGATACGTCCCTATCTTTCTTCTCCTTTTTTGAAACACCGGGATACGTTCTTATGTTTCCGCTCCTTTTCCGAAACACCGGGATACGTCCCTATGTTTCCGCTCCTTTTCCGAAACACCGGGATACATCCCTATGTTTCTTCTCCTTTTCCGAAACACTAGGATACGTCCCTATGTTTTTTCTCCTTGTTCCGAAACACCGGGATACGTCCCTATGTTTCTTCTTCTTTCCGAAACACCGGGATACGTCCCTATGTTTCTCCTTCTTTCTGAAACACCGGGATATGTCCCTATGTTTCTCTCTTTTTGGTTAAAAGCATTTGGAATACGTTCCAATGCTTATACCTTTCCGAAACACCGGGATATGTCTCTATGTTTCTCCCTTTTCGGTTAAGAAGCATCTGGAATACGTTCCAATACTTGAGCCATTCCGAAACACTGGGATAAGTCTCTATGTTTCTCCTTCTTTTTCGAAACACCAGGATACGTCCTTATGTTTCTCTCTTTTCGGTTAAGAGCATTTGGAATACGTTCCAATGCTTGAGCCATTCCGAAACACTGGGATACGTCCCTATGTTTCTCTTTTATTCCAAAACACTGGGATATGTCCCTATGTTTCTCCTTTTTCCCGAAACATTGGGATATGTCCCTATGTTTCTTCCCTCCCACCTGCATTGTCATGCACACTTTATCTGTGTTGTTATGCATCCCCTTCGCATTGTTATGCGTCACACTTAGGTTGCATTGTCATGCATTCCTCGACTTGCGTCATTACGTACTTTTCACTTGCATTGATATGCATATTGCTAACAATGTTGTACCTGTTAAGTTTCTTTCTTTTGCAGGCGCGATATTGTATGTACGGTTCATTTGCGTCTGGCGCGACCAGACGAACTGGACGGTATTGTATTCTCCGCGTCAAACGTAGCGAGAATTATATAATTCTCTTACATCCTTTCTGTATTGTAATGTAGTTTAGTTTTTGGCTTGCTTAAAATTGTTGCATGTTATGCTTCGTTACAGCTTTGTTTGCATGATCATAAGTTATGCTTGGCTTTGTGCATTGTTCTTGCATTTTGCCCCCCCCTCGGGCGCATATCTTTTATCTATAGCTTGTATGCTTTGTCTAAGTCTTCGGCCTTATAAAAAATGGGTCGTCTCTAGGCTTTGACATTCACTCCCGTCATTGTTATGACTTTCGAGTTCTGTCAAAGAGGGGCAACTGTAGACACCCCATTTTTGACCGACCTCAAGACTCAGACGCCATCGATTGAGCGCTCGGTGATTGTGCATGTTGTGCTCGTTCTGAGGTTACGGAGTCTCGGCTGAGAGCCTTGCCTCTGGACTTCAGGACTCTTTTGTGCTTTGCCTCGGTTTGCGAACCAGGTTCTATTTTCTCTTCCTGAAGGGAGGGAGAGGTCTCGTAGACTATCTCTCAGTGGCCGTAGGCCACTTTTTGTGGTCGTAGACCACTGTTCCCGTTTGGAGACCAATTTTTGGTTTTCGGAGCCGTCGGACGTGCGCCTCGGTTCGGGACCGCTTAACTTTCTTCGTTTGCTCCGGTTTTTGGCACACACCTTGTTTCCTCTCCCTAGAGGGACACTGTGGCCCGGGAGACCACCTTTGTGGTCGTACGCCACTTTCGATGCTTAACAGTCAGTTTTTGAGGCACCTGGCTGCGCGTTTTGGCCCCCGAACCCTCGTTTTGCATCCGTCTTGGTTCATTTTTGGCATGGACCTTATTTTCATTGTTTGGAAGGTGGTACAAGGGTGGGAGACCACCTTTTCTCCTTGGAGACCACCTTTCTCTTCGCCGGCCGATTTTCTTGACAGGAAGCTGGTCTCCTTGGTTTTTGGGCCACATTTACTGGTCTCCCACCCTACCACTTGCTTGAATTTCATGTGGAGACCACCTTGGAAGGCTGCCGACCACTTGAACCTTTCGACCCTGGTCGGCCGACCAGGGGAAGCGGTTGGCCAGCCACCTGAACTGGTTGGCCTGCTTCGCTCAGTCTTGTCTCTGTGAGTGTGTGCCAGCTGCACTAGCTGGAAGGGACAGACTGTATCCTCCATACACGTGTATGGAGGATCTTGAGCCTTGGTTTTTAGCTTCTTGAAGAAGCTTTGGCCTTGTATCTCTATAAGAGAGGCCCTCCTCTTCTTTGTTTACGGTTCCAAGACTTGTTTAAGGCAAAACATATATCTCTCTTTGTCCATATATTTAGGCTTAGGAAGGGTCTTGTGCTTGCACTTTTACACACCACCTTATAGCCTAACTCCTCCACCTTTGTCACTGAGTTCTTGGAGGGTCTTGAGAGGCCTCAAAGGTTGAGTTTTTGGTCCAGAAGGCTGCTAGTTTTGCTGAGCTACAAGGGTAACTCATTTCCCCTCTTTTTAAGCTTTATTTTGCTTCATCTTTTAGCTATACTTGAAAGCGTATTTGAGCTTTGGTGTAAACTAAAAAAAGTCTTATTTTGAGGCCCTTAACATGTTTTTTTAAGATAATTTTTCTGTTGGGGGTCATTGCATGCTTCATTTTACCTTGTTTTGAGCCATGCCTTAGAGCATTTGTGTTGGCCTTTGTTTGCCCTTTTAGCCACTGAAATCCTGTGGATTTTCAGTGGCTAGAATGCTATTTTGAGTGCCAAAATCAGAGAGGGGTGACCCTCTCTCTCCTTGTTTTGTTTTCTAGCATTTTTGGCCTTACAAAGGAGCCCTTATTTGCATGCTTCCAAGCCATGTTTCAGGCCATTTTTGATGAGTTTTAGGACCTGCATAGGCTCTGTCCAGAGTTTGTTTTGCCATATTGGATGTCCATCTTGCATGTGTAGAATAACCCTCTTCATAGCATATCAAAGGAGCATCTCATTCTTGCATGCATTAACCATGTTTCAGTGGGTTTTTGGGCTTTATTTGGCATGTCATACCTCTGACTTTTGCTGGTTTAGTGGCCTCTTGATTGCCTCACATGCTTGTAGTGCAAATCCTCTTTACTAGCTTACATTGTATGCTATTTTTGCCTTTGATTCTAGTACTTTTTGGCTATGCCTTAAACTGATTTTGTGCATGTTTTGGATTGCCTTAGCTCTATTTTTGGGCCTCATGGTCGAATGATGTTTGCTATGCATGGTTGTAGTTCAATACCCTTGCCTAGCTTTGAGTTTTGAAGCCTATTGCATGCTTATATTGAGGAGTTTGCATGTTTTGGGATCATTGTGCATGGTATTTCAGAGCATGTAAGGTTGCCATGTTCCCATGATTTCCACTCCTTAAATGCATTTGAGGGTTGTGCTTGTATGCCTCATTTATGGACCATTGCGTGAGCTTCATTTCCATGCCTTTTGAGCCATCATTTTAGTCGATATTTGCTACTATTTTGGCCTGCATAGGGACTGTTTGGGGCTGGTTTGGCCATTCGAGTATTGCTTTGCATGCCTATAGTGTGATCCACTTCACTAGTTTCGATATTTGGGCCATCTAGCATACATTGTGTGAGGTGTTTGCATGATTCGGGACCATCTTGCATGTCATTTCAGAGCTGAAAAATATGTGATTGTATGCCATATTTCATGCTTACCATGCTTTGGTGGAGTTGCACTTTGTGCCTTAGGTTTGGTCCCTTGCATTTGTGCATGTTTGCATGTGTGTTGTTGCTTCATTTTCATCATGTTTGGCCACTGATTTGGGTGTGGCCGAGGCCCATCCATCTTGGTTTAAGTCCATCTTGTATTATGCATGCCATATAATCCATGTGCATTGAGTATGCCATTGATTAGTTCATAGCATTGTGTATGCCATTTGCATGCTTGCATGTCATCCTTTGCATGTTTACATCACTTAGTCGCATTACATTTAGGATTAGTTACTAGAGTTGCATTTTGTACATGCCATGCCATTCTATTTGTTGCATTGTGTTTGGAGTAGGGTTTAGTCCAAACACGGGAAACGAGGAATGTTTCATACTCCAAGTGATCAAATGTGCCTCGATTCCCGATCACCGACACTCTTGACCATCCATGATGGAGTTGTTGGTTTTAGTTGTTTATATGTGCATTCATGTCCCATTGAGTTGTGCTATCCGACTCCTCGGCCATCATGCATCGAGATGCGTGATTGGTGGCATGAGGATCGACGACTACACTCCTTGGAGTTTGTGCAATGATGGGGAGAGTGGTCACGCACACATATGTTGAAAATACTTTGCCATGCCCCTTTCTCGCTCTCTGTTGCAGCAAACCGGAAACCAGCAGCAAAAACTGGTCAGCAGCCTTCTGGAGCTTTGTACAGTGTTCTGGGACCAGTTGCAAACAGAGGCAAATCGGGGCATCGCGATGGATTTCCTGACAAGGCGACTTGAGCATGCATGTATCCATATCATTAGGAACAGAGCTGAGGCAGTCCATTTTGTTTAATCTGCATGCTAGTTTCCTTAATCACTTAGTTAATTCGTTAATTAATTAATGTTGTGTAATAATTAGTTTAATTAGCCTAGATTAGCTAGTTTATTCTGTACTATTCATTCGGACCCTCCGAGGAGGGCAATGTTGTAATAAGTGTGCGTGTGTGTGTGATGCATGTCTTCCAACCCCACGTCTTTCTCCCTTTTATTTACCAGCTTATGATGGTTAGTTTTAGGGCATGTTTCAATTAGCATCTATATGTTCGCATGCTTGCATTCATTCATCTGTATTGCATGCACTGGGCTCGGCGCATCATGCTAACTGCATTGTATTTCAATTCCAAGTTGAATACATGTATCGATTGTTGCATCTCGTATGCCATCTTAGAATAGCCGAGCCTATCTTAGTTGCATTCTTGCATGTGTTGCATTAGGCATCTCAGCATAGTTAGGATTCATGCATGTTTTCTAATTAGCTTCTTTTTTTGGCTTGGAGTACTCGGTAAGTGTTTATGCTTTAGCATCCTTGCATGTGTGTGAGTGACTGCCATGATAGCATGCTTACCATGAGGCTATGTGCTTATGTGATATAACTGTCTGAATGCCTGTGAGTGAAGGTTGGGTTGCTTGAGTTGGAATAATTCGTCGAAACCTGTGTTTTAGCCTACTTGCGAGTAGCAAACTTCAATCCATTTTCAAAACAAACGGATATGTGATGCTTTGTTCCAACTTAGGCAATCCAGTCTATACTTGTATGCTGTGCGCATCACATAGTAATTCTAGGCTAATAAACCGGAATAAGAGCACATGTGTTTTCAAAAAGTCGATATCATGCTTAGTAGTGGCCGATCTTTGATCGGGCGAGCGGGGGTGTTCATGAAATGACCTTCCCCAATCGTACCCAAGTTCCCGAGCCGAGGCAACTTTGGTGATGACGAACACGTGGCCTTTGGCACGAGTGAGGGTTTCCTAAATTCCCCCAAAATAAAATATTTAGGTGGCGACTCTGTATCTGGCAAAGCAGTCCATGTTTGGCATTTCTTTCTAAAAATCAGTTTTTCAAAATGATTTGCCGGATTTGGAGTTTTTGGTGATTTATCGATCTTGCATTGCACTTTGCGAGATTAGATTCAGAACCGTGACATCGAGTCCAAACTGTAGTCAGACCAATGAACAAAACAGGTTTCCCTCCTGGGACGTTCGGGGACGTCTACAAGGGTTGCTGCCTTGCTAGTCAAAATCTGGACCTACTTGGCTGATGTTGGGCTCTTCAAGTCAAGGATGGCCCCGATCTGATCTGGGTTTGCTTCAATGGCCCTCTTAGTTACCAAGTATCCTAGAAATTTACCGAATCCAACTCCAAATGCACATTTAGAGGCATTGAGCCGAAGCCGATATAGTTTTTGGATATCAAAAACTGCCTGTAAATTGGCCAGATGGTTCCCGGATTCTTTGGTCTTCACGGCCATGTCATCGATGTAGACCTCTACTGTCCTCCCAATCAGATGCTTGAACATCTTGGTTACTAACCTTGGTAGGTTGCTCTTGTATTCTTCAACCCGAAAGGCATCACTCTGTAACAATAGAGTCCTTTCCGGGTAATGAATGTCGTCTTCTTTTCATTTGGGGCATACATTGTTATCTGGTGGTAATCTCTGTATGTGTTCAGGAAACTCATCCTTTCATGCCCTGAAGTGGCATATACTAATTTATCAATCGTAGGCAGTGGGAAACTGTCCTTGGGGTAAGCCTTATTTAGGCTGTTGAAGTCTACACAAACCCTCCACTTGCCGTTCTTTATTTTCACTACCACTGTGTTGGACAGCCAAGTAAGGTAGTTCACCTTCCGAATGGCTTGGGCTTCCAACAACTTGTCCACTTTCTTCTTGATTGTCTCCACATGTATCAATGTCGGCCTCCTTGCCCACTAGATGACAGGTTTAGCCGTTCTATCTACATTAAGCCTATGGCAAGTGACCTCGGGGTCAATGTCAGGCATCTCATAGGGCGTCCAAGCAAACACTTCTATGTTTGCTCGCAAGAAAGCCTCTAACTCCCTTTCCTCCTCCTCGGCTAAGTCTGAGCCGAGAAGGAAGAAGTGCTCGCCATCATCTTCTTGGACCAGAATCTTCTTCAAAGCTTTCTCACTCTTGTCGGCTGGTTATTTGTTGACATCATCTAGGACCTCCATGTCATCGTCGTCAATTTTTATTGTCTATGTTTCTCGCACGTTGCAGGTGGACTTCATTGCTGCCATGGAGCAATTTTTTGCCTACACTTGATCCCCTCTGACCTCCTCAATCCCATGTTCGGTTAGGAATCGCAACAGCTGGTGCAATGTTGAGGGAACAACCCTCATTGCATGCAACCACGGTCTACCCAAGATAACATTGTAAGGGGAGGGGGTGTCAATTACTGTAAACTCTGTGCTTACCTTCTTGGTGGCTGCTTGCACCTCCAAATTCGTGGCTCCTAAAGGCCACGTTGGCGTTTCGTTGAATCTAACCATCGGGCTATTAGATTGTTCCAAGTCATCTGTGTGAAGGCCAAGCTCCTTGTAACATCTAACATATATGATGTCACAAGAACTGCCTTGATCAACCAGTATGCGTCTCACTCGACACTCTCCAATCTTCAGTGTTATCACCAGGGCATCGATGTGTGGATATTGCACCATATCCAGGTCTGCCTCAGTAAAAGAAACCATTGGTCCTTGATACTCATTTGTCCTAAGCTTTTTTTGCTAGACCTGATACACATGCCTGCAGGTGCCTCACTCTCTAAGTCTCCCCACGTACATCATTCTCATTGACTTTTGAGTGAATCACATTGATCACCCGAGGTCCATTTGTTTGCTGTGGTGGCAGTGGTGGAGGTGGTGCTACCGATGCTTGGGGTGGCCTTGCTTGCTCTTCCTTTGTCCTGACCTCATCTACTAGGTCTCTCAGATGACCCTACTTGACCAGATCCTCCAAGTGTGTCTTCAGAGCCCTACATCCTTGAGTCAAGTGCCCATCTTCATTATGGTAAGCACAATACTTCCCAAGGCTCCTTCCCATAAACTCGCCAGGGATCTTCTCCGGCGCTCTATAATACGGTTGGTTCCTAATCCTTTCTAGAACTTTGTAGACCGGGATCCTGAATATAGTGGTGATTGCCTGTGCAACTCTTAACCCTGTTTCTTGCTTGTTAAATAGTATTACCTCGGCCTTGCTGTGGCGAGCCGTTTCTTTTCTCCTACTTTGGTGTCTTCGTCCCCTGGGTGTCCTCTTCTGCTCTAGCATACTACTCGATCTGTGCCATGAGCTCCTCCATACTTTTTGGTAGAGTTTTTGCCTGCGATTTCTGAAGAGGGTTTTCATCATCTAGGTCGTTCTTAAAAGACACAACCGCAGCTCCTGGTTGCAAGTAGGAATTCGATTGAGCACCTCATAATATCTCTTGGCGTAGGCCCTGAGGCTTTCATTCTCGCTAATGTTAAAAGCCAGTAGGGAGTCTACCCTTAGTGGCTGCAATTTGTTTGTAACAAACCTGGTTACAAACATCTCGGCCAGGCCTTTCCAACTCTTCACAGTTCCTTTCGGCAACTTATGGAATCCGATACGATTTCCCCAAAGGAAGAGGGGAACACCTTACACAGTAACTACTCATTCCCACTATACAAAGCCATTGAATTTAAATATAAGCCGACATAAAAATTGGGATCAGACTTACCGTCATAAATCTAGAATCTTGGCATGTGGAACAACTTTGGGGCCTCGAACATATCCAACTCCACTAAGAACGGTGTCTTCGGCTTAACGGGGGATGTGATTTCAGAATTGAGCCGCTTCCTTTGGAGGTAGTCTCTCAAGTCCTCCTTTGTTCGACCGAGAGCTTATCGATCAACAGATTTAAGCCTTTTTGGGGCGCTGCTTCCGGTGTCATTGTGGGTCTTCCTGGACTTCTCTTCATTTACTGTATCAAAGCAAAGGCCTTTTTCCTGGATATGCCGGTGTTCCTTGACATAGGTCTCCTTTGTTCGCGGCGTCTTCTGCGACTCACCTCTTACTGACTCTACTAGCCCAACATCCCGTGAAGGCTGATGTGAGCGCTCTTTTTCCTTGCCATATTGCAGGACTACTGGGATTGTTTTCTGTCCTTCTTTCTAGGCATCAGTCTTGGCTGCTGGTGCCGGCGTGTCCTACAACGGGAACGGTGGTTGCATCACGTTGTTTTGCATCATGAAGTTGACAACTGACTGTAGGTCTGCCAACTTGTTTGCCATCCCTTTTATCTCGCCGTCCTTCCTTAGGCATCTATCCTTCCATACCTAGAGGTCGCTTTCGTTGTAACACTTATCTCAGCCACCTTTCTTTGGGGCGTTAACCTCTTTGCCGACGTCTTTTTTCCTAGGATTCAGATCCTGGGCTCTTTCATTGCGGTTTTCTTCCCCGATGTTGGGATCTATATACTCACCACTCACACTATGTATATCGTCCCTAATCTTTTCTTCTTATCCGTTGTTGGCCATCTATTCTCCTTAAGACGACGCCAAATTGTGGGTGTTGATTTTTGACCACACAACTAAAAGGGGAACTCAGTTAGAGAGCACTGGTAGAATAAATTAAGCCCGACAACCTGCACTAGAAGATGAGAATTCGGTAGTGGTTTGTCCACCCGAGGGCACTTCGACGATCAAGTCAGTAATCAATATCTCTCAAAAATAACAAATTGTGCTTAAACTCACACCAAAGAACTTACCTCAGACCTACGAAGGTGCCTTGTTTTTATAACCAGCAGTGACCTGATCCCCTTAGAAGCCTCACTTCAATGGACTTAGGCTCCATGCTCATCCTGGACCCTCATCTAGATAGAGATAAACTTTTCTTGAGTCTTATCTCTATCCAGACTGAGATCCTCCCATGTTTTAGGACTCTTGTCCCTTATTTGCTTATCCCAGATTCTAGTGTCTCCGCAGATTACCTCAGCCTAGCCGAGATCATCTAGGCGGTGCAACCAAGCCACGTGGCACCTCGGCTGACACCTCGATGTCACCTTAGCCACGTGCTATTTATTCACAAAATATGTCCCCACACTTTGTATTGACTATTTTTTGAGATAAAAATTTCCTATAATAAAATAATTTAGTTGTGTGAGGGTGTTGTGGTAATTGCGCACACTCAACTAGTTCCACACATCAAAATTGGAAGATTGATTCCATTATTCATTGTAAGTGCAATCAGCCTTGGAGTAAGTGCAATTGACTTATAACTTTTTTTTCTTCATTAACCTACAAATCGAAAAAACAAACTAATAATTAATAATCAAATAGCCTTTATTAAAGCCCACTTAGATACACTATATGACCTAGATCTTTTATTATTTTTTCACATTGACTAGATGACCAAAAATGAATGATTATCATGGCTAGTTCGCTAACGAGCTTGTGATTCCCATAGAGGATCCCATGTGGGTTGGCTGCAAATACTCTTTGATGAGTTTTTGTTAGGAATTTGCTTGCCATCCTTTTTCAAGTCTTCTTCTACTGATGTTAGCATCATGATATTTTCAAATTTAGAAATGGATCACTGCCATCAAGGGCTTGTTTGACTCCTTCATTAGTAAAACTTTTGAAATTGCGAACCACATGGAATAAACATATTTTGAAAGGTTTATTTAGACTATAGAGATTTAATCTGATACGTGCAAGCGAACCCAGAATACCTTATATATCAACAAAAAAAAAAAAAAAAAAAGGAAAAGAATTTGTATTAGACTTGTATTGGAAAGAATTAACTTACCAAATAGCTTGAGTCTAGTAGCACCTAGGTTTTTTTATTTTTATTTTTATTTAAAAAAAAAAAAAAAAAAGAACCTCAAACACCAAACCATTGACTCAGAACTTGTTTGGGAAAAATATTTGGGCTAAAATAGCTATATAAGACAAAATAGGCTATTTTAGCCAAATAGGACAAAATGTCACATCCAACCTACAATCATTTCATTTTTTCTTTCACAAAAGTTAAAAAAGTCAAAAAACCTATCCCAAACGAGGCTTTTTAGCTTTAGGCTAAAATAGCTAAAAAATCAAAAAGTCAAAAAACCAACTCACATCCCAAATGAGCTCTCAATCATTCAATATAGGGTAAATTACATTTACCTCCCCTGAGGTTTCTGACAAATACAGGGACCTCCCCTGTGACTTGAATAATTACAGTAACCTCCCCTACTTTACCTGACAATGTCAAGATTCCCTCATTCCATCTATTTTGCACAAACGACGTTAGGATCATATAGAAAAAGGCTATATTACCCTTGCTTTTGCTTGCGGAAAGACAAAAAAGCTCTTTGTTCACAAAATCCCTAATCAAGCTACATTCACAATACAAATCGAATTCCTGAGAGAAAGAAGAGAGAGAGAAAGAGAGAGATGAAAGAGAGGAACGTGAAGAAGGTTGATCTGTGTGAAGAAGACGAAGAAGCTATTTGATTTTGGCCCGATCGTCGTTGCCAGTGCACAATGTAAAAGAGTTTCATTGGTGAGAAGTTGCTGTTACGGCTTCCAGGTAAGATTTCGAACTCTGTAAGCTTCGAATATGATTAATTTGAGTTGATGATTTTCGATTTTTTTTTTCATCTTTTTCCTTACAAATTTGTTTGTATTTTGTGTTTGATTTGATGAAATGTATGTGAAAAAGGTTTTCTTCGAAAATATATATTTAGGGTTTATATTTTATTTGCAAAATTTTGGACCGGAAAAAAGGAATTTGCTGAATATTACTATAATAATAGTGTAATCTAGGGATTTAATATAAATTTGTGACTTTTTGGATTTTATTTATGAGATGTATGTTTAGGGCTTTTATTTGATTTGCAATGTTTAGGGCTTTTATTTGATTTGCAAAATTTCTGATTGGAAAAAAAGGAATTTATTGAATATTTATGAATTTTTGATTTTCTGGGCTATATTTATGAGATGTATGTTTAGGATGAATTTCTAATTTTCTAGGTGTTATTTATGAGATGTATGGTTAGGGCTTTTATTTGATTTCCAAAATTTATCGCTGAAAAAAAAATCTGTTGAATATTAGTATAATAATAGTGTAATTTAGGGATTTCTGCAAGTTTTCATTTTGTCTTCAGTTAATTGTTGAGTGCAGTACATTTGAGGAGTTAATTGTTATATCATTGTTCTTCTTTTTCTTGTGAATTTGTCATTGTATGGGTTTGCTTGTTTTATTAGGGCTTTTCTTCATTTTTGCTTCTTTTCTTCAGTTAATTGTTAAGTATGGTACATGTTAGCAATTAATTGGTGCGTCATTATGATCACAGTATGACTGCATTTCCTTATTTTGATTTAATTATCAACTGCAAAGGGAACGTAGGAAGAGTGTATGATGTGGACCCAACTATGTATTGCTACATTGATGTCTTGAAGGATGTAACTGCAATAGTCCTGTCTCACATTTCTTGTAGTGAAGCAATAGCAATCACATTGCATTGTGATATGCCTGGTATTGAGATAATGAGACTAATAGAAAATGATCTTGATGTGCTAGACATGTTTTATGTGCAAGGTAGGAGTAAAACAATTAACTTGTATATAGACATAGCATACTCTATTGGAATGAGTGATGGTAGACATAGAAGTAATGTTGGAGGTGGAAATCATGGAGTAGATGTTGTAGATGTAGAGCAAGACTACCATACTATAGATGTAGATGAAGAGTACAATGAGGACAATGTTTATGGGTTTAGTGATGATGATAGGGATTAGAATGCAACTACTGAGGATGAAAATCAATTAGATGGCAATGAGATTTTGACTGATGATGATAATGAGTGCTCAAGTGAAGATGATGATGCTAAACTTAGTGATTACCAATCTGGTGATGATGAAGTGACATATTCTACTACTCATAATGATTATGATGATGAAGAAGACTGTCTAGATGATGAAGAGATGGGGTTTCTAGGCATGAAGTATGATGGTACCTACAATGGGAAAGACCCATATCTAAATCAAGATAGAGAAGTTGTATTGGAAGAGGGGATGATTTTTCAAGAAGTGAATACTTTCAGAGCTACATTGAGGGACTATACAGTGCAAACTGGTTTCAAGATAGTAAGAGACAAAAATGAGAAGTCTAGAGTAACAGCCCATTGTGCTGCTGAGGGCTGCCCTTGGAGAATTCATGCATCTCCACTTCCAAATGGGATCACCTACAAGATTAAAACCTTAGTACCTAGTCACACATGTAGCAGGATGAACACAAACACTGAAGCTACATCAGTTTGGATTGCTAAAAAATGGTTGAAAGTTTTAAGGACAATCCACACATGGGCTTAGATACGATGCAAGTGAAACTAAATAAAATGTTTGGGATTGAGGCTTCAAGGATGCAACTGTATAGAGCCAAAAGGAGGTGCAAGGAGAAGCTAGAGGGTGATCATGGGAGCCAATATGTGTTGTTGCCAACATATGCTGAGGAAATCAAGAAAACAAACCCTGGTTGGTGGTAATAAATTATGACCTACCCTCTACCCCAGTCTCAGAAGATGGAGAAGAACTAAACCTCACCATTCCTCAGTATCCATTGTTCCAAAGAATTTTCATATCATTTGATGCAATGAAAGCAGGGTTCATTAATGGATGTAGGCCCTTCATAGGGGTAGATGGTTGTCACTTGAAGGGTCCCTATGGTGGTGTTCTAATTTCAGCAGTTGCCTTAGATGGAAATAATGGCTTGTTTCCATTAGCATTGGCAGTAGTAGAGGGTGAATGCAAGGACAGTTGGTCTTTTTTCTTGCACAACTTGAGAACAGTCATAGAAGATGCACTACCTTCTAGACCATGGACCATCATGTCTGATCAACAAAAGGTAGTTTATTAACATATTCAACAACTACTTTACTTACATAATTATGCTTTATTCTCTAATTTTAAACTTGTTATGGTTACTAATGTTTCATTATTTTTGTATACAGGGCCTTGACAAGATTGTCAGTGACATTATACCGGAGGTAACTCATAGAAGATGTTGCATGCACTTATATAACAATTTCAGAGCCAAATTTCCTGGTTTAATTTTGAGGAAGCAATTTTGGAGGGCAGCAAGGGCTTACAATCAGATGGAGTATGATCAGGCTATGCAAGCCATTAAGGACCTCAACAATGATGCTTTCATTTGGCTGCAAAAGGTTCCAATTGAAGGAAGGTCTAGGCATGCATTTGATGGTAGGATTAGGAGTGATCACATCACAAATAACATGACAAGGTCCTTTAACAATTGGTTAGGAAATTTGAGAAGTCAGCCAATTTTAACTATGTTAGAGGGCATAAGGTCTAAGTTGATGGGTAAGTTTCAGATGAGGTACCAAAAGGCAATGCAATGAAAATCTAATGTGACCTTGAATGTGAAGAAACAACTTGAGGTTACACTGAAATGGTCAAGGACTTGCAGAGTGGAGTATGCAAGAGACAATGAGTATGAGGTGAAGGATAATGAGGGGGTTAATCACATTGTCCATCTTGGGGCTATGACTTGTGTATGTAGACAGTGGGAAATATCTGGTCTTCCATGCAAACATGCTATGGCTGCAATTTCTCACAGTAGGTTGAACATAGCAGATTTTGTCCACCCTTACTACTCTAAGGCAACTTACTTGAGAGCCAATGGTAGAATGATACATCCTGTCTTAGACCATAGCATGTGGACACTTATACTTGGGGACCCTTTACAACCCTCACCTCTGAAAAGATTGCCAGGAAGGCGAAGGACTTAAAAGGACTGCTCATGAGCTTCCAGCTGGTATAAGTCAAAGCAAAAGGTCTAGTACCTTGAGATGCAAATGGTGCATGCAATTTGGACACAACAAGAGAACCTGCCAAAGAGGTCCAGTCAAGGGTGGAGCATCTGCTGGTGGTAGGGACAGTGGCATAGCTGGTGGTAGGGGCAATGGCACATCCACTGGTAGAGGCAGTAGTAAACCTGTTGGTAGGGGTAGTGGCAGATATGTGAGTAGGGGCAAAGGTAGAGGTAGAGGCAATTCAAGTGGGAGGGACAGTTCAGCAGAGAGGGGAAATGCAAATGGTAGAGGCAATTCAAGTGGGAGGGACAGTTCAGTTGGAAGAGGAAATACAACTACAAGAAGAAGTTTAACTGGGAAGGGGAGTTCAAGTGGGAGAGGCAAGGGCAAGGCTAAGCATGCATAAGTAAGTTTTTTCTATTTCTTTTGCCTTTTCATTTGTGATTTTTATTCGTTTTGCTCACACAACATCATGTTAGTTATGCACTTAGTTATGAATTTACAATGAAATAATTTTCTTATTTTTTCAGCTTGCATGATTCCAACATTGCATTTTTTTTTATTTGTTTGTTTGTTTGACTTTTTTTTGCAGATGACTTAGCGAAGCTGTTAATATTTCGGGTACAAGGATTAACATAGGTTGAAGGTATAAAATATATGTTGCTTTACTGTACAGTTAGTGAGGATCATGTTCCACTTTTTTGTCTTTTTGTAGTGGACATGAAATGCTAAGAATAGCAATATGATGATATGGGCACTTTTGTTTTTCTGTAGTGGCCATGAAGTATTTTATAAATACTCATTTTGGGAACTTACATGATGTAATTGCATAGACTTGACAAATATGGTCCATGGAATGATGTAACTGAACATATATAATAGGAATGATGTAAGTATACTAATTGAACATATATGATGGAAATGATGTAATTAAACAATCCTACTTGATGTTTATATGATGTAATGGAATGTTTATAGGTCATTAGGTTAGTCAAATTAGATTATGTTAGTCAAATTAGACGTGCATATTTACATACTGTTGAAATGACTTCATCATATTTATATATGATCCATTACATTACATAAGGTCCATTACAAAACATTAGGTAAATCATTACCATTACATTTTGAGAGCAACCATAAGGGAAATCAAGCATAAAACAACATTCATGATCATTATTATCTTCATAAACCCCATGTTTGCTTCAAGTACTTGCATCCTTGTTTGCATAGCCATCATTTGGTTTATTAAATTCATTGCATTATTTTCTTCTTCATAGGATAAAGTGTGTCTATTAATAGTTGCTTGAATGTCTTCCATCATCATTTCTCCCTCCAATAGATGAGTTTACTAGTTTTCACCAGTCCCAGAATGCACATTTCCCATTTGGGCATAAATAATACAATTTGCCTCTATTTTTTTTTAGATTCAATAACTTTAATTGTTGCTTTGTTCCCACAATAGCAAAGCTTGCTTCTATATTTCATCACCCCTCATCCATTACTTGATGATGACATATCCATCCAATGAACCTACATTCATGAAATGTGAGAGTGGGAAATGCATTTTCAGAACATATATTGCATTTTGTTGTTGTTGTGCTTTATTTCTGAATAATGGGACATACCTGTATTGGATGTTTGTTGTTTGTGCTTTATTTGTCAATAATGGTTGATGTTGTTTGTGCTTTATGCTTTGAAATTATTATTATTTTTTTGGATTGGTTAGTTGTTATTCACATGCAATTTTTTTTTTTTATAAATAGTTAATGTGAGTGGGAATATACCTGTGTTGTGCTTGCTTGGACCTCTGTTTTCTTCTTCTTTTTGTTGTTCTTCAATTTTGATTGCCTCTATAATTTTCCCTCTTTCACTTGGATTTGCTGAAGCTGGAGAACTCTAGCATTTGGTATAGATAGATGTCTTGAGGGCACTTGAGGGCATTATGGGTATTTTAGTGTTTACATTTGATGACAGCAGCAGGGTCTATTAGGTGTATAAACGACTGTCAAATTTTGGGGGAATCTTGACATTGTCAGGTAAAACAGGGGAGGTTATTGTAATTATTCAAACCACATGAGGGTCCCTGTATTTGTCAGAAACCTCAAGGGAGGTAAATGTAATTTACCTTTCAATATATGTTGTAGGGCACTAATTTGGATGGAATTAAATGGAATTATTCTTTTAATTCTTTTTTTTTTGGTGGACCTAAAAAAAAAAAGAAAGAAAAGAAAAGAAAGAAAAACATGTTTTAAGACATTTTTCTTTTCCTTTGGTGCAATGGTCAACTGCACAACTAAATTCAATTTTAAATCTTGAGCAAAAAAAAAAAAACTAAAATCATTGGTACCACTATAAAAAGACTTAATAAATAAAGAGATAATTACCTAAAAGTCCTATCAACATGTTTGGTTGTAGCTTAGGTCCTATCAAAAACTTTTTGAACCAATAAGTCCCATTTGTAGGTAAAAAGACATGTTTGTCCTTTAACATAAACAACTGTATATAAAATAGCATTCACGTTATTTACAAGAAAGAAAAAACAAATCAGTTAATAGATCAGTTATGGAAGTAGCTGAAGATTCGAATTGTGAACGATCTTGAAGGATTTATTGGTTTGGTTCACCATTATACGTAATTGATTTCTCTGTTTTGATTCGAATAACAAAGGATCTTGAAGGATTTCTTAGTTTGGTTCGCTTTTTGAGTTGAAATCTGTTGGAGTTTGTTATGTGCAATTTCGATTTATAAATTGAAGAATTGATTTGCTAGATATTTGATCTTCGATCTGGTTTATAGGTATGTATTGTTTTGATTTTGTATATTATGTGTTTTTAGAATTTTCTTTAGTTTTGATTGAATTTATTTATGAGAATATGTTGAATAATTTCGTTTTTACGAATTGAAGACATGATTTGCTGGATGATTTCTTGGTTTGGTTAGGTATTTTATGAATTGAAAACGTGATTTGTGAAAATTGAGAAAGTTCTTAGTATTGGTATGAAGTATTTGTTCTAGTTTTTATTGATGCAATCTTTTTTTCTTGTTTAGATTGAAAGATGAGTGAAGGTTGTATGAGTGCGCCTATTTTTTTGTTGTGCAAGTATAATGGTTGCACATTTACAATTAAGATTGATCAAAATGTTACATATGATCAGTTGGTTGAGAAGCTATGTTTGAAATGGGATAGTTTGCAATCTGATAATGTTTGTCTATCTTACTCATTGCTTGGACATCCTAGTTGTATGTTAGACAACAATGAGGAGTTAGATTTGTTGTTGGCATTAGTTGTGCATTTTGATTCAAAGTGTATTGCTGTTGTTGTGAGAGTAAAAGACTCAACCATTGACTATGGTTATCTCAACAAAAGATTGGATTATGGAGAAAGAGAGTTAATGTTGGATCTTGAAGTTTGTGATATTGCATTGTCTCATGACAGCAGTAAGTCTGTGAACTTGTCAAACAAAGCATCTATATCCTCCAAAAGGAATTCGAGATTGGAGGTTGAAGAAGAGGTTGATATGTTATCATCATTTTGTCGACATAAGGAAAAAGTACTGTTGTCTGCTGGTTGGGCAGTTAGTATTACACATGTAGGATAGAAATTTGAAGGTGGAATTGTTGAATTTCGTAATGCATTGTCGAAGTTTTCTATTGAGTGTGGATTTGAGTTCATATTTGTTAAGAATAATAAAGTTCGTGTTACCGCACAATGTTTGTTTAGGGAGACAAAAGGTTGTATGTGGAATGTTCATGGTAGAGTGAAGAATGCTAATGGGTTCTTTTATATAAGGAAGCTGAACAATGTCCACACATGTGGTTCTAAAGTATGTACAATGTATCATTCTCGTATGAGTTCTGATTTGATTGTTGAAGGTGTTCGTGATAATCCATTGACACGTCTAGTTCATGTTGTTTAGGATTTTAAGTTGGGGTATGAGCTGAGAGTTAGTTATCGTCAAGCTTGGTTAGGGGTAGAGAAAGCAAAAGATGAGATTTTTGGAGACTACTTAATGCCATTTGACCAGTTAAGATGGTATGTGGATGTTGCAAAAAGTTACAATCCAGGGAGTTACATTGAGTTTGAGTGTGATGATGATACTAAACGGTTTAAGAGATTATTTGTTACTTTTCATGGTTCCATTAGTGGATTTGATTATTGTCGACCTCTCTTATTCCTTGATGGCATATTTTTTAAGGGAAGATTTAGAGGAAATTTACTTGCTGCCACAGGAAAAGATGGAAATTAAGGTACATAAGAAATCTGTTTTCTTTATTCTGAAATTGAGAAAGTTCTCAGTTTAGAAATATGATTGAATGTTTTAAATTTTATATAATATTGTTGTTGTATATGCATTTTTCATTTTTTCAGTTATTCATTTTAGAGTTTGATATTTTGAATGTTAAAGTGTTACAATTTTCTAAGAATAATAGAATATTCTCATTTTTTCTGTTTTGTACATGCAGGGTTCTTTCATGTTTGTTTTGCAGTTGTTGGCTCAGAGAATCAAGACAACTGGCGTTGGTTTTTGGAGCATTTGAGTACAATTGTTTCGCCAGAACGAAATATTACATTCGTGTCAGATCGTAACCTTAGATTAGTTGAAGTTTTGCCAAAGGTTTTCCCAATGGCTTTCTATGTTTATTGTTTATATCATTTGAAGATGAACTTGAGGCATCATTTGCGTCGTATATTTCATGGATTGAAAGAAAAGCTGATCACTCTGTTTGGGAAATGTGCATATGCTCCAACTGAAGAAACATTTCATCAATGTTTGGTTGAGTTAAAGACTGAAGGTGGGTCAAGAGCTAAAAAGTTTTTAGATGACATACCATATGATCATTGGAGTAATGCATATTTTCAAGGGCAACACTTTGGAGAGATGTGGTCAAATGTAGCTGAATCTTTCAATTCATGGATACGAGAGGAACGCCACTTGCCTATCACAAAGTTGATTGATAGTGTAAGAATTAAGTTGATGAGAAAAATTGCTAAGATGAAGGAACTTGTTAATAAATGGAATGGTGTGATATGCCCCAAAATGGAGTCCAAGTTGCATGATGGTTTTAATACTTCGAGGCCATGGATTGTTAGTTCATCTGGGAATGATGTCTATGAGGTGCATTCACATCCATCTGTTTCATTTGACATTAGTAGACGAATATGTTCTTGTGGCGAGTGGCAGTTGAAAGGGTTTTCATGTGCACATGCAGTTGGTGCTATACAAAAGAGTAGACATGATTTGAGTTTATTTCTTGATCAATACTTCTATGTTCAAAGTTATCGAGAGTTCTATTCTTTTCCCATATATCCTGTTCCTTCAATTTGGAAACCAGATTGTAATGTTGATGGTGATGGTGATAGTGATGTTGTTCTTCCTCCTTTGTCTAAGAAGCAACCAGGAAGGCCAAATAAGAAGAGGATTCGTTCGAATGGTGAGAAAGTAAGGCAAATTACTTGTGGTAGATGTGGGAAGTTTGGTAATCACAATAAGAAATCGTGTAAGGAGGCTTTGTGATTTTTTGTAGCTGCTTTGTGATTGTAAAAATTTCGTATTCATAAATTTCTTGAAGTAGCAGTTTGTACTGTCGAGAGCTGAGTAATAATCTTCTATGTTTTGAATAAAGTGACATTGAATTGAAAGTGAAAATATTCTTAGTTTCAAATTTTAATTTTGAAATTGTTTGTGATAATATTGTTTGGTTGGCTTTGTGTTTGTTTTTAATGTGAATTATTTGTTTAGTTAGCTTTTGTAAATAAACTTGACTGTTGAATGTTTGTTTTTGAAGATTATGTGAATACTATATAAAAAGTGAATATATTCTCAGTTTAAGTTTACAGTTCAAAAGAGCTGATTTTATGATAATAGTATAAGGCTCTTGTTATGAATTGGAACTAGTTATAAATGTGATCAGTTGAATGAATGTGAATTAATATTCTAAATAGATATGATTAGTGTTTTATGTTTTGAATAAAGTAACAGTGGACTAAAAGTGAAAATATTCTTTGTTTTGAATTTTAGTTTTTCAAATTGTGATAATATTGTGAGGCAGCAAATAAATTGTTGTCATAATATTGTTGTTTTGAAAATTGAGTGAACACTTTATAAAACTGAAAATATTCTCAGTTTTAAGTTTTTAATTTCAAAATAAGTGATTGTGATAATATTGTGAGGCAACAAAATACTGCATAAAAACTGAAAATATAAACAAAAACATCAACGAAGCACTAATTTTGATACAGTAAAGTCATGTGTCAACTATTTTTACTTGTAACACTATTTTCACTTTTCCAATATAGTAGTGTGAGGAACATGCTAATAGAAACTGATGGACAAAAACATCAAGAAAGCTTAGGTGCATATATCTTTGAGAGTATGACAAACTATTCCATTACACATCATAGAAATTGTAACATGTTTGTAAGGCGATATTGCTTGCAACTATCAACAGAAACATTAGTCATTGTATCAGAGTGTGACAAAAAGAGTTCATTGGGTTACACATCAAAAAAGATTTCATTGAATGTTGCAATCTTGACTCTACTTGACTCTGACTGATCTTTGTGAATCACTGAGGAACTCATGTACTATGTCTGCTCTCAGTCTTGTGGATGTGCCTGGTGGTAATGTGTTTAGAATTGTATTGTCTTATGATGTAGCAAACAATGATTCCACAGTTAGCCCTACAAAAATCATTTTTCACATAGTTAGGGAAAAAACAAAATTTTTTGAAAAAGATATTAAAATTTGTTAGTTAGAATAAATATAAGAGCTCCATCAGAAAGAGGTCCATGAGATAACATAACAATCTTTTGCAACAAAAGATTGTGAGACAAATACAAATGCGAAAGATTGTCAAAATTCTCAGTTGCAGAATCAGTTAGTGAAGGAAGAGGTCCATGACTTAACCCAACAAGTTTGTGCAATAAAAGCCGATGATCTGACAGAATCAGGACAAACAAATCTGCAAAATTCCATGATTAAAAAGATCAAAACTAAAGCAAGGAAGACTACTGAGATATCAAATTATGAGTATGGAGGCAAGAAAGTTAAAGTCGAGAAAGAGAAGGAACACAAAGATGAGACAATTTCTAACAAGTATGTTGTGGCTCAATTGCTACCTCCTGAAGATAAATGTAAACTACAAATTCTTTGGAAAGAAAAGCAAACAGAATCAAGGTATAAACTACGATTTGTCGAAACTGAGAAATAGCTCTATTTTCTAAAAATATTTTGACTTAATTATTAACACATTTTTTATTGTTTTGTAGTGCTTGTATATGGTTTGGCGCAAGATATGACAATTGTGTCTTTATTAATGATATCAAGAGCTTGGCAAAAGGGACCGACATATCCAGCTGTGTACGTATAAAATTTGCAATATTTTAACACTAAGAAACTTCTCATTAATTCATTAACATCACTTTTGTGTTCCAATTTGATAGACAATTGATGCATATGCTAAGATTCTTGAAAGAGAATCACAAGCACAGAATTCTGGTGATGGAGCAGAGCACAATGGCAAATCTTTTGTATTGTCAAGTCTATATTGGGTAAGGAATAAATGTGCATTTGTCAATTCTATACATTATCTTCCTTTTGATTTTGGTTTCAAAGTTGATTTTTTGTGTTCATTATCATTGTTGTGAATGTTCTCAAATTTTGATTTGAGTATCATTGCTGGGAATATATCCAGATTTTAAAACAATTTGAGTGACAAATCGTAGTTAATCATGCTTTGTTGCTTTTGATCAAAATTTAAATATTGAGTTTTGCACCATTATTGTGAATATTCTCATATTTTTTGTAAAAAATAGTCAATGTTGAAGAAGAAAACTTCAGAAAAAAGGAAAAAGATTTTGAAAAATACTTTGCAAGAATCTCTCACATGTAGATACATCCATATCCCCATCCACAATTCCAATCATTGGACATTACTTGTTATCGACAAACACTTGGGGACTTGGAAACATTTCAACTCTTTGAGACCAAGAAAAGGAAAGGACAAGCACTACAATGTTGCATATCAATTGGTAAGAACAATTTCAGATTACCATTACAATAAATCAAATGTAAATCATTACATACTTTATATTGATTTTTTTTTTACAATAAAAAATCATCAATGAATACATGAAGAATACATCTTGTTAAGTAGAAAAAGCATGGAATTGTGATGTGAAGATTGAATCAGTCAAAGACGGCCCTCAACAAGAAACAATGATGAATGCTTTCCTCCACAAACTTCTTGGGTAATCTCATGGACTTCTTTTTCAACCAATTGGTTATGCAATCGAGAATTTTCATCTTTCAATTATTGTATTTGTGCTGTGAGTAGCCTGTTATCTTCTTCAAGTTTATTTATGTAGATGGTCTTCACTGTGTTGTCAAGTTACAAATTGTTGTTCTCAGTTTGAAGTTTCTCAAGTGTTTGTTGATGAATGTGTTCTTCTCCCTCAGGTGCATCATTGATCATAATGTTACAGAAGCCATCAAAGTCTTCATTTGCTGGCTTTTGTTCTTGGTGGCATTCTTCAGCATCTTGACCAGCTTGTTCTTCTTTTTCTTCTTCTTCAGTATTTTCAGGATCTTCTTTTTCTTGTTCTTGTTCTTGTTCTTGTTCTTCTTGTTCTTCTTCTTCAACATATTCTTCTTCAGTATCTTTTTGTTCTTCGTCTTTAGTATTTTCAACATATTCTTTTTCTGCTTCAGCATCTTTTTCTTCTTCTTCTTCTTTAGTGTCATCATGTTCTTCATCACTTTCCCCACTCAATCGAGCACTACTTACCTATAGGTCAACATACAGTAGATATTAGTTTTTGAAATAATTAAAGTTTAGGAAACTAAAAATTTCTCAGTAATAATTCAATGCATAAAAATAGGGATTTTTCCCAACTTGAATTGAAATTCAAATGAGATGAGAATGTGACTTGTCTTCTTGTCAGCTCATGTAATGATATGACTTTCATACGTTTATGTAATTTGATAAGATTCCACTTGATCACCCTTGGGCATGCTTCGTTAACTTCAGGGTGGATGATACGTGTGTGCTCACACAACCAATACTACAAAGCAAATGTAAAGAATTTTTGTCATTTGAATAAGAAATAATACTCTCTGTTATTAACAACAAATTAATAGAATAGAGTAAAGATGTACTTATTAAGAGAGCCATAACACATCCTGTGACTTTTGCTGGATTTTTGTGGTATTTTTGAATTGAAGACAACAGTGTGTTCCTTATTGCTTTTTTCCAATTGTATTTTCTCATAGAGTTTATGTCTTCCATGTAATTAAGAAATACCCATCCAACTGTTGTTCCTGATGGAGAAAAAAAGCTTCAAACAAGTATACATACACAGCATCCTAATTACATCTTCGGTGTCTTCTTTCTTCTTGCCTTTTAATGCTTTTTGCAACAAGTCCATGATGGTTGTGCTCGATAGCCTTTTAGTTTGTATGGATCTTCTTGTCAGAAATGATGATATACTTTTATTTCCATAACCAAGATGCATCGGCTCATCTCCGTAAGATATACCGAAGATGGACTTGATGTCATTCATTGTTAGCTTTACAGTTTCTGATCCTAACTGAAAAGAACCGCTGCTGCCTGGCTGGTATGTTTGAATTATTTTGAATGCAATATCATCATATTTTTGCATTGTTTATAATTCAACTTGTTCTTCAAGATTGCATCAAACAATAACCAAAATGGGGTTTTCTTCAACCCTTTAATATGCTTATTCCTGAGTTTGATGTGTTGTAATAGCTTCACTATTGTCACCGTGTTTGATCTGAAAGTAAGTTTCTATTCTCTACGCTTTCCCTTTTGCTTTTCTCCATCGAAGTTGATTCTATACGCTTTCTTATTGTTTTCTTTGCATTGCTTTTTAGTCTTGGTGGTTTCATGATTTGGTTTCCTGTACGGAAAATCGATATAGACGACATATTAACACTGAGAATGTGTCTTAAAAGAATCAATCCAGTGTCATTATCATGAAGTCTAAATTTGATAACATTCATGGCTATAAAAACAAAATCAACATTGAAACTGAAATCGAAAGCCAGAGAATAATATTAACTAGAGATTTTGACTCAAATTCATTCAGAATCTGAGAACATTCATAGCAATTGTATCAAAATAAACAATGAAACCTAAATCAAAAGGAAGAGAACATGAATAACTAGAGTTTTTCAGTCAAATTGATTGAAAACTTGAGAACATTCACAGTAATCATGTCAAACTCAAATATTGAAACCTAAATTGAAATTAAGAGAATATGATTAAGTTCGTGTTTTAACTCAAATCGACTTAGAATCTGAGAACATTAACAACAATCGTACGAAAATCAACATTGAAAACCAAATTGAAACCAAGAGAATATGATTCACTAAGGTTTTTTACTCAAATTATCTAAGAATTTGAGAACATTCATAGGAATCATACCAAATCAACATTGAAACCTAAATTGAAACCAAGAGAATATGATTAACCTAAATTGAAACCAAGAGAATATGATTAACTAAGGTTTTTCACTCAAATTGATTGAAAATATGAGAACATTGACAGCAATGGTACCACACTCAACACTAAAACTTAAATTGAAAGCAAGAAAACATGATTAACTAGGGTTTTTCACACAAATTGACTCAAAATATGAGAACATTAGCAGTAATCGCACGATACTCAACATTGAAACCTAAATGGAAAGCAAGAGAATATGATTAACTAGGGTTTTTACTCCAATTCACTAAGAATCTGAGAATATTAACAGCAATCAAACCAAAATCAACATTGAAAACTAAATTGAAAGCAAGAGAAAATGATTAACTAGGATTTTTCACTCACATTCAATATGAATCTGAAAACATTAACAACAACGGCACCAAAATCAACATTGACACTTAGATTGAAAGCATGAGAACATGATTAACTAGGATGTTTCACCCAAATTAATTTAGAATATGAGAACATTCACAGCAATCGTACCAAAATCTACCCTGAAATTTAAATTGAAAGCAAGAGAAGATGATTAACTAGGGTTTTCACTCAAATTGATTTAGAATATGAGAACATTCACAGCAATCGCATGATACTCAACATTGAAACCTAAATGGAAAGCAAGAGAATATGATTAACTAGGGTTCGCATGATACTCAACATTGAAACCTAAATGGAAAGCCAGAGAATATAATTAACTAGGGTTTTTACTCAAATTCATTAAGAATCTGAGAATATTGACAGCAATCGATCCAAAATCAACATTGAAAACTAAATTGAAAGCAAGAGAAAATGGTTAACTAGGGTTTTTCACTCAAATTCAATATGAATCTGTAAACATTAACATCAATGGTACCAAAATGAACATTGACACTTAGATTGAAAGCATGAGAACATGATTAACTAGGATTTTTCACCCAAATTGATTCAGAATATGAGAGCATTCACAGCGATCACACCAAAATCTACACTAAAACTTAAATTGAAAGCAAGAGAAGATGATTAATTAGGGTTTTTCACTCAAATTGTTTCCGAATATGAGAACATTCACAACAATTGCACTAAAATCAACATTGAAACTTAAATTGAAAGCAAGAGAATATGATTAACTAGGGTTTTTCACTCAAATTGACTCAAAATATAAGAATATTCACAGCAATTGCACGATAGTCAACATTGAAACCTAAATGGAAAGTAAGAGAATATGATTAACTAGGGTTTTTACTCAAATTCACTAATAATCTGAGAATATTAACAGCAATCAAACCAAAATCAACATTGAAAACTAAATTGAAAGCAAGAGAAAATGATTAACTAGGGTTTTTTACTCAAATTCAATATGAATCTGAAAACATTAACAGTAATGGTACCAAAATCAACATTGACACTTAGATTGAAAGCATGAGAACATGATTAACTAGGGTTTTTCACCCAAATTGACTCAAAATATGAGAACATTGACAGTAATTGTACCAAAATCTACATTGAAACATAAATTGAAAGCAAGAGAAGATGATTAACTGGAGCTTTTCACTCAAATTCAATATGAATCTGAAAACATTAACAGCAATCACACCAAAATTAACACTGAAACTTAAATTGAAAGTAAGAGAATATGATTAACTAGGGTTTTTCACTCAAATTGACTCAAAATATGAGAACATTCACAGCAATCGCACGATACTCAATATTAAAACCTAAATGGAAAGCAAGAGAATATGATTAACTAGGGTTTTTACTCAAATTTAGTAAGAATTCGAGAATATTAACAGCAATCAAACCAAAATCTACATTGAAACCTGAATTGAAAGTAAGAGAACTTGATTTTGGTGCCATTACAATGAATGTTCTTAGATTCACAAACAAAATCAAAAACAAAAACGAAAGTTTCTAAAAGAAACGTTTCAAACTCAACATTCAAGCTGAAATAGAAATCAAAAACAAAAGTTTCAAAAATGAAAGATTCCGCAAAAACTAGGGTTTAAGATACTTGAATCTTACATGTTTTCGCCATTTTTGGTTGTTTGGATCTTAGAATGTTTGATGATCTAGTTTGTTTTTGGGAAATCTGAGACGAGATTGATGAATGAAGACGAAATGTGAGGCGAAATTGATGAAGGTGATAATAAAATTTGCGATGGTGAGAAATGGCGGGATGAAGTGTGAGAATGAAAACGTGATTATGAGATTTATGTTTTGTGTTTTGATTTGGTAAGGGTAGTTTTGTCATTTCAAATTAATATGGGACTTACTGGTAAAAAGTTTTTGAAATAAGACTTAATGTACCATTATTTCTTAAAACGGGACTTACCTGTAAATCACCCATAAATAAATTAGGATAAAATTCATTTTAACTCATTGTAGTTTGAGGTCGAAACATTTCACTCTCTATGGTTTAAATATAATCAAAAAGTTTCCGTGATTTTAGACCAAAGTACAACCAGTGTTAAATATATATGTAAAATGATTGTAATATATTCAAATCTTATATCTTTTTTTATTATTTTCTTTCACCCTCTTCTCTCATACAAATAATTTATAATTTTTAACATTAATTCAATCAAATCACAATCAATCATCATTAATTATTTATTATAATAACTAACTTTAGATTAGAACTTTTTAATCTAATTTAATTTAATTATATTTTAAATTATAATTAATCCTAAATCCTTAATTATTTATTGTAATTCTTAACTTTTTAATTTAATTAAATTTTAGATCAAATTAATCATAAAATTTTAATTAACTATAGTAATTTCTAACATCTTAATATCAGTTTGATTCAATTATATTTTAGATAAATTCTTAATTATTATTTATTTTATATTTTAATTTAATTATATTTTAAATCACCCCTTAATTATATTTTTATTTTACTTTATTTTTGATGTGTTAATTTCACTTTATTTTTCAGAAAATCAAATCCACTCTAAAAAATGGTATGTGTGATACACCTTCCGTTAGTTTAGATGAAAACAGTAACGGTGACATTTTAGTCTAAAATTACATAGGATTTTTTGCTTATATTTAAACTATAGCTCCATTCTCAAACCATAAGGGAGTAAAATAAATTTTACCCAACAAACTAATTAGTAATACATTTAATAATTTTAATTAATTTTATATTTGGGAATTTTTTTTAAAGTCTCTGATATCAAGATTTTGTAAGATAAATGACATACAATATTTTCATAGTAGTTGGGGTCTCTCAATATTTTTATAGAGAAAATTCGATACAGAGAAATTTTACCCTGACATAGGGAAATTTCTTTGATTTCACAGAAAAATTTCATCGAGGAACCTTAACTAATAAATATATATATATATATATATATTAGATCTCTTCTACTACTCAAAATTTTAAAAAAAAAATGTTTCACTAATTTTCCCCACGATTACTAAGGAGAATAAAATGGTCATTTAACAGTAAGAATTTTTTTTCCCCATGTAATGTGTAGAATGTAGGGACAAGCTCCTTTTGTATTTTATCTCTCCATATTCTTTTATACTTTTCTGGTGAGTTCTAATTGGGATACATATAAATATGGAAATTAATTATATTTTATTTTATAAAATAGATGAGTTAAGTTTACAATCATATTTGTTATTTATTTTGTAAAACAAAAAAAGGGATTTATTTTTAAATAAATCATATTTTATTTTATAAAATAGATGACTTATGTTACAATCATATTTACTATTTATTTATAAAACAAAAATTGTTTTTTGGTTTTTTTGTTTTTGTTTGTGTATATAGATTTATGATGAAACTTATTTTTTATATAGATAATCTTGATTGCGGGGCCTAAGATGTAGACACTTCAGATCATCGGTGTGGGTTCGAATTAGGGCTCACAATAGAGGTATGAAAGGATATTGAGAGATGAAAGTATGAATAGGAGCTCATCCCTAAAATGTAATGTATTTCGAATTAGTTTATGTAGCAAATGGAATACATAATCTAAAAATTATGTCTACATACCATGTCCAGTTAAGACATATTGGTTAATTTTCAAGAGAAATTTATTAGGAAATCATTTTTTAAATACTTGTATTTGAATTAGTTCATAACATATTATTGTATTTTAATAAGTTTTATTATTTGGACATTTAATCCACCAAATTCTAATTATCATATTTAAGGTATTTCATAAATAATTTTACACCCTTAGTAATTTAGTGATGTAAATATTCATATTTGACAGTGTGAACATTAATGCGCAATTCACCTTATTAAGAGTATTTTTGTAAATATGTCACTCATAAAATTTATTAGAATATAAAAAAATAATTTTGGTTAAGTGGAGCATAAGTAAATGAAAAGGAATTTATGAATAAATACCCCAATTTTAAATGTCATTCACTATCATTACCAATTTTAGTTTTTTCCACATAAAAAAATTCTTTTTATACATAAAATTTATACAAAAATTTTTAGAAAATGATATGGCAATTATAAATACAATCATTTTTAATTGTGTTTTATTTTGAAGTAAAAGGTCTACAATAAACCACATCATTATTATATATATATATGAAAATAAAAATTATATTTAAATCTTTTGTTTATATAGCAATATTTCATGAACATGAAATTTAATATTACATTTCCTTATAAATATGACATGAGTTACTTTTAAATGTTGTTCACTATCATTACCAATTTTAGTCTTTTCCACATTTAGTCCATAAAGATTACATTTACTAGCATATGGCAAGATTATTTCATTGTTATGAAATTTAATGTTGCATTTTCTTATAAGGAGGAGAATTGCTTTTAGTCCAAAATCTAGATTGGAGGGTGCTGTTTTGACTCGTGGGGTTTATTATGGGTCCCGTTTCAATGATTCAAACCGTTTATTTTGTCAGGTATTTCATGTATTTCATTCACACAAAAAATTAAGCCGATTCGATAAAGTAATTAGTTCAATTTATCTCATTTTTCACAAAAAAAAATGGACTACAAAAAAAATAAATCATATATTTTTTTAATGACAAACGTAATAAATTGAATCAGTTACAGTTATCGGATCAATATAATTTTTGTATGAATGAAATACACGAAATACTCGATAAAATAAATAGTTTGAATTATCAAAACTAGGCCCATAATGAACCTCACAACCCAGAACAACACCCTCTAATTCAGATTTTGAACTAGGGAGATCCTCCTGATAAATATGGCATGAAGTTCCATCATTCCACTATACCAAGCTGAACCTACATCCTTGTTGACCTACCAACAGACATGAGGATAGCTTCTCCCAAGTTGGTTTTCTTTGCATTCTTCTTCCTTGTTACAATTGGTAATCCCCCCCTCCCTCTCTCCAACACACACTCATATATATAGGGATGGCATTACACACACTCATATATATATATAGGGATGGCATTATTGATTTATTAATTAATTTATTTTTTTAACAAAAGTCAATTGTTAGATTAACACGGTAAAAAAGTTGAACCCTCAATTGCGTGTACCCAAGCGTTGCCTTCATGTCACTAGGCCAAAAGATCATTGGCACATTGACTTCATTCTATTATTTACAATAAAATCTATGTAGAAATGGATTTCATAATTGATTTTTTTACCACTAGATACTAGAGCCAAAGTATCGATTCCACAAATATTTATTAAGAAAAATTATATTGATAGTTCTTATATTTTACTCTGTGTTATTTTGGTCTTTACATTTTTAATTGACTTAATTTTAACTCTTAATTTTAGATTTTGTGTCAATTTAGCTCAATTGATGATATTGTAAGTGTTGGACCATTTTAATATCTTTTATTTATTTATATATTTTTGTTCATGAATCTTCTTTTGTTTTGTTCATGAATCTCATTTTGTTCGTGAATGGAGATTCATTACTTTGGTGACCTTTTGTCTTGTTCATGATGGAAATTAATTAGAATTCATGAACTTGGTGGTGAATTAATATTTGGATACACTCTCCTTTTTCTCTAGGTTCATGGTCATTATTATTTTTTAGTGTATTTTGTAATGTCCTAGTGGTCTATAAATAGTTCCTCTCTTCTACTCTTTTCTACACCAACAAACCAACTATTTTTTATACAAGATAGATTACTAGCAAAGAATGGTGTTTTTCTTGGTGGAGTTTTGGGTTCACCATCTTGTGTAAAGTTGGCCTGAATTATACGACAAGTGGTCAGGCTGTTGTATCCTGGAAGGGACAAGTCATAGTTTTGTGACTGTTGTATCGATATTTGGGTTCTTCCTACCGCAGTGGGGCTTGATTTCCTTAAAGAAAACGAGATATCCGTGCCTCAGCTTGATTGATTTGTATCTCATTTTCTTTGCAATTTTTTATCAATAAAATATAGTTTTTTTTAGTATTTTCACCAACAATTTTAAGGAGATCAAATATGGAACAAGTACTAGAAAAAAATCAATGATGGAATTGGAGATCTCAACAAGCCTTTCAAGTTCAAGGGAGTTCATTTTAAGAGGTGGAAAATAAAAGTTATTTTTTTTCTCAGCTTTTTGAAAGTTGCATATGTTCTACCGAGAAGAACCCAAACAATATCCCAACCGAGGAGATGAATGATGAAGACTACGAGGCACATGAAGCAAAAGTGGCTTCCTATAATACAGATATGTGGGAATCATGAGTAGTTTAGGATTAATTCCTAAAGTGACAAAAAATTTTGAGAAATGTGAAGTTTGCAGTAAAGCAAAAATTACCAAGAAATCTCATAAAAGTGTTAAAAAAAATACCGAATTGCTATAATTATTTCATACTGATTTGTGTGAGTTTGAAGGAATTTTAACTCGGGGTGGTAACTGATATTTTATCACTTTTATTGATAATTTTTCAAAATACACAAACGTATATTTATTAAAAAATAAAAGTGATGCTTTTCAGAAATTTAAAGAATTCTTTCTTGAAGTGGAAAATCAATTTGGTAAAAAAATTAAGAGAATTAGAAGTGATAGAGGCCAACAGTATGAATCTCTTGAATTTAACTCTTTTGTTCAGTCATTGGGAATTATTCATGAGACTACTCTGCCATATTCACCTTCATCTAATGGCGTAGTTGAAAGAAAAAATAGAACGTTAATTGACTTGACAAATGCTATGCTTATTGATTCAGGTGCTCCCTCAAATTTTTGGGGTGAGGCTATTTTGATAGCTTGCTATGTGATAAGTAGACTGCCACATAAAAAGACTAAAATTGTACCTTATGAGTTGTGGCAGGGGCATAAACCAAATCTAAGTTATTTGAGGGTTTGGGATTGTTTAGCTTTTGTGAGGCTTGCAGATCCTAAACGACCTAAATTGGGTGAACGAGCTAACACCTGTGTTTTTCTTGGGTATGCGTTGTATAGTACAGCTTATAGATTTTTTGATATGGAAAATAATATTATTTTTGAATCAGGTGATGCTATTTTTCATGAAAATAAATTTCTTTTCAAATCTAGAAATAGTGGGGGTCAAATAATTTTCGAAAATATTTTATCCATGCCTAGCTCTTCTACTCCATCTCAAGTTTTTCAAGAACAAGAAAATTCTCAAATCCAACCAAGGAGGAGCAAACGAGCTAGAGTTGAAAAAGATTTTGGCCCTGACTATTATCTTTACAATATGGAAGAAATTCCTCTTACGGTGCAAGAAACTTTATCATCTCCTGATGCTATTTTCTAAAGAGAGGCTGTGAATGATGAGATAGATTCACTACTTTCAAATAAAACATGGAAGCTAGTGGATTTACCTCTAGGTTGTACACTATTGGGTGTAAATGGGTCCTTCGTAAAAAACTTAAATCGGATGGAACTATAGATAACTATAAAGTGAGGCTTGTCAGTAAAGGTTTTAAGCAACAAGTTGATCTTGATTTCTTTGATACTTTTTCTCCGGTTACTAGAATTACATCCATTAGACTGTTGATAGCAGTGGCTACAATTCATGATTTAAAAATTCATCAAATAAATGTGAAAACAACATTTTTAAATGGAGATCTAGATGTGGAGATTTACATGGACCCACCCCGAAGGCTTTGTGGAGCCTGGCCAAGAAAGCAAGGTGTATAAGCTAACTAAATCTCTTTATAGTTTAAAACAAGCTCCTAAACAGTGGTATAAGAAATTTGATTCATGCATGCTTGAGAATGGCTATAAGATTAATGAATGTGATAAGTGCATATATTATAAAACTTGTGAGAATGCACATGTGATTATTGGCCTATATGTAGATGGTCTACTTATCTTTGGCTCTAATTTGCATATTATAAATGAGACTAAAAATATGCTTAATAGTCACTTTGATATGAAAGATCTTGGTGAAGCCAATTTTATTTTGGGAATTAAAATTACTAAGACTAAGGATGACATTATGGCATTTTTGTTGATCAGTCGCATTATGTTAAGAAAATTTTAAAGAAATATAATTTTGTAAACTGTAAACATGTTGCTACTCCTTTTGATGCAAGCATACATTCATCTGTTGTAACAAATGAAAAAGAAGTGATTAATCAAAATGAATATGCTAGCATAATTGATAGTTTGAGATATGCTACTGTCTGTACTAGACCTGACATTGCATATGCTGTTGGAGTACTTAGTAAGTTTACTAGCAAGCTAAGTCAAGATCATTGGCTAGCCATGGGAAGAATTATGAGATATTTATCTGGTACAAAAAATTCTGGTCTGTTTTATAACAAGTATCCTGCGGTACTTGAGGGATATAGTGATACCGATTGGAACACTTTGTCAAGTAATTCTCTCTCTACCTCGGGTTTTATTTTTACCTTGAGTGGTGGTGTTATATGTTGAAATTCTAAAAAACAGACTACAATTGCTAATTCTACAAAAGAAGCTGAACTTATAGCATTAGTTTCAGCATGTGAGGAAGTGAATTGGTTGAGAGATTTGTTACATGAAATCCTTTTTGGGAAAAACCAATTCCTCTTGTATTAATTCGTTGTGATAGCACTGTTGCTATTGGTAGAGTGAACAACCATTTTTATAATGGTAAATCTAGACCTATTCGAAGAAAACACAGTAATGTGAGATCCTATTTGAGTAATGGCATCATAACTGTGAATTATGTAAGATCTTGTGATAATCTTGCAGATCCGTTAACCAAGGCCTTGGCGAGAGATAGGTTCTGGAATACATTGAGGGAGATGGGTTTGAAGCCTATAAAATCATAAACCATGTATGAGGATACCCAACCTAGGGACCAGAGATCCTGTAACTAGGTTCAATAGGAAGAACGAATCATATGGTGGTTGTAAAAATGCACTCTTTAATATTTTGTTATCCATCTCTATGATGTAAGTACATTTATTCTGTAATGTTGGAGAGTTGAGTTTTTATACTCTTAATGAAATTCTGTAGCTCTTGTTGAGTAGGGTGGGTCAATTACAGGAACATCCTTGACAGATTTCACCTATGTGAGCATGAAAGTGTGGCCGCTTTCTTTGAGAACAAGGCTTATTCTCAAATATGCTCATTAAAACTGAGATAAGCACAAGGCCGTAATGTGTTAGCTATTAAAGCTCATGTCAACACCTAAATTATTATGTGTGAGCAGTAATACTTTATTTCCGCTAAGCAGTCATAGTTCAAGTCTGAGACCACTACTGACTCTGGAGTAGAGGTTGTTGTTTCACTAATGAAGGTTCAACGCAGAGCACACCTTCATGATGCATACTAATCTATTTTTGTTTGGTAATCTCTCTTGTCCTTGTTGATATTAAAATGAGTGGGAGATTGTTGGACCATTTTAATATCTTTTATTATTTATATATTTTTGTTTATGAATCTTCTTTTGTTTTGTTCATGAATCTCATTTTGTTCATGAATGAAGATTTGTTGCTTTGGTGATCTTTTGTCTTGTTCATAAATAGAGATTAATTAGAATTTATGAACTTGGTGGTGAATTAATATTTGGATACACTCTACCTTTTCTCTAGGTTCATGGTCATTATTATTTTTTGGTGTATTTTGTAATGTCCTAGGGGCCTATAAATAGTTCATCTCTTCTACTCTTTTCTACACCAAGGCACAAACTATTTTCTATACAAGAGAGATTACTAGTAAAGAAGGGTGTTTTTCTTAGTGGAGCTTTGGGTTCACCATCTTGTGCAGAGTTGGCCTGAACTATACGACAAGTGGTCGGACTGTTGTATCCTGGAGGGGACAGGTCATAGTTTGTGACTGTTATATCGGTATTTGGGTTCTTCCTATCGTAGTGGGCTTGATCTCCTTAAAGAAAAACGAGATATCCGTGTCTTAGTCTGATCTATTTGTATCTCATTTCTTTACAATTTTTTATTAATAAAATATAATTTTTCTAGTATTTTCACCAACAGTACGTGTTTTTTCCAGAAAATTATCACTAAATCAGTTGAGGTTAATTTATTGAGATAACTAAGTTTATAATTTTGCCATTAAAACTATTACATATGACACTTATAGGCGTATTTTTTATGGAAAAAATGTAAAGAGTTGTAATTAATTAGACTGTCAAATTTGAGCTAATTGAAATTACAGAGACCAAAATGACACAAAGACTATATTACAGGGACGACCGTCATAATTTATCCTATTTATTAATACATACAAAACCCACTACTTTTATGTATAGAGATAAGAAAATCTGGTCAAAAATGTATATCACGCTAGAGAGAGCTTAATGATATTCAAAGTTGAATAATGTTATATAAAATATTTGGAAGCATTAATTGAAACTACAATTGAGCATACTTCATCAATCTATTACAAGTAGAAGCATTTTTCTTTGGCCTCTGGTTTAAAACATAAGATCTTGCGCATGAGATGATGATAAAGTTACTGGTTTTATTTTGATGAGTTACAAAAATTGATGGTGACATCGCAGGTATAACTTTGGGTTCTGAAACAAGTGAGATACAATTGGATGATGATCACTTAATCAACAAGGACTGCTTCGGTGGTTCTTGTGGTGAAATCAAGCAAGCGCCCTTTCCGCACTGTTTCTTTGATTGGGAATGCAAACCTTTTTGTGATCCTGACAAGTGCATTGACTGGCATTGTATAAGTGGCAGATGCTTTTGTACATGTATTAGAGCTCCACAATGATACATCCTCTAAAATTAAAATTTTAATTAAGTTCTAGTGAGATAAAAAATAAAAATAATAGAAACGGTAAGGTCAAAACATCACATTAGATAGACCTCACATACACATTAGAACTATTAGAACTCACAAATTAGAGTTCCAAAACATTTTTCATTAGAGCTCGTTTGGGATGTGGGTTCACTTTTTAACTTTTTGACTTTTTTAGTCTGAGGCTAGAAGCTTAGTTTGGGTAGGCTTTTTGGCTTTTTTAACTTTTGTGAGAGAAAAAATGAAATAATTATGGGTTAGATGTGATATTTTGTTCTGTTTGACTAAAACAATCTATTTTGTCTTATATGACTATTTTAATCTAAATATTTTTCCCAAACAAGCTCTTAGATGAATTTTTTTTAGGTCACCAACCATTTTAAAATAAGTTTCCTTTCTAGTTGTAAATTGAAACTGATGTTTTGGAATATGCATTTACCATATTTTTATAAACCTAAATAAATAAATTTGTCTTCCTTCTACTTATTTTTAATGAAAAAGTTTATTCTATTTTTAAGTAACCATAAAATAATTTAGGGATGGCGTTATCTCTTGAGTTAGTCATTCCATTATTCGATGGATATCGATTCTAATTTTATGAGTAAACTACTCATAAAATGTATAATAATACCTAAGTTATCTAGTTTTGACTAAATAGACTCAATTTTAGAATTTAGATAATTTTGATTAGTTTTTATTTTATTTTATATAATTTTGAAAACCATGAATATATTACATCAGTAATATTATTCAAAGTAGAACACACACAATCCATAGATACAAAATTTTTAGTAATATGTAAAACATGTTAACTGGATTTCCTATACATACAAAATCTTTACTTTTTAGTACCATTACAGATTATTGTTGGTACCTATGATTCTCCAAGTGTATATATCTGTTGCCTTTAACCTCCATGTTTGATCTTAAAACTTTAAACGCCTATGTATGACAAAATAGTCAATGATCTAAGGGTATATGACCTTTGACATACACTCAACACATATGTTTTACAACGATAGTAAAAAGCAAATAATCACAAAGATTGATGAGTAGAAATTACTAATACTATATTGTCAATAACTTATCAAAACGATTACAAACCTAAAATAATAAGCATATGTTAAAATATAGAGCATAGAGAAATAATACTTATAGACACAATGCATATTTAAACTTAAACTTGGTTTGACTGATAAAGCTCTTCATCAAGCTTTGACACCAATTACAAAATACTATGGAAAGGAGCTATCCTACAAGACTAAAACTATGATCTTTATGGAAGTTATATTAGGAAAAGAAAATCAACAATTAGGAAGAAGAGAGTAAGATTTGTTGATTTACTTTTCCTAATCTAACATCGAAGTGCAAAATTTACATGCTTCATTTCAATAGCTAATTTACCTATTTATATAGGTAATTGGCGGATTTTAAAATTATAATTTGACATTAGTAATATAAATTTATCCATTTACATCAGTGTTTACATAATTTACATTTACAAGTTCATCTATTTACGTCACTACTTGCAGGCTTACTGAAAAGATCATCAATGTAACAAAATTAAATTGATAAAGAATTAGCAAGCTGTGTGTGTCAATTTCCGACCACATTGCCAACTAAATACTCAGTTGGAGAACACCGGCAGAATAGATTAAGTCCGAACAACTTGCAACAAAAAGAAGAGATTCCGGCGGTAGTTCGTCCACCCGAGGGCACTCCGACGATCAAGTCAGTTATCTCTCAAAGATAGCAAAAGTGTTTAACTCACTATTCAGAATAAAAAGCATACCTTAGACCCATGAGGGTACCTTTCTTTTATAGCCAACACTGACTTAATCCCAATAGAAGCCTAGCTCCAATGGATTTTGGATTACTGCTAATCTTGGACTCTCAGTAGGATTGGGATAAACTCTCTAAGAGTCTTATCCTTACCCAAACGGAAGTCCTCTCCCAATCTAGGACTCTTGGCCCTTATTCGCTTACCCCGGATTCCAGTATTCTCGCAGATAACCTCGGCCTAGCCGAGATTACCTCGGCATCATATCCAGAACACGTGTCACCTCGGCTGGCACTTTGGTGCCACCTCAGCCACATGTTGTCATTCAGAAATTACGTCCCCACAACTGCCCCCTAGGTTCTATTACCTCAGCATCCTGAGGTGATGGAACCTATATCGTTTCTTCCATTTAGCACGTCGGCTAAGCTTGCCTTGTCCTTCATTACCGAGGTCACCATTCATCGGCTCAATACGACCAAGACTTAGTCTATTTTCATCAATGCTTCAGAACCAACACCTTAAGTTTGTTCAAATTTCCCAACCGAGATCGTCCCTCAGGCCGAGGTCTTTGCTTCATTAAATCAAGAACTTTAAGAGTTTCAACACGTGTGTGAGCTGTCACACACAGTATTTCAACCATTTCTGCCACGCGTTTTTTCCTTACTGGATCGTACTTGACACGCGCCTTTAAGTCGCCTTGCGTCTGCGTGTGCCATCTGACAAGCATGTCGCCCTAGGCACATTGATTGCAATTTTGCCGCTAGTTTGCGGTTTCGATCAAAACCACTTCTCTCTCTCCATCCTTTCACCTTTGCATCCTCAACTTTGCGCTAACTCTCTCTCTCTACTCTCCCGAATCCGCCATTGTTTCAAGCTCCAAAGCTCCTTGCAATCACAGCCGTTCACCTCATTCGACGAGGCTTTTGCTGATCTTTTCCGTTTGCTGCCATCATCTGACTCCAGCGTATTCAACACTGGCTTCATTTTTCTTCGGTGAGTCACTATCTTCCCCCTCTTTTAATCTTTAATACTCTGTTGCCTCTATTTGCTTGCCATAACGAACACATTCATGTTCTTCAGTCTCCGTTTTCATCATTCCACATGTTTTGAGCATATCTTGTCTTTGCAATTTCATGTTTATTCAATCTGCCTTTGATTCATGACCTTTGTGGATACATCGTTCACACATTTGTTTAGTTTGCCACTGTTCTTGGCCTTGTTCACCTGTACAAACTTCTACGTAGTGTTCTTAATAGTTTATTACTGTTCTTGACTCTGAATCACATTCTTGTTTTCTGTTTTCGTACTGTTTTTGGCCGATGCGCTTTTTTGTAATTTGAACAATTTTTCTTCAATGTCAGGCCAAAGTGCCTTCTTTCTTTTAATGTAAGTACAACAATGTATGTCTTCAAAGTACACCTTAACTGTGCAATCTTTTCGGGGTGAAATACCTCGGATATATCCACTGACTTTGTTTATCTCGGCCTTGGTTTTAACACTTCAAATCATTCTGTAGAAATATTTTCACAAGTGTATATCTTGGTACTTTACTCATCGTCTAGCAAGACTTCTGTCTTCTATTATTTTGACATAACCTCGGGTTAACTTCAACTTGTAAATTTTTTAGAATTTCAACAAGAGTTAAACATGACCTCAGTTTAACTTTAACTTGTAAATTTTTCTTAAAATTTCAACAAGTGTTAAACATGACCTCAGCTTGTAAATTCCAACTCTCAAGCATCATTCTCCAGCCCTCTGCCCCCTAATGTGAACTTAAGTTCCACTTGGATTCTCATTAAGTATGCGGCTTTGACGTTGTCGCCGAGGTCAGATTCAAACAAAGATTGGCCGAGGTTACCAACCTTGGTCTCTTTGTTTAATCTGACTGACATGTACTTAGTTCCAATCTGTGTCTGACTCTATCGATATGGCAAGTCCAGGTTAATTCAACTTAGTTCAACTCTATTATATGCAAGTATGATTCTACTTTGCTATATAATAAGTCTAAGTTATTCGTCATGTTTCGCTCAGAAACATCGCCAACTTAGTTCAATTCTATTATATGCAAGTATGATTTCTACTCTGTCATATAATAAGCCTAAGTTATTCGTCATGTTTCGCTCAGAAACATCGCCAACTTAGTTGAACTCTATTATATGCAAGTATGATTCTACTCTGCCATATAATAAGTTTAAGTTATTCGTCATGTTTCAATCAAAAACATCGCCAAGTGTCTGGTCAGTCACACTTCACTGTCTTCAAGCCGATATGCATCATTGTCGGCGACCGAGATGATTCTGTAAGGCCCCTCCCAGTTTGGGCCAAGCTTGCCCTCTCTAGGATCCTTCTTGTTGCCGACGACCTTTCTTAGGATGAGGTCCCCAACTTGAAACTCTCGTGGGTTAACCTTCTTATTATAAGCCCTGGCAAGCTGCTGCTGGTATGCCCCCAGCTGAATTGTTGCTTTCTCCCTTCTTTCTTCTAGTAGATCCAGATCTCGGGCCAAGAATGCTTCATTGGTCCTTTTTTCTACTCCCTGGGTTCTGATCCCTGGGATGCCGACCTCCAGTGGGATAACTGCTTCTGTGCCATAAGCCATGGCAAATGGGGACTCTCTAGTTGATCTTCTCGACGTAGTCCGATATGCCTAGAGTATATTGGGCAACTCTTCCACCCACTTTCCCTTTACTGCTTCCAGCCTCTTCCTCGGCCAAGCCTAAGCCAAGAAGGAAGAAGCGTTCTTCATCCCCTTATTGGACAAGGATTTTCTTTAGGGCTTCCTCACTCTTCTCGGCTGGCTCTTTGCCGATGGCCTCTAAGACCCCTATGTCCTCTTATTCTATTTCTGCCTTTTCTGCTTCTCGTATGTTGCAGGTAGATTTCATTGTTGCCATGGAGTAATTCTTTACCTGCACATGATCCCCTCTGACCTCCTCTATTCCATGCTCTGTTAGGAACCGCAATAGCTGATGCAATGTTGAGGGAACTACCCCCATTGCATATAGCCATGGCTTTCCCAAGATAGCATTGTAAGGGGAGGGGGTGTCAATTATGGTGAACTCTGTTTTTACCTTCTTGGTGCCAACCTGCACCTCTAAACTTACTACTCCTAGGGGTCATGTCGGCATTCCATTGAACCCAACTGTTGGGCCATTGGACTGCTCCAAGTCATCTTGGTGAATGTCAAACTCCTTGTAACATCTGACATACATAATGTCACAAGAGCTGCCCTGGTCAATTAAGATGCGCTTCACTTGGCACTCCCCAACTTGGAGGGATACTACCAAGGCATCGTTGTGTGGATGCTGCACCATCTTTAGGTCGTCTTTAGTAAAGGACACCACTGGTCCCTAGCACTCGTCTGGCCTAGGTCTTTTCCGTCGGACCTAGTACACATGCTGCAAGTGTTTTACCTTCTGAGTCTCCCCACGTATTTCGTGCTCCTTGACCTTCGAGTGAATCACATTGATCACCCAAGGTCCTCGTTACCTGGAGGCGGTGCTGCCGGTGCTTGAGACAGTCTTGCTTGTTCTTCCCTTATCCTGGCCTTATCTATAAGGTCCTTTAAATGACCTTGCCTTACCAGGTTTTCCAGATGTGCCTTTAGGGCTTTACACCCTTGAGTCAAATGCCCATCTTCGTTGTGGTAAGCACAGTGCTTGCCAAGTCTTCTTTCCATAAATTCGCCTGGAATCCTTACTGGTGCTCTGTAATAGGGCTGATTTCGGATTTTCGCCAAGACTTTGTAAACTGGGATTCGGAATACGGTTGTGACTGCCTGTGCAGCCCTTAATCTTGTCTCTTTCTTGTTGTACCTGCCATTACCTCAGCCTCGCTTCGACGAGCCGTTTCCTTTCTGTAGACGTCCCTGAACGTCGCGGGAGGAGATCCTGTTTTGCTCATTGGGCTCACTACAGTTCAAGACTCAATGTCAGGGTCCTGTATCTAATCTCGCAGAGTGCAATGCAAGACCGACGAATCATCAAAGAGTCCAAATCCGGCAAATCATTTTTGGAAAACAGATTTTTAGAAAGAAGTGCCAAATATGAACTGCTTTGCCAGATATAGAGTCGCCACCTAAATATTTTATTTTGGGGAATTTAGGAAACCCTGACTCGTTTGCCTAAGGCCACGTGTCCGTCATCATCAAAGTTGCCTTAGCTCGGGAACTTGGGTACGATTGGGGAAGGTCACTTCGTGAGCACCCTCGCTCACCCGATCAAAGATCGGCCTCTACTAACTATGATATCGAGTTTTGAAAACATTATGTGCTTTTATTCCGGTTATTAGCCTAGATTTACTACGTGATGCACACAGCATACAAGTATAGATTGGATCGCCTGAATTGGAACAAAACACCTCATGTTTGCTTTTGAAACGGTTTGCTACTCGCAAGTAGGCTAAAATACGAATTTGCCACCCTCAGGTGGGCTTAGAAAACAAGATGATTTGCCACTCTCAAGTGGGCTTAAAACTCACAGTCAATGCATTATTCCAATTCAGATAATCCAATCTTCACCCACAGGCATTCAGGCAGGTATATCACATAAGCAGTTAGCCTCATGGTAAGCATGCTATCATGGCAGTCACTCACACGCATGCAAGGATGCTAAATTATAAACACTTACCAAGTACTCCGAGCCAAAACAGAAACTAGTTAGTAATCAATGCATGATCCTAGTTCATGTTAAGATGGCTAATGCAACACATGTAAGAGTGCAACTAAGATAGGCTCGGCTATTCTAAGATGGCATATGAGATGCTACAGGTAACATGTATTCAACTCGGAATTGAAATACAATGCAGTTAGTATGATGCGCCAAGCCCGGTGCATGCAAGACAGAATGAATGCAAACATGCGAGCATAAGTATGCTAATCGAAACGTGCCCTAAACTAACCATCATAAGCTGGTAAATAAAAAGGAGAAAGACGTGGGGTTGGAAGACATACATCACATGCACGCACACTTATTACAAAATTGCCCTCCTCGGAGGGTCCGAATAAATAATACAGTTCGAATAAATAATTAACTACTCTAGCTAATTAAATATTACAAAACCCTAATTAATTAACAAATTAACTAGGAAAGCAAATAAATTAGCATGCAAGCTAAATGGACCGCCTCAGCTCTATTCCGAATGATGAAAGATGCATGCATGCTCGGGTCGCTTTGTCGAGAAATTCTTTGCGATGCCCCGATTTGCCTCTATTTTGCAATTGGTCCTAGAGCACTGTACAAAACTTCCGAGGGCTACTGACTAGTTTTTGCTGCTGGATTTCGATTTGCTACAACACAGAGCAAGAAAGGGGCATGGCAAAGTATTTTCAACACATGTGTGCATGACCACTCTCCCCGTCATTGCAGAAGCTCTAGGGAGTGTAGACCTCGATCCTCGTGCCACCAATCACGCATCTCGATGCATGATGGCCGAGGAGTCGAATTGCACGACTCAATGTGAAATGAATGCACATATAAGCAAATAAAGCCAACAACTTTATCATAGACTATCAAGAGTGTCGGCGACCGAGAATCGAGGCACGTTTCGTCACTTGGAGTACGAAACGTCTCTCGTTTCCCGTGTTCGGACTAAACCTTACTCCAAACACAAAGCAATGAGATGGCATACACAATGCGACTAACATGCAACCTAGCATATGCAATGCTATGGGCTAAAATGGCATTGTAACATGTCCCGCGTAGGAACTCACGGGTTACAGTTCGGACTCCCCTTTTTTGCTTGTTGCGGTTCGTAATCTGAACCAAAGAGTCCAACTCTGGCAAATCGTTTGAGAAAACATATTTTTGAAAAGAAGTGCCAAACATGGACTGCTTTGCCAGATACAGAGTCGCCACCTAAATATTTTTTTAAAATGGGAAATTTAGGAAACCCTGACTCGGTGCCGAAGGCCACGTGCCCGTCATCACCAAAGTTGTCTTGGCTCGGGAGCTTGGGTACGATCGGGGAAGGTCAGCTATGAGCACCCCCTTTCACCCGGTCCGAAGACCGGCCTCTACTAACCGTGATATCCGATTTTGAAAATGTTATGTGTTCTTATTCCGGTTATTAGCCTAGAATTTCTATGTTATGCGCACAGCAAACAAGTATAGACTAGATTGCCTAATTTGGAAATAAGCATTGCATATCCGTTTGTTTTGAAAGTGCTTTGGAATTTGCTACTCGCAAGTAGGCTAAAACACGGATTTCAACGAGTTTTTCCAACTCAAGCAATCCAACCTCCACCCACAGGCATTCAAACAATTTATCTCATATAAGCATTTAGCCACATGGTAAGCCTACTGTTATGTTAACATTCGCACGCATGCAATATGCTAAAGCATAAATACTTACATTGTACTCCGTGCCAAAACAAGAAACTAGTTAGCAAACATGCATGTCCTGGTTCATGTTAAGTTGCTAATGCAACACATATAGAGATGCAGTTTAGGATGGGCTCGGCTAACCCTAAAATGGCATGTGAAATGCAATCATTCGGTGCACGTATTCAAGTTAGATTTGAAGATACAATGCGGTTTGTATGATGTACCGAGCCCGGTGCATGTAAGACAAATGTATGGATGCACGCATGCATAGCATAAGGTATGCTAATTTAAACGTGCCCTAATACTACCCATCGTAAGCAGGTAAATAAAAGGGAGAAAGAAGTGGAGGTTGGAAGATATACACACCACTCACACACACTTATTACAGATTTGCCCTCGCTCGGAGGGACCAAAAGAATATACAAATTAATTAACTACGCAAGCTAATTAAATATTACAGATCAATTAAATTACCAAATTAATTAATCTAATTAAACAGTAAAGCCCTCGAGAAGCGGATCAGATGCAGCGCATGCTCGGGACTTGCTCGGAATCGCACTGCCATGCATAGTCTGCCTCTGTTTTCCCTGCTTTTCTCCTCTGAAGACTGCCAAAGTCTCAGGAATGCCTCTCAGGATACTGGGGGATCGCGCCGGCTAAGTAGAATGACCACCGGCACTGAATTGTGGTAACCAGCACAAAATAGATCCACCGGCCATCGATTGACTGTCGGCCGGCACAAAATGTTGCCGGTCGGCAAACAATACCTGTAGAACCTGCAACTCACAGCAGCAGAGGACAAAACTTGCATGGCAATACAACTCAAGCAATGTATGCACCAATCGTGCCCCCTATCATGTTTGTGACTCAAAGGAGCATGGCCCTCGACCCTCGGGCCACCAATCACGCATTTCGATGCATGATGGCCCAAAAGCCAAGTATGCATTTTCATGTCAAATGAAATGCAATACAAATGACCCAATAAAGGGGACTTAACCTCTATCACACTCACTTCAAGAGGCTAAGCATGCATGTTCATGCGAAGCAATCCTAAGCATGTGAACATATCAAACATGCAAAGAGCAACATGTTGAGAACAATGTATAGCATGCAACATCATGCAAATGGGACCAAGTATGTGACAACGCACAAAGTAAGCATGCTACAACACATGGAGGAATGGACTTAAACTAGATTAGGCAGCTCTAAATAGGCCTAAAACAGTAGCCAAAATGCCCAAAAATGAAGGCTAAACACACATGCACACATGCAAGTAAGTTGGACCAACACTTAGGCATTAAACAAGCAACTCCAAAGCACACTTTAAAGAGGCTAAGTATGGACAATTAGCATGCATCATAAACTCTGAAAATCATGTAAAACATGGTGCCAAACCAAGCAATAAAGCGAGCTAAACGTGCAACAATGGCCCCAAGCATTCCAGGCTCGCCAAAGAGGTAATGAACTACACTTAGTACAATCACACATGGCAAGACTTAGGCGACCAAAATCAGAGTTTTAACACATAAAACTAAGCCCAAAAGGCCAACTAGATGGCATCTAAATGGTTTGAATCCAAAGGCATGCACAATGGTCAAAACATAAGGCATACAACACATGCTTTTAAGGCAACAAAGAGGCATCCGAGGCAAGCATATGAGCATGTCAAAGGGACTGAAATAACATGTTAGGTGGTTCCAAACCACCAAAATGATGCAAGCAACACATGCTACACATTCTCATACTTGAAGCATACAAGCTCAAATACAAAGGAGCTATACTAAGCATGCCAAGATCAACCCAAACACCTATGGACAGACCTAAAACATGGCAAGAATAAGCACACAAGTTTCACCAATCTAAGCTTAAAACATGTTAAAACAAAGGCACACAACCTAAGACATGTTAAGGGATCAAGGAGGCATTGCATGGCAACTATGCTAAGCATGCATGGAGTATCAAAACCAACTTAAAACCATGTTATATTATGACAATATAAGCGTGAAAAATAGTCATGGCATGATCAACACACACTCAAACAAAGGCTTCCTCTAGAGGCCAAAAAGTGTCCCTTTCAAGGACAACAAGGAGAGGGGGTGGCCCTCCCCTTTTGGAGACTCCAAGGCACCATCCCCACCACTGAAATCCCTCAAGATTTCAGTGGTGAAGAGGCCCAAACACCAAAGTCTCGAAACTCACCAAAATAGCACAAAAATGGGGCCTTTCAAGGCCTAAAGGTGGTCAAACACACCCAAACCACGAAACACTCTTAACAAACAATCAAGAGGGCCTAAAAACAGAACTTTTTTATGTTATACACTAAACACAAAAATAGCTCTAAGATAGGTAGAAATAGAATGCAAAAATGGGGAATAAAGGACTAGTTTCTTACCCTTGTTGACCTTCTTCACAAAGGGAGGACCAGCTGCCTCCTTGAGCTTAAACCAGCCCCAAAACTCTGCCAATAATCCCTTAGAACCTCAATAGCCAAGGAAAGGTGTAATGGTAGGTGTTTGTATGCAATACTATGAACAAATGCACCTAGAACACTCAAGAGAGAAATAGATAGAGATAGAATGTATATGAGTTTTAAACCCTAGAACCAGAGCTTCTAGCAATGTTTTCCTCTCTAAAATCTCTAACCCTAATGCCAAGAGAGGAGGGCTCCTCTTATAGGCAACCAATCTTGTAAAGCTTGTCAAGAAAGCTAACAAGAAGAGCATCCCTCCATACACGGGGAACAAAATGCCAAACAGCTGTCCTAAAATATCTGAAAAAGCAGATGAACAGTAGTCGGCTGGCCAAAAATGTCATTTTGACAAAAATGACTGCCGGTCGGCCAAAAAGAGTGCCGGCCGGCAATATATATTGCCGGTGGACACAAACAACAGCCGGTGGCCTCTAGCCACTGCCGGTGGTGTGTGGGGATGCCTCACAAGGCATTCTCTGCCCCTCCAAGGCAAAACACAGGTGTTTGGTGCAAAACCAGACACAAAACAGTCAAGTTCGAAGATCCTGAGGCAAGGCGCGTAGCCGAGACCTCCGGGAACTTCAAACGAACACAAACAAGGATGATCACCGAGTGTTCCAACGGTGACGTCCAAGTCTTGAGGACGGTCAAAAATGGGGTGTCTACAGTTGCCCCTCTTTGACAGAACTCGAAAGTCATAACAATGATGGGAGTGAATGTCAAAGCCCAGAGACGACCCATTTTTGACAAGGCTGAAGACTTGGACAAACATGCAAGACAAACAAGGTATGCGCCCGAAGGCAGGGGCAAAATGCAACTGAAAATGCAAGAAGCCGAGCATAACTTATGATCATGCAAAGAAAGCTGTAACGAAGCACACATGCAACAGTTTTAAGCTAACATACACCAAACTACACTACAATGCAGAAAGGATGTAAGAGAATTATGTAATTCTCTGTACGTCTCATGCGGAGGATACAATACCTGTGCGGCTCGTCCGGTTGCACCGGCCTCAAATGAGCCGTACATACAATATCGTGCCTGCAAAGAAAGCAAACTTAACAGGGACAATGTTGTTAGCAACATGCGTGACAATGCAATCGAAAGTGCGCGACAACGCATGCAATGTGTATAGCAAGATAGTGGGATCGAACACATGTGAGTAAAGCAATGCACGCATGCAAGCAATGTGTATGGAAAGAGAACTTGAACACATGTGAGTAAAGCAATGCACGTATGCACGCAATGTGTATAAAAAAGGGACTTGAACACATATAAGTAAAGCAATGCACGCATGCACGCAATGTGTATGGAAAGAGAACTTAAACACATATAAGTAAAGCAATGCACGCATGCACGCAATGTGTATATAAAGGAACTTGAACACATATAAGTAAAGCAATGCACACAAGCACGCAATGTGTATATAAAGGAACTTGAACACATATAAGTAAAGCAATGCACACATGCACGCAATGTGTATATAAAAGAACTTGAACACATATAAGTAAAGCAATGCACAACATGCACGCAATGTGTATATAAAGGAACTTGAACACATATAAGTAAAGCAATGCACGCATGCACGCAATGTGTATATAAAGGAACTTGAACACATATAAGTAAAGCAATGCACACATGCACGCAATGTGTATATAAAGGAACTTGAACACATATAAGTAAAGCAATGCACACATGCACGCAATGTGTATATAAAAAAAGAATGAGGTACGCATGCTAATGCAAATGACGACACGTATGCCAACGAAAAATGTGACACGCATGCCAATGAGAATGAGGAGGCACACGTGCCGATGAAAATGAGGCACACGTGCCGATGAAAATGGGGCACACGTGCCAATGCGAATGAGGAGGCACACGTGCCGATGAGAATGAGGCAAATGAAACAAATGAGACACGTATGCCTCATAAGAATGCAAAATGATGTAAGTGTGACACACGTGCCGCACGGAATGCAAAATGTAAGTGAGATGTAAGTAAGACACGCATGCCTTATGGAGATGCAAAATGAAGCCAATGAGGTACGCGTGCCTCAAAGGATGCAAAATGATGCAAGTGAGGTACGCATGCCTCACGGAGATGTAAAATGATGCAAGTGAGGTACGCATGCCTCACGGAGATGCAAAATGTAGCCAATGAGGTACGCGTGCCTCAAAGGATGCAAAATGATGCAAGTGAGGTACGCATGCCTCACGGAGATGTAAAATGATGCAAGTGAGGTACGCATGCCTCACGGAGATGCAAAATGTAGCCAATGAGGTACGCGTGCCTCAAAGGATGCAAAATGATGCAAGTGAGGTACGCATGCCTCATGGAGATGTAAAACAATGCCAGTGTGACACGCATGCCACACGAAATGTAAAACAATGCAAGTGTGACACGCATGCCACACGAAGTGTAAAACAATGCAAGCGAACTTGAGTGCGCAACAACGCACGGTTTTTTTTTTGAAATGCATGATAATGCAAAACAAGGAGATGCACGACAACGCTTGTAATAAAATGCATGACAATGCATGAGGGATGTGCATGACGGCGCGACGCAACGCACCGGACAACATGATGAATGCATGCAACGCACACGGGGCAACTTTTGAATCTTGTAAAAGGCAAAAGGATACAAAAGGATACAATCCTTGCATGAATTTGAGTGCTATGCACAGAAGACGCGGTCCGAGGTCAAAACGGAAGCCGGTTGAGCGTCGGAGATACACTTTCTTGCACTTTCTCGAGCTATGAAGACCAAAAACCACTCATATGGCCTAAACAAGGTTGTGGGAAGATCACTGGCCGAGATAGGAGGCCACCGGCTTTCCACCGGCTTCAGAAAAGTTCCATCGGCACAATATTCTGCCGGCCGGCACAAAATATTGCCGACCGGCAAAAAGTTCCTGGATCGGGGCAGATTTGGCATTTCACCATGGGTGTTTTAAAATAGGGTTTCTAAACCCTATTCTTCACTTCTCCTCCGCCGAAAACAAACTCTCTCTCTCTCTAGAGTCTCTTTCTCTCCTCTTTTCTCCGTTTCTTCGCGTTCTCGCGCCCTTTTCGTCGTTTGATTCGCGAAGTTTATCGCGTTTCGAACATTTTGGACCGATTGAAACTTCGTTTCGACGCTCCTTTTGCTATTTTCACCTTTTTGGGACTTGTTCCCCTCGATTCGCTCTTCATTTCCATGCCTTTTCACATCCCGACCTTTCAGGCCATTTTCCACCCTCCCGGGGGTGGACTTTTCGGTTGACTCTTCGTATTCCGACCCGATTTTCATTCCTTGACCATTTTCTCATCATTCTCGACATGGCGGACGACATTCCACGCGGTGGGACTCCCTCGGATCACGAGATGGATCCCGGGGTTGAGCTCCTCCTGTTGAGCGAGCGCCCGTTCGACCCGGCGACCTACCGGCCGGTGATTCATGTTCTATCGCCCGACGGACTGCGCCTGTTCAGGAGTTTCGACATGGCGTTGGATCCCGAGCTCCTGCTACGTGAGCCTGCCTCCCACCTATCCTCTGGTGCTTCCGAGGTAACCTTCTTTCTCTGCTTTATTTTCTGCAATGTAGGATGCTTTAAACTGTCAATTGCCATAACTGATTACAGTCTTTAACTGCTTAGTGCCGATACACTGATATACTGTTCATTGTAGTTGATTACAAACGCACTTGCAACTGATTATCTGTTTAAGACTCACACGCGCACACACTGCACTAACCTTGAACCACTCAAACCACGGCACACACCGTATTTCACTGCAAACACCATTGCCCGATACCTATTTGAATCTAAAAACATGCACGCATGCTACGTTTGCATTGAACCACTCAAACACGCTGACGCATCATACATTGTAGTTCACTATATACACACCGGCACTCGGTATCTGTTTGAATCTGATAAATATGCACGCATGCCAAATTTGCACTGAACCACTCAAACACGCTGGCACATCATACGTTGTAGTTCACTGTATACACACCGGCACTCGGTATCTGTTTGAATCTGATAAATATGCACGCATGCCAAATTTGCACTGATTTTGACTGTTTCTTCAAAACTGTACGTTTTATATTGCTTCGCAACTATTTGTTTGAAAACAGGGAGATTCTCATACCATCCGCGGGTATGGGAATACCGTCGCTCGTGAGTGGTACGCCGAGCTTCCCGATGCAGTTCGCCACATCGTGGACCAGGCTGGCTTCGGCGCATTCTGCAGGGGGCTCTCCAGGCTTACGACATGCAGACCTCTCCTCGCCGCTCTGGTGGAGAGGTGGTGGGACACCATCGATTCATTTCACCTATCTGCGACTGGGGACATGACGATGACCCCTTATGATTTCTCGATGCTCACAGGCATCGGGGTAGGGGGTGATCCGATCCCCTTTGACATTGACATGGACGAGTGGACCGCGACTTAGGTCTACTTGCTCGGCGCGGCACCGCCTCTTGCGCGTCCCGGCTTTGTTCGATACTCCTGGTTCGAGGTGCAGTTCAGGGTCCAGCCCCTCCTTGTTGATGCAGCCCCGATGACCCCAGAGGCCGTGGAGAGATACGCACGCGGCTTTCTTATGTTCCTGTTTGGGACGACCATCTTCGCCGACCGGGCGAACACAGTGCCTCTCTGCCTGCTCAGCGCACTGGTGGACGTCAGGGACATCTTACGTTATGACTGGGGTGGCGCCGCTCTGGCCACCCTTTATGGATATATGAGCTCAGCCTCCCGTGGCAGCGGACAATTGCTCGGGGGTTACTGGCGTGCTTGGGAGGTACATTTCTTCTCTGCTTTACATTTCTATTCTATATTTTCTGTACTCTGTACACTGCACACACTGTAGTCTGCTTTACACTTGCTGTATACTGTACACACGGCACACACATACTCTGCTTTACACTGACTGTACACTGCTCACACTGTACACTCTGCACAATACACTGCACAAAACATGGCTCTGCTATTTCTGCTTTTATTCTATACTCTGCTTTATCTGATAAATGCACTGGTATTTATCTTGCAGTTGTGGGTTTACGCCTACTTTCCCAGGCTTGCTCCTGTACCCGACGCAGAGACTCCTCTGGTCGTCCCTTTTTCGCGTCGCTTTGACGGGAGATGCACCCGGAGGCCGCGGGAGACATTCAGCTTCTTCCGGTGCTACTTCGATACCATCACCCCCGCAGAGGTATGTTTTACTTGCAGTTCATTTAAACTTCGTCTTTCCACTGCATGTTTCAATAACAGTAGATAACAGACTGTATTTCAATTTCAGATCACCTGGCAGCCTTGGGCTCCTTTGCCAGCCATGATACGGGATCGGTTTGCCGGTGCCGATGAGACCTCGCGTTACCGGATTCTGCTCGAGGGCCCGGTCTGTCGGGCTTGGTACCTGGGTGAGCGTTTCTTGCGCCAGACCCTAGGCTTACCTGAGCAGATAGTCCCGGTGCACCCTCCTGAGCACATGCGGGATACTGAGAGATTCACCGCCGATCAGATGGCAGACTACACCCTTGGCTGGGAGGCAGACCACTTCAGAGGCGAGGGCGACTACTTAGAGTACGTCCGGACCTTTATCATGCGACCTCTGAGCGGCGGCCGCCGAGTGGAGAGAGAGGGACCAGCGGTGCCAGTGGCTGGAGCGGGAGCAGGAGCTGGAGGGGGAGCATCGAGGAGGGCTCGAGTCCGTGGCAGGGGTGGAGTTCAGCGGGGGCGAGGGGCCGGTTGGCCTGCTCTGCCCACTTTATTGACTTTCCGAGGGCAGGGTGGGGTGACCTATCAGATCCCCTTCGCCCCTCCGCCGGCTGATCACGAGTTTGTCGGTATCCCCGACTTGCCTCCGGTATGTATTACTGCATTCTTGTACAGTTATTTCATTTCAGTTTATTTAATATTCCACAGAATACTGATGCATCTGATACTTTTGCAGGCGTCTTCTGAGTATACCCGGCAGTCATTGGAGATGAATGCCTCCATGATGGGGATGCTACAGCGGACATTCGACCTCCTAGCCCTTTACAGCATTCCGGTATGTTCTTTCTGACCACAGCCTCAAACCATACACAAACTGCTTTACATAATCTGATGCATGACACAACACCTGATAAACTGCTCACGGCATCTGATACACTGTACTCATACACTGCATCCTGTACTGATTCACTGCTCACGGCATACATACACTGTACTCATACACTGTATTTTGCACTGATAAACTGCTCACGGCATACATACACTGTACTCATACACTGCATTCTATAATGATTCACTGCTCACGACATACATACACTGTACTCATACACTGTATTATGCACTGATAAACTGCTCACGGCATACTGATGTATTCACTTTTCATGCTTTTTCAGCCTCCCTTCCAGATTCCTCCGGTGGGCGGTGCTCCGGCTGGACCTCCCATTTCTACCCGGGATGGCAGAGTATATCCCCGCACCAGAGGAGGGCGCACTCATGTCGGGAGCAACTCACGGGCTCCGGTTCCAGATGACGAGTCTGAGGCAGAGACAGAGGCGGAGGAGACCGGTGATGGCTCGGACTCGAGCTCAGACGGCGATGTCCCTGGTGGTGCCCCTGTTGATGATGCTCCTGGACCTTCGTCCAGGAAGAGGACTAGGACAGATTGATAGCCCTGGGGCCATTTTTGACATTTGATACAGATTTTTGCTGTTTTTATTCTTTTTGCATTTTTCCCTTTTGGTTAGTAGTTAGGGTACTTTGTACTGCCGCAGGCAGATTTTGTTTCTAAAACTTATGTACTTGAAAAGATTGTGAAGTGAAACAAACTTTTGTCTGAAAAAGTGTTTACATTTGTGTATCCTTCATACCTTGCCCTGTATTGCATCATATTACACCTCAAATGTAAATGATATTGATCTGTTGTCTGAAAAGTGAATACTTGTAATTCGAGCACTTGCACTATGATAATCGGATAACCAACCAATTAACAGCAAACAACTCATACAAACCACTACTCAAACTGCATAATACAGCCCATACTCTACTGGGGATTGATCTGCATACAGCCCATAATACAGTACTCCGTTCATTCCACACATAGCAAACCCTGAATAGATAGCCCAATCTAACAAGACGGACCACAAAACTGACACGGTTGCAGTTGAAACACACTCGGATGTCCCAAATTTTCCCTCTTTTCTTTTGCTTTGCAGTCTGGAACCCATATAGCTTCAGATAGGTCCTTGTTCTACTGTTCTCACATGACTTGGGTTGAACCCTGCGGTTTATGAAAGAAAGAATCTTGTTTTGCACAAATGTGGATAATGGCACTGCACTCTGAGCACAAAACGATTTATTTTTGAAATTAAGAATGAAAATAAGTTTTCAACTGGGTATTGAGCCTACGACTGAACACAGCGCACCACGACTCAACAAAGGAAAACAAAGGTAAACAACCTAAACACGTCTATTGACACTCGAAATGACTCAAAACAAGAATCGAGACAAAGAAAACAAAAGACACGACACACAGGCGTGTTACAAAGATGAGAGGCCTCTCAGTGCACGAGGAGCCGGTTTCTCCGGGTATTGTTTCCCACCCTTTCTCATTTGTGATTCTCACATCACTCGGCCCTCAAGCTCTGTTTTTCTGAAAAAGCCCTTTTCTCACTTTTTCTCTCAACGCACATCTCTCTATTCTTCAATCTCTCATTTTAAATCCCTCCCCTGGGTGGTTGATGGATAAACAGCAAGTTGTGGCCTCGTGCCCCTAGCATTCTGCTAGATTCTTCTTCTTCTGCGCGCAGTTAGTGAGTTTCTCCCACAGAGGGGCTGTGCTTCAACTGGGTGTGTAGCAAATTTGCAGCTGACCTCGGTTGACGATGCTCTGCCGGGGAGTTTGGACGTGATCAGATATGTCCAAATGAGGAAGTGGAATATCTTGCCCTGTTCCAGTTCGTGCTTCGCACGTGGCTTGATACCTCGTTGCTTGGAGGGTGAGAGAGCTTTCAGCCCTTTGTCGTTAGCTTCAGTTGTGCCCTTTTCTGGCAAGTAGAGTGCCCTTTCTGGCAAGTGCGTTGATAAAGGGAAAAAGACAGAGAACCTAACTCAACTGTGCCCCTAGTTCATCATGTTGACCATGTTTTGGTTTTGCTTTCTACTAAAACAATTTTGACCAAAATGAGAGTTAGATTAACATGCTTGTTCGATTTTTGATTTGAAATCATGCAAGTCAGGCTATGAGCACTGAAAATTTTCCTTTTTTGGGTCCAAGAAATGGTCCAGTTTTTGGAAAAGATGAAACAATTTTCGAGAAAATTAGTCAACCTCAGTAAAAATTCTCAAAAACTATTTTTGCAAACGGCCACTGCTCAACGAGCATAGAACCCACTCTCGAGATGCACAACCTCAGATTCGAAGGAATGGAAAATTGCCCCTTGTCTGAAGGACACTGCGTGGGAACGGAAAGTTGTCCCTTGTTTGAATGGCACCGCAGCGCATTGAATAGCAACGGAAAGTTGCCCCTTGTTTGAATGGCACCGCAGCGTATTGTAGACAGTCCTCAAAGTGACGATGACAACCGAACTCTCAGATACAGAGAAGGC